>JAQHUG010000064.1:6237811-6328028 GCA_028555095.1 Dicrostonyx torquatus
TGCATTTGTGTGTGTGTGTATGAGGCATTTCTACACTGAGACTGTATTTGTGTGTTTTGTGTGTGTGTGTGTGTGTGTGTATGAGACATTTCTACACTGGGACTATATTTGCATCTTGCATCATTTTTTCCCTCTCCCACTCCCTCGTTCTGCTTTTATAAGATGCACAGCATGCCTGTGTGTATTTCCATATTCTGACCAGGATTGTGAAGAAGGGTGTGGAGGCATGAAGTGGGGAAGCCTAGAGCCAGTTCCTTGCTTTGCCTGGAGTGGGTGGGGTAGGCAGAGTGGGCGGCACTCTTGATTGCAGCATGTATCTACAATTCTTTCATGTTGATGCTGTGTGTGGACTCCAAGGCATGAGACGGAGGTGACCAGTCAGGAAGTAGAGTCAGGTTCCAAACAGGCAGAAAGACAGAAGCAGATGTACACTTGCAGCCTGCGCTATGGATGCCCGTGATTTTTAATTCTTACCCACTTGGGATAGGACATTTCAAATATGGAACAATCTACAAGCCATCTGAAAGCTGGTCAATATCTTCATTTCTTTCCCTATTGCTGTGATAAAATGCCCTGAAAAGGGACAGGAGAAATGACTTGGTGGTTCTGACCACTCGTTGCTCTTTCAGAGGACCCAGGTTTGGTTCCCAGCATCCACACAGTGACTCACAGCCATGGACAGCTTCAATTCCAGGGGATCTGATGCTCTCTTCTGACCCACATGAACACATACATGCAAGCAAAGCATTTGTACACATAAAAATAAATAAATCTAAAAAAGATTTTAAAATACCCTGACAAAAGCAACTTGGGGAGAAACACTTTATTCTGGTTCAAAGAACAGTTGAGCATGGTGGGAGGTCAAACCTGTAGCGGGTGCTCAGCCTTCCCAACGTTGCCGTCCTGTGATGCAGGTCCTCGTGCTGTGGGGACCCAACCATAAGATGATTTTCATCGCCACTTCATAGCTGTAATTTTGCTACTGTTATGAATCATAGTGCAAACACCTGAGTTTTCTGTTGGTCTGAGGCGACCCCTGGGGATACCACCGTTGTGTATCATGTCCCCAGTCAGGAAGCAGGGAGCCATGAATGCAGGCATACCTTGTGGCTCCCTTTCTCCACAGTCCAGGAGCCCTGACAAGGAACGGCTGTCGCTCACAGTCGTGTATCTTTCAGCTCAGCTGACACAATCAAGATAGTTCCCACAGGTGGGCGTGGTGGCACACACCTTCAACCCAGCACTCAAGAGACAGAGGCAGGGGGATCTCTGTGAGTCTGAGACCAGCCTGGTCTATAGAGGGAGTTCCAGCACAGACAGGGCTACATAGAGAGACCTTATCTTAAAAAACAAAACAAAAAGATAATTCTCATAGGTATGCCCAAAAGCCTGTCACACAGGTGATTCTAGACATTGTCAAGCTGTCAGACAACACCAAAGGTACTGTCACAGGAATCATAGGCCCACACATTTTAGACCTTGAGGTAGGTAGCATCGAGATGCCCAGGCCCTGAGGTTCAAGCCCCACCCCTCCACATCCTTCTCTAGCCCTCTTTTTTCCATCTGAGACAAGACTGGCCACTGGGAACCACTGTCTCCACAGCAGGGTGGCAGGGGAGTCCTCCCAGCATTCCTTTGGCACCCAGCCTTTGTGGGCACAGGGATTCACTGTCGTGGTGCAGAAAGCGTGGTAATCAATTCACAGATAGAATGAGTACTCTTCAGGTGGCTGGTTGGCAGGAAAGCAACAGCTTGGCTATTGATTAATTAGGTCTGGTGAGATGGCACGAGGCAAGTGGAGGAGCCAGAAGAGGAAGCCCCTGAAGTTCCCGAGTGATCTCAGGTTCTAGGGCTTCCCCATTCCATGGCACCTGCCTCCTTCTGTGACCAGCTGACAAAATGACAGCAAATCACCCCCCAAGGGTGTATTAAGGACATGAGATCCCACAAGCCCAGGCTGAAGCACTGAGCAACCTGGACTTGATCCTGGCCCGTGAGCTCACCCTGCAGGATCAGTGCTGCTATCAGTGGAGGGAACACAGCCGAACTAAATTTTAAGCAACCAGGATCTCAGTCCAGACTCATGTAAAGTCAACAGGCCTCACACAGATTTCTCTGGTGAGGCACTGGCCTCACAGACTCCTGGATTCTCATCCTAGCTCTGACATCATCCCTCAAATATTGAAGGAGTATGCAGCACAAGGCAATGTCCCACCTCGTCTTTCAGGTCTCCAGTTCTTTGTTCCACTAGTGGCTCCTCACTCAGAAGTTACAACTCCAAGGAGGGCCCAGATGGCTGGGAGGGCGGATTCAGAGGCACCTGGCAGGGTCCTAGGGAATAAAATGTTAATACAAATGGACACAAGAGGTGTGCAGCGTTATGACAGAAAGATCTCATAGGTGTCTAAGAGTGAAATCCAGCCACCAGCACCCTGGGGTTCTGCCTCCCTGCAGCCCCGTCCCCAGGGCCCCATTCCTGGAAGGCTGGAAGGAGACAGGAGCTATTTTCTCCTGCATGTGGGGGAGCTCAGGTGCACAGTCTGGGCAGGAGAAGCTGACTTTAAACTGCAGGGAATCTGGGCCAAAAGCTGCATTGGAGAAGGAATGAGATCATCCAGGCTCCTGTGGAGCAGGGACACACAGCCTGTCCCAGCAGCCAGAGCCTTACCCTGAATTTCCAGGGAAGTTTTATAAGACAAGACCCACCGTGAACCTGGGTGGTGGTGGTGCATGCGTTGAATCCCAGCACTCAGGAGGCAGAAGCAGAGGCAGGTGGATCTCTATGAGCACGAGGCCAGCCTGGTCTACAGAGTAAATTCCAGGGCAGCCACAGATTCATAGAGAAACCTTGTCTCAGGAAAAAAAGAGAAAAGAAAGGAAGGAAGAAAGAAAGAAAAACAAGAGACCCACCATGAATTGGCTTCCACTTGGCAGGTGTCAAAGAGATCCAGAAAGCAGGGTCCTTGCAAAGCCCCTCCAGTGAGCAGGGGAAGTGGGGATTTCCCAGAAGCAAGCTGCCAAATGAACACCTGTCTGAGCCTCTGCAATATGGAACCATAGAACCAATTTCCCCAGTGTGTGAACTGTTGAGGCTATGATGGCTTTATAGTGCGTCCCCTTCTTTCACTCAAGTGGCAGCAGAGAAGAGAAGCAGGGGCAAGGACAGTGCTGCTAGGTTAGATGTCCTAGCCACACCCAGTCCAGATTCTGGCACCTAGGAAAGGCATAAGAAAGTGTGCCTTTGGGCTAGCAGGGTGTGCAAGCCAAAACAGCCCCCAGGACTGGGAAGCACTGGGAGAGCCTGGGAGAGCGGGGCCGTGTGTCATCCGAAGCAATAGGAAAGCGGGTAGCCTGTGGAGACTTGCAGCCAGCCAGCCCCTTGCAACACAGCAGCATAGGAGAGAAGACACACAGCAGGCGCCTGTGTGAACCTCTTGCTCTTTAAGATCCTAGCATCACCCTCCAAAGTCTTTGGAAGCCTGTCCATGTAAAACAAAATACCCCTGCAGCCCAGTACTGACAGCCCCAGGGTCCCCTTGCAGCTGTGACAGCAGCCATACAGGTTCTTGGCAGGACTGGCACATTGGGGGCTGCCCACCAGGTCTGGGAGTCAGAGGGAAGTGGAGGGGGAACCCGATTCCCACAACCAGGCCTTACTCTAGAGCTAAATTTTCCTACCCAAAAAACTCTTATAGGCTCCAAGGAACCTGCCACGCTGGCCTTTTATAAGCCAGAAACAGAAAAGGAGTGAGCTCCCTACCCAGCATGGTTAATGCCAGGTTTTGGCTGTGTTCTGTCCTCTTTTGCCCTGGAAGGGGACTGCTTGTTCCCAGGGTCCTCACAGAGCCTGGTGGGGACCTACCACTGTGGACTCTGGGCCACACCCACCCTGGTCTTCTTCTCCCTTGACCCTGCCCCCTTACTTGCCTCCCTGTCTTTTTCATAAACCTCCTGTCCCTATTGATCGCCAGTAACGGGAGATGCAGTCACAGGACAAGAATAGAAATGACAGAGAGAAGAGAACCTCTGCCGAGGGCAGGCCAGGAGCAGGGGGAAGGTGCCTTTCTACCTACCCTGGACCTCTGTCTCCCTTGAGTCCCTGCTGCAAACCTGAGTAGGAAGAGAATCCTGGATGACTGGGGAAGATGGAGCTGTCCCTCAGTAATCGTGACTGTCGCTTACAGAGCAAGTCTTGCAGGCTAATGCCCCCCTGACACTTTTCCGTGGTTTTTTTTTCATCAAGTCCTACCCCAGGAGGATTCTTGTCCCCATTACAAAATGAGAAACTGAGGCTTGCAAGTTAAGAAACGGATGAGGCTGGGTGTGGTGTGGTGTGTGTGGAGCATGCCTTTAGTCCCAGCACTCAAGAGGCAGAGTAGGTGGATCTTTGTGAGTTTGAGGCCAGCCTGGTCTATATAGTGAGGCACTGTCTCAAAAGAGGTGAAGGACTGGGTATGGTGACCTTTTTGTTGTTGTTGTTTTGTTTTTCAAGACAGGGTTTCTCTGTTGCTTGGAGCCTGTCCTGGAACTAGCTCTTGTAGACCAGGCTGGCCTTGAACTCAAAGATCTGCCTGCATCTGCCTCCTGAGTGCTGGGATTAAAGGTGTGCGCCACCACCTGGCTGGTGACACACATTTTTAAACCCAATACTCAGGAGGCAGAGACAGGTAAATCTCTCTGGGTTTCAGGTTAGTGTGGGCTACATAGAGAGTTATAGGACAGGGAGGCCTATGTAGAGAGACCTTGTCTTTTAAAAAAAGCAACAAAAAAATAAGAAAGAAAGAAAAGAAAAAGGACTGTAGTGTACACCCATTAGAGGACTAAGACTCAGAAAACAGAAAATCAAAAGTGTCAGTGAAAACACAGGGCAGTCTGCACTGCTGATAGAAATGAGAAATGTGTGATGATGATTCCTAAAAATGTTGACTGTGGAATTAACATGTGACCCAGTAATTCTCCTTTGATCCACCCAAAAGTATTTAAAGCAAGGAAGAACCTAAGAGATAACTATACAACCATATTATGTCAGAAGGCTCACCATAGTCAATGATGCAAACAGTGTCTTCCAAAAGATGATAAATGCAAGGTGGTCTATACATGGGATGGAAATTATTTGCCCTTGCAAAGGAAGAGAGCAGGGTGTGATGGTGCTGCTCAATAATCTTAGCATTAGGAGACAAAGGAAGACGGATTCTGAGTTTAAGGCCAACCTGGGCTCTGTAGTGGGACCTTGCCTAAAAAAAAAAACACAGAGCGCTGGGCGGTGGTGGCACACGCCTTCAATCCCAGCACTCAGGAGGCAGAGGCAAGCCGATCTCTGTGAGTTTGAGACCAACCTGGTCTACAAGAGCTAGTTCCAGGACAGGCTCCAAAGCTACAGAAAAACCCTGTCTCGAAAAACAAAACAAACAAACAAACAAACAAAAAACAGAGAGAGAGAGAGGGTTGACATCACAGGTTAGTGGTGGGGCACTTGCCTAGAACATGCAAGGACCTGGACTCTATCCTCAGAACCATATGAAAATGGAAATGGATGGATGGATGGATGGATGGATGGATGGATGGATGGGAGGGCAGATGGATGATTGATGGTGGATAGATGGGTAGACGGATAGGTAGATGGATGGGTAGATAGATGGGTGTGTGGGTGGTGAATAAATAGATGGGTGGATGGATAGATGGATGAGTGGATGGGTGGGAGGATGATGGATAGATCGGTAGATGAATGAATGTGTGGATGGATGATAGATGGACAGATGTGTGGATGGATAAATAGATGGGTAGATGGTAGATAGATGAGTGGGTGGATGGTGGATAGATAGATGGGTGTGTGGGTGGTGAATAAATAGATGGGTGGATGGATAGATGGATGAGTGGATGGGTGGGAGGATGATGGATAGATCGGTAGATGAATGAATGTGTGGATGGATGATAGATGGACAGATGTGTGGATGGATAAATAGATGGGTAGATGGTAGATAGATGAGTGGGTGGATGGTGGATAGATGGATAGGTGGGTAGTGGATGGATGGGTGGGTGGGTGGGTGAGTGGGTGGGTGGGTGGATGTATGGATGGGTGGGTGGCTGGGTGAATGGATGGGTGTGTGGGTGCATGGGTGAGTAGGTGGATGGATGGATGGATGGATGGATGGGTGGGTGGATGGTGAGTAGATAGATGGGTAGATGGATGGATGGGCGGATGGATGGCAGATGGATGATAGATGGGTGGATAGACAGGTAGGTGAATGGATAGATGGATGAGTAGGTGGATAGAGAGATGGACGGGGGATGTCCCACATCAGATGGGTGTAAAGAAAGATAGGTGGGTGGCTGGATGGATAGATATCTTCCCATATTGTACTGTCCAGTTACAAATCTAGTGTCAGAAAAAGAAAAAGAAAAAAAAATCTAGTGTCAGTTGTGATCAGTTAGAACAGGAGACCTAACCTGTCTGTCCTTCTCACCTCTGTAGAATGGAGACAGTAGCCATGAGATGTAAATGAGCTTGTCCCTGAAGAATGTGTAGACATGTTCAGGCCCCTGGGGAACAGGAGTCAGCACCAACTGTCACTGGCTTGGAGGAGGAGCCCTGGGTTGTAGGAAGCCAGAGGGTCTCCTACCTGGATCTGAGGGCTCTTAGGGGCAGAAGACTGCAAGAAATGTGTTTTAAGTGTTTGCACGTAAGGTCTGCTCAGGAAAGGGCCCACATGGAACTCATTCTCAAAAGGACCCTTGCCCCTTATATATTTATTTAGTACATATGGTTGGTGTACTGCATGCATGTGTTTTTGTTCATGTACATATGTGTGCACATGTGCATGTGTGTGTATGTGTGTTCATGTGTGTATGTCCATGTGTGTGCATGTGTGCTCGTGTATATTGTGTGCATGTGTGCATGCATGCATTTGTGTGTGATATAAAATGCCTTGGTAAAAGAGAAAGGACTTATTTTAGCTCACAGGTCAAGGCTGTAGTCCATCATAATCGGGGGTTGAGGTAGCAGGAACTTGGTCACATGACCTATAGTCAGGAAGCAGAAAGATGAATACATGCTGCTTGTGTAGTCCAGGATCCCCACCCACAGAATGGTACTGCCAACAATCAAGATAAGATGGGTCTTCTTCTTCTTCTTCTTCTTCTTCTTCTTCTTCTTCCTTCTTCTGATTTTTCGAGACAGGGTTTCTCTGTAGCTTTGGAGCCTGTCCTGGAACTAGCTCTTGTAGACCAGGCTGGCCTCGAACTCACAGAGACCCGCCTGCCTCTACCTTCCAAGTGCTAGAATTAAAGGCATATGCCACCACCTCCCAGCCAAGATGGGTCTTCTCATATCAGTTAAATATAATTCCTCAAAAAAAAAAAAAAGATAATTCCTCACAGGCATCCTCCAAGTTATTGTTAATCTTGGTAATTGTCCCCAGGTGCAGAGTCTTGTTTTATGGGTGGCTCTAGACTCTGTCACGCTGACCACACTCACCATCACAGACAAAATTGTTTATCTTTAACTGCTTCTCACCCACCCTCCTGCCCTGTACCTTCTTCCAAGGAGGACGTGTATACTCTTTTCCAACCATTGCGAGCTGGGTTAAAGAGCCAGGCTTAGTGGTGTGTACAGGGACCGTAGGCTCCCGAGGCTCCTCTGTTTGGTGGGTTCTGTTCATGTGCTGGGTCGAGTGGACCCACTCTCTGCAGAGAGGAGCTAGAAGCCTGGGGTTTGGCTGGGATACCAGGACATTGGGAGTCTCACAGTCGCTCCAGGGATGCAAGGATGGTGTCTCTTGCTGACGGACATGCCTGGCTCTCTGGTCCCTTGTTTCTGGAGTTCCCTCTGACCTTTCTCACCCCTTGTTAATTACCAGCAGTTTCTCAGCCATTGCAGTGACTAAGTGCCACACCCCAGGGCCTTGATGCCTCAGGGGGTTTTCATCTTTTCTGACTGGGCAGCTAGGTGCCAGGTTCTCAGAGGCTGGGGCAGCCTTGGCAGACTGTGTCCCTGCGTCTTTGCAGCCTCCTTCTCCTCCCAGCTATTTCTCCAGGAGTCTTGCCTGGCTTTTCCCTCTGTCCTGCCTTTTGTTTGGGGAGTTTTTTGTTTGTTTGATTTGATTTGATTTTTTGAAGTTTTGGTTTTTTGTTTTTGTTTTTCTTGGTTTTTGGTTTTTTGTTTTTTTTTTTTTTTTTTTTGAGACAGGGTTTGTCTGTGTAGCCTTGGCTGTCCTGGAACTCACCACATAGACCAGGCTGGCCTTGAACTACAGAAATCCACCTGCCTCTCCCTCCCAAGTGCTGAGATTAAAGGTGTGTGCTACCATGCCCAGCCTCTGTCCTGTCTTTTTAAAGACTCTAAGCATAGGATTTCAGGCTTGGGCTCACCCTTTCCAAGCTGGCATCATCTTAATAAGATGACTATGCTTCCATAGAGGCCACATATCTGTGGGGCAATGGTGGCAGAAATTGACCCATGATGTACCCTACACCTGCTGGGTGTGAGCAGGTGCTGCAGGTCAAAAGCACTGAGGTGTTGACACTCTGAAAGGAAGAGTGTGGGGCAAACCAAAGCCATATATGAAAACTGAACCAATGAAAACGGTAATTCCAGGACAAACTGAGAGCTAGACCCACATAGTCAGGAAGTTGCCTCCGAGGAGAAATTGAAGGATAAATGGGGGAGGGAAGCCATTCCCAGCAAGGGGCAGCAGGTGCAGAGGCCTTATCTAATATGGGTGTAAGAGGGTTTAAGGACTCAGCATGACTGGGTGACAGTGATTGAGATGTGGTGGGTGGCACAAAAGGGAAGTCCTGCAGGCAGAGCTGGGTGGCAGTGGTCCCCACAGCTGGGGAGGCATTGATTTTGGTGGCAGTCTGGGGAGATAGGAGGTGAGCCTGAGGGCTGTGGGCAAGCGTGGCCTGGTCTGTGATCACAGTGACAAAGGCAGGGAGAGCATGTGAGACCACGCCCCACAACAGCCTGACTGGGTCTGATGGTGGAAGGTGATCCTGGAGCCACCTCAGGATGGCTTCTGGCCATAGAGTTGACAGAGTGAGCAGGTGTATACTGAAAAGAGGGTTCCAAGGAGACTCTTGGGTTTCTGACTTGAAGTGGTGTGCAGATGGGGATTTTACCCAGTCAAACAGTTGAAGAAAGAAGTTTCTGGAGGAAATTTTAAAAACCTTCTATTTATGTGCAAGCACGTGCATGTGTGTGTGTGCATGTGCGTGTGTGTGTGTGTGTACTGTGTATGTGCATGTGTGTGTGCACGTGTGTGTGTGCTGTGTGTGTGCATATGTGTGTGTGCATGTGTGTATGCATGTGTGTGTGCATGTGTACTGTGTATGTGCATGTGTGTGCACACGCGTGTGTGCTGTGTGTGTGCATATGTGTGTGCATGTGTGTGTCCATGTGTGTGTGTGCACGCACACAAGTGCATGTGTGCTGTATGAACATGGTCCTGTGTTAGAGGAAATGAGCTTATGGAAGGAAACTTTGAGATCTTGGAGGGGAAGGCAGAACACAGAGGTGTGGAGGCATTAGGGGGTCCGAGAGGAAGTGGCCCAAGGTGGGTTCATTATCTGAGAACCCGCAGGTGAACTCATGTTAGCACAGTCTGTGCGCAGTGCTCGAGGGAAGGAGTCAGTGGCAGCTGCAGGGAATTGGTATTTTGTCATCTGTGCATGGGAGGCTTCGTCTGGCGTCTTAATGGGTAACAGGATTTATCAGTGGGCCTGCAGAGGTGATGTATATCAGGGCACTTAATAGAAAAGGGCTTGCACAGAAGCCCAAATTTGATTTAGCCAATGAACTCAATTGCCGGCCATCAGCTCCAGGAGGAGCTGCAGCCGGCATCTGTCCACATTACCTTGGCATCATCCAACCACTCCACCATTCACAGTGGCCCTCAGCCTACAGCTTAGTGTCATCTCCTCCTTCCTGGGGGCTCAGGTCTTGATTGGCAGCGTCCTTTGGACCCTGCCAGTCTCAGGTTCCCCAGCCTTGGGACCTCTGTCTGTCTAGTTAGCTGGATATACAGTTCCTTCCAGATCCCTGTGACTGAGGTCACAGATGTGCTCTGCCCTCTGGCCACTCGGCTCCTTCAGCTTCTCTCCTGACTTTTCTCTTGTTTTAAGTTCAGATGACCTGTCCCCAGGATCACACAGCCTACCAAAGATTCATTCTTCCCACCCACCAAGGGCCCAAGGCCACAGGTCATGAGTGTCATTATCCTGGGTTCCAGTTGGAGTAGAGAATTAGCACCCCACCTTGAGGCCCACCCCACCCTCCACCCAACCATACCCCTGTTCTTTAGACTCCATGAGTTCCTCAAGAAGGAAGTGTCTTGGTGACCTGTAGATGGAGGCCACTTGTTCATTTCCCGGGCAGTCTCCAACTACAGTGACCTCTTTCCCCTGCCAGCCAACGTTGAATTGAAGTCTGCTTTGTCATAACCAAAAGCCCAGTGAGATTTTTCCCCAAACAGAAGAGCAATGCTCTCCCTGGTGAGAGAAAGGAAGGCACTGCTGGCTGCCCCCAAAGGGTTGGAAGCCATCACTCTGGCTTTAGCTGGCCTCCTGGGTGACAACCCATGTGTCAACAGGTGGGCAGCAGGAAAGAAGAGGCTTTGAGGACCAGTTAGCCAGAACCCTTCTTGCAGTGAGTTGCTTCACAAGGAGACGTGATGGGCTCTCCTCTGCTTCCCACATGGGCACCCATGAGTATGTAGCTGTGCACGATCCTCTTGGGGCTCAGCCCTTGAGGGGAGACATCCCTGGAGCCCCCTTCTGCCCATCTTCAACACCCCTTGTTCCATTCTCACCCAAACTCCCTGCAGCCTCCTTTTTGCCCCAAGGAGCAGGTGACATCACTCACTGGCTTGGGAGCTGACCTACATTCTGCAGCGCTCCCGTCTGGGAGTTGCTCCAACACCTGCTCTTCTTGCCCAGAGGAGGAAAGGGCCAGCTCACGATTTTTGTGGCACACTGGTGCCAAGCTGGGGCCCAGATGGTGACCCCTACTGGTAGCTCCTGGGCATTGCCTGCCCCTCCCCGCTGGGCAGGGCACGCTCTGGCCTGGCACAGGCCAGAGTTCCTGCAGTCCTCCATGTGGCTGTCAAGCACCCAGCTGGGCCTGCCACAGTGTCCTGAGAGCTAGGTTTGTCTGGTGTGTGACTTCCCAGGGAGATGAGCCTGGCCCTGTCTTGGAACTGTTTTGTTCTCCAGGGGCTGATTCAGGACTTGCCAGCTCCAGACAAAAAGGGCAAGATAGGCTAGACCACCGAGACCCTGTGTCTTTGGAAGGCATCGTGGGTACACCCCACAGGAAGCTAAGAGTGGGCACAAACCAGGGCAGAGGTCATGTCTCAGCTACACAGTGAGCAAGGGTGGCAGGTGAAATATTGGGTGTCTTCTCAGGTTCAAGTTTTAGATTAACAGGGAATGGTTCTTAGTCTCATGGGACAAAATTATGTGAGCAAAGCCATTCATTACTTACGTGAAATTCAAATACCACTTCCCACCCTGTATTGCTGTTGTTAACATGGAACCCTCCCATGTTGCCCAGAATGGCCTCAAGCCTTTGACTCAAGCCATCCTCCTGCCTCTGGTATAGCAAGGAGGGCAGGCATGCTTCCCAGCTTCCAGGGTTATTTGCTATGTGTGGTCTACAGAGGCTCAGGGCTCTATGGACATGATTTCAAGAGGTTAGAAGCTATGTCCTCCACCCGTAGGGGATCCTAGAGGTCCCAAGCCAGTCACATCTGTTCTGGTGTCTGCTGGCTACTGAGACATGGGGGCTGTCCTTGGGGCCACCGTGAAAGACTAGAAAGTCCAGCTTTCTCACCCCACAAGCCTCCAGGCTTGTTGGGTCTCAATCAAAGGCAAGTGTTCCCAGTCTGAGCTCAGCCCTCTATGTAGACCAGCCTATCTACTCCTGTAGGAAGAGCCACCTGCCAAGTCCACAGGCCACTGGCTACCCAGACACTGGCCATCATGTTTGCAAAGTACTGGGTGCTAGGATCTCAACTTCCCCTCCTCTCTCCTCCCACCTCCCTCTCCACTCCTTTCTCTTTCATTCCCTCATTTCTCCTCCCTCCCTCCATCTTCTTCTCCATTCCCTCCTCTACCCTCCACCCTCCCCACAGAAGTGAGGAGCTTGCGCCGTAGTCAGGCAATGTGTTAGGCACTTAGGAAATTTTAATGACAAGATTGAGAATCTGAGGTCTGATTCGACCGCTCCTTTCATAACTGAGACCCAGAAAAGTAACTCTTCAAGGTCACCCAGCGAATGAACCACAAGGACTGAGCCAGAAGGTTGCTGCTGAGTCAGCATTGAGGGAGTGAGCCCCCTAACCCCCACCATCCTAACAGTGAGGATGGGAATGGAGTATTCACCTGCCCCCAGATCCTGCAGGCTGCTGCACACACAAACACACACACACAAACACACACCCCGACACACACACTGTCCTTTTCTTCAGGATTTAATAATTTATTCTGATGGCTAAGCTGAGAAAAACTTAGCAGTAGGGAAAGGCGGACTAGCCACGGTTTTCTGATGAACTGGTTCTCAAGGTCAAAAGCAGTGAAGGGACCCTAGGGAGAAACCATCCTGGAGGAAGGGGCAGCGCTGACCTGAGGAGGCAGCCAGGGGCCTGGACCACCCACAGGTGGAGGTGCCCCTGCAGTGATGCTTGCTCAGAAAGTCTAGGTTGCACAGCTACTCCACAGCCCACTGCTGCCCCCCAGAGACCTGTGGGGCTCCTGCCTTCTCACCCAGGAAAGGGGAGGAGTGGGGTCTCGTGGGTATTCGCCGGCTTCAGTTAATAATGCAGGCGCTGGTGGGTACCGGGGCTCAGTCACTCACACGTGTGCTGATTTATTTTCCTTACTTCCTCTCCCAAGGGTCTTCTAGATTAGAGAAGGAAAATCACAAGACAAGGGCCTGCGCTGGGGGAGGGATGTCTGTGCCTGGAGTGGGGTGGGCCATTTGCACTTCTGGGAGCTCACGTCTGTCTGAGAGCCAGACAATTAGACCTCAGGCACTGCCCCGCTGCCAGAAATGGAATCAGCACTTAGTGAACATGTGTTTTTTAATTACTCCCTCCCCCGCCTCCACTTTTGAGACAGGATCTTGTGTAGCCCAGGCTGGCCTCCCACTCTGTGCATAGCTAAGGATGACCTTGAACTTCTGGTCCTCCTGCCTCCACCTCCTCAGTGTGTGTAATGGGATTACTTTTGTGCACCCCCTTCTGCAGCGCCTTGCAGATTAGGAAACTGAGGCAGGGGAAAGGTCTTTCCTCTGGCCACAACAGCAAGTGGCTAGTGGGGTCCAGGGAGCATGGCCACCACCTCCCAGGCTCTGGGAAAGAAAGAGGAAGGAGCTGGGAGGTGGTGCCTTTAATCCCAGCACTCAGGAGGCAGAGGCAGGCGAATCTCTGTGAGTTCGAGGTCAGCCTGGTCTACAAGAGCTAGTTCCAGGACAGGCTCCAAAGCTCGAAAAACCAAAAAAAAAAAAAAAAAAAAAAAAAAAAAAAAGGAGGAAGGAACTAGCCTCAGTGAGTGGGCACCTACTGCATACAGAAGGCTTTGTGTCACGCCAGCCTTGCATACGTGTGCCCGCACCACGGGGCATGCACCAGCTTCCTGAAGTCCAGCATTCCTTCACTCATTCCTTCACCCATGAGCAACAGTGTTACTGGTCTCCCTGACAACCCAGATGCAGAGGGGAGTTTTGCTCCCATTCTACAATTAAGCAAATGGAAACTCAGATTGGCTGAAACATATGTACCTGTGCTGGGCAGAAGCCCCGCCCACTGCTGAACTTCCCATGGCTACTTTGACTCTAGGGTCAGCTATGGAGAGTAGCTGTGGGTCTGGTTGGCTTTTGAACTCCCACTCTGGTACCACTTTTAGCCCACAGTGGGCTTTCAGAACTTCCATAACCTTCCCAGGCCTCAGTTTCCAGGTCTGCATATTTGGGGGAGGATTGCAAAAGAGCTCACAAGGGTTTTCACTCAAAGGAACTTCAGGGCCCTCTTTCTTTACCCAGGACCTTTGAAAGCCAGAGCTGCGAGCCTCTTGTGACTGATGGATAGATGTTTCTATTGAGTCAAATCTGGGGCTGCAGCCACTCACCTGACTCAACCATGTGATTCCTTCACTCAGTTCTGCTGAGACAGAATTCACACACCATGCATGCACTCACTTAAAGCATGACTCATAGAGGGCTGGTGAAATGGCAGTGGCCACCAAGCCTAGCAGCACGAGTTTGATCCCTGGGTGCACATGGTGAAAGGCGAGCACTGGCGTTTGGAAGCTGGTGACCTGCACAGGGCTCGGTGGACTTGCCACACAAAATAAACACACGTAAGTTAAAATTTTTTGACCTCAGCTACTTATGGATTTGAGGCTAGCCTGGGTTATATGAGACCATCAAAAAGAAACACCCACCTTGAGATAGGGTCTCTCTATGTCCCTGACTGACCTGGAACACTCTATGTTGGCCAGGCTGGTCTGGCAGTCACTGAGATAGATCCTCCTGCCTCTGCTTCCAGAGAGCTGGGATTAAAGGCGCGTGCTAGCACATGTAGCAATTTTAGGACATTTCACCCCCTAGCAGGAAATCCTGCTGCCCACAGTCCCACTGTCCCCATGAGCCCAGCCATCTCCCACTAGTCCTCTTTCTGTCTGTGCAGACTGGCCTCTAGGGACAGTTAGCAGGAACTGACTTACACAACATGTCTGGCTAATTTTGCTTAGCGTCGCATTTTCAAGGTTCATCCAGGTGCAGTATGAAGCAGCAGTTCCTTCCTCTTATGACAAAATAATATTCTATTTTCTGTATATCCTACATTTCATGTATTTGTAAATAGGTGTTGGGGTGGTCTCCAGCTTTGGGGTGCAGGAACTGGAAAACAGGGTTCATTCTTTTGCACGTGTATTCTAGAGTAAGTAGGGCTACAGTTACCTCTCATGCATGATCTCCCCAAATTGCCTCCAGCACCCCCCTAGAGGATGCAGCTGCGGATGTGGGGTTTGGGGGGGATGACACTGAGGCACAGCAGGGCTATTAGGAAATGGCGCTGACAGATACCTCCTCGAAGAGGTGACATTGTTGTTCACCTTGCCACCTTTGCCTCAAAGTGTTAGCCTTGGAAAAGGGGAAAGAGCCTTGCAGCAGGGGCCAGGCAGAGGGAACAGCACATGCAAAGGTCCAGAGGACAGCAAGGTCAGAACTCAGGCTAGATAGAGGTAGGGAGAGGGAAGGAGAAGGAGAGCCCGTGAAGCACACCCCACCAGCCCCAGTACAGGCAATACCATTCACACTTGTGAAGTAAGGAGAATGAGGAGCCCCTGCCCTTAGCTGGGATGGTATAGACCAATAGTCCTTGGACAGCCTCCCTTATGCCAACCAAGGCAGCGCTCCTGCTCCTCATGGCACAGTCAAGACCAGGGTACCTTTTGTATTCTAGCAGAAGACAGGGCAGAGTTGGGACTGGCAGGGTGGGGCCTGAGCATGGCCCTGGGCAAGCCACTCCCCTCCTGAGCCACTCAGGCCACTGGGCTCTAACGCCAGCCTTCCTGTTAGCATGAATACAATCTACTTCTCAGACTCAACTGATTTTTTATGCATTTTTAATAAGCCAAGGTCAATGTTATCAACCAAAGTTGACGGCAATCTTTTTCTCTACGTAGCTGATGTCTAAAAATATTCCCTCCTCAGGCCAGAGGTGTGGAATACACTCCTGGTTTTCTACAACTGGGTGCTTCTCTCCAGCTAGCTCAGCAGGGTGTTAAAAAAGAATTCAGAAGAAAAAGGAAACCTTTGGAGGTCATATACATTTGCAAACAAGTTTCTGTCAAAGTCAAACAGGTTTCTTTTCCGAAGTACTTATCAGGGACTTTGGTACTAATATGCACTGTGAATTGGATTGTTGGGGGTGTCAGGGCACTACTGTTTATTTGATCAAAGAGGCTCAGGCCTGGAACCTTCTTTTACGTGAATTTCTAACACCGTAGATTCCTGGGGCCCAGTGTTCCCATGCTAGCTAGTGCCTGCCATCCACCTCTGTGACTTTAGAGGAGTGAGATGGCTTCTTTGTGCTCCACCCCTTAGGTCAGCACAGGGCAGAGCCAGCTGCGTGAGGACAGGGTATGTAAATGACGCAGGCTAAACATCTGTCTTTGTTCCTTTGCGGCTGTGATAAAACACACTGACGAAAGCAACTTAGGAAAGAAGAGGTTTGCCAGGCGGTGGTCGCGCCATTTAATCCAGCACTCAGGAGGCAGAGAATGGAGGCCAGTCTGGTCGACGGAGTGAGTTCCAGGACAGCCAGAGAGATACACAGAAAACTGTCTCGAAAACAAAAAGCAAAAAACAAAACAAAACAAAAAACCAAAAAGGAAGGAAGGAAGGAAGGAGGGAGGGAGGGAGGGAGGGAGGGAGGGAGGGAGGAAGGAAGGAAGGAAGGAAGGAAGAAAGAAAGGAAGGAAGGGGAGGTTTATTTTGACCCACAGTTCAAGAGGACAGTCCATGATGACCACAAAGGCAAGGCTGCCGCTAAAGCAGCTCGGCATGTCACATCTACAGTCAGGAGCAGAGAAAGATGGAGATGAATGCACGCTAAGCTCAGGTCCCCTTTCTCCAGGATGCGATCGAGATTAACCCCCTACACACACCCACACACCCACACGTACACACACAGATGCATGCCCAGAAGCCCTGGGGGATTCTAGACCCAGTCAGGTTAACAGCTGACATTACCATCACATATCTGTCCTTGTTCCCTTTCTGTTGCTATCATAAAGCTCTCATATCTAAATACTCCTGGGGAGGAAAAGATTTGTTTGGCTTCCACTTCCAGGTCACAGTTCATCATTCTGAGAAGTCCAAGCATGAAATGGGGCTTTTTTATTTCACACAACGTTACCTCCAACTGGAATTCACTCACAGCCACAGGAGTCCAGCAGGAACCATGGAAGATGTTGCTTGCTGGCTCACACAGGCTCATGCTTAGCTAGCTTCCTTACACAACCTACATGCACAGGGAACAGTGCTCCCACTGTATGGATCCCTCCTGCATCAATTAACACTCAAGACAATCCCCACAGCTATGTACAGGTCAGTCTAATCTGTACATAGTCAGTCAAACCTTCTAGGGGTTTGAACCAATGCATCATACATGATTCATATTGTAAAATCATTTGGAAAGTGTTGCCATACACCCCCAAATCCTCTCTTCTGCCAAAGAGTGTGTCAGTGTGAACCCAGAGAGCCTAAAAAGCTGGAATGTGGCTCAGTTGGTAGAGTGCTCACCTGGCATGCATGAAGCACTGGGTTTCATTCCCCTGCACTGCAAATCGGGTGGTAATGCTGGTCTGTGAACCCATAACTCTGGAGGTGGAGGAAGGTGGAGGCAGGAGAATCAGAAGTTCAGGGTCATCTTTAGCTACATAGGGAGTTGGAGGCCTGGAAGACACAAGACTAGGTCTGGAGAGGAAAAACTGACAGGGAAGAAAATAGAAATCGTTTATAATCCTGTTCACTCCTTCCACCACTTGCCTTTGGGCTTTAGGGTACAGGTGTTTTTTTTTTTTTTTGTGTGTGTGTGTGTGTGTGTGTGTGTGTGTATGTAATTTGGAGGAAGGTGAGACAGAGTCTCATAATGTAACTCAGGCTGACATGAAACTCACTTCATAGCCCAGGCTGGCCTAAAACTTGGCAGTCCTCCTGCCTCAGTGCTGATTCCAGGCATGAGCTCCCCACTGGGCTATAAAACTGGGGGCTTCACTGTGACCACTCTGGTTTCTTCCTTTATCATGATCCATGCTCTATCCTATATGAACCCAGTGACCACAGAGTTGGATTCTGGCTCCAAGTCCTCAGGAAGGGGACAGTGGAGGGTGTTATCAGAGCATTTGGGAACTGTGGCCTTTTGCTCTCACACTCAGCATAGTCCTGCATCTGGAAATAGCCCTGGACATGTTCCTTCATGGCTGTGTAATATTCCATCCCTGGGATGGATAGCACTTTAATTTGCAGTGGAGCTGTGAGCCAATGAAGCCTCACTGACTGGACATCACAGCCGAGTTAGCCTACCTTAAGCACTTTCACAACATCGCCACTAATTAGCTCGTGGTTGGATAGATCACTACACACTAAGCTTGTCTTATAACAAACCATCAAATAGCTGGCAAAGATGACTGAGTTATATATGAGCGTGTAAAGAGAATGACCACCTCTGCCCATCGTAAAGTCTAAAGACTGAGGGAGAAAGCACCATAAGTGGGACCTCCTGTACCTTAATTCCCTTACAGATCAGGATGACATGAATGCAGAAGGCCTTGGAAGGCAGGCAGCCTAGATAGCCCAGCAGATAGTGGGTATTTGGTGGGGTTTGCCTTCCACATCACTGCCCCAGAAGTTGTCCCCATGCTGATCCCTGTTCCTAGTCAGGGAACACAGGCACTGGGAGAGAGGCGGAGATAAGAAGGCATGATGAAGGGTCTGAGCAGGCTGAAATTCCAAGGGGCGTTGGCTGTGCAGTATGGATATGAGGAGGCCAGGAGTGATGGGCCTCCTGGGAGGATATGAGGGATGGGGTGTGAGAACAACAAAGCGTCACTCAGCCCCAACTGGCAGGGGGAACATAAGGAGAGGAAAGGATTCAGCAGGCATATTCCCCAACATCGTGCTAAGCATAGAACCCAGGGCCTGCTATGCCACTTTCCAGATCCCAGCAATAGTCTTTATAGGACGATGCTGTTCACCAGGTATGACAGGGACCCAAGATGCTGCTGGTTTCCTGCCTTGGCTCTGGTCCCCAGATGAATCCATGTACCCAGAGCAGCCACAGTGCTGTAAAATGTCAACTAGCTGGTGGCACATGCCTTTAATCCCAGCACTCGGGAGGCAGAGGCAGGCAGATCTCTGTGAGTTCGAGACCAACCTGGTCTTCAAGAGCTAGTTCCAGGACAGGCTCCAAAGCCACAGAGAAACCCTGTCTCGAAAAACCAAAAAAAAAAAAAAAAATCAACTAGCTCATCGTGCCCCAGTAGGGCACCCCCAACTACTACCATAAGGGTCTCTTCTCCATCCCAGGAATCTCCTCATGCTCTTGCTCTTTGGTTCCCCCCTTCTACACTGTTCTTCAGATTTGGGTTTAGCGATTCTTCTTAGAACCCTTTTCTGCTCCCCAAGGCTAAATCAGGAACCCCAAGTTCTTCTTTGGGTACCACAACAGCTGGCAAGCACAACTGAAGAGCTAGACACGGACCCTCGTTTACTAATAGTGCTGTTTATAGAACAGGTTTGCAGACAGGCGGGAAGGCAGCCCCAGATCCCAGGTACCCCCTTCCTACCATGTGTGACATGCTCACCACCTCACACTTCTGTGATATGGCTGCTACCATTTTGAACATGTTTATTAGCTGAAGTCCTGCTTTTGCAAGGTTCCCTAGAATTTTGACATGCCCCCATCACAATATCATAAGGGACAGTTTCTCTGTCCTAAAATGCCCTATGCACTATGTGTTCGTCCTTCCATTCTGTTTCCCCTCTCCAGCCACTGCCCACTCATCATTGACATTTTTTTTATCAACTCCTAGTTGGTGCCCATCAGAGCAGGGACCCCCATCTTCTTTGTCAACTGTTTAACTTACTTAACTCCCAGTACAGAGCCTGCCACATTACATTGCTCTATAAATATTTTTCCTTGCATATTTTAATAAAAATAAGGTTCCAATCAGCATATCAGCAATTTGCCTTTTACAAATATTGACGATATATCTTGGGAGGCTTGTGCTCACACGTCCTGTCTGCCTCCCCATGCCCCACTAATTTTGTGGGTTTGGCTTGATTTTCTGGACAAAGATTCTCTAGCCCTCACTGACCTGGACCTTGAGATTCTCCTGCCTTGGCCTCCTGAACCCCAGGGATTGCAAAGTTCTCTTTAACTTTGGGCTGTGAAGAGCTTCCCATTCCCACACACAAAGAGAGAGAGCCTCCTGCTCCAGTCACCATCTGAGGTCTCCTTTTTCCTTAGAGTCTCTACTGTGTGGCCTTTTTCTCACCCAAAAGCCACTCTCAACTGTCTCATAACTACACTTGCAAATGTATTTCTGGATTTCTCTAGAAGACAGAGATGTTAAGAACCAGTGTGCAGCAGCATCGTGACAACTGAGATGTAGTAATATCTTAAACACCCTTAGCATCGACTGCCATGTGCCTTTTAGGTACACTTGGCATTTCTCTGAGCATGTGCCCACCAAGGCCCAGCCAAGTGCGCGCACTTGGCCCTGGACTGATGGGCCTTTGATGTGCCTCCAGGGTTTGCTGGGGTCCCTCAGTAGCAGTCTTCACCCTCTGTCACTCATCTATTGATCAGCCAGATGCATGTCTGCACTGTGTGGGCTGCATCCACAGCCCACACATTCAGTGGCATTCAGTGTGTGGCTCTGTCCTCAGCGTTTCTGGTCTAGATTTGGTCTGATTCAAGTTCTGCTCCAGCAGTAACAATCTAGAAAGTTCCTTTCCTGTCTGTGTCATCTGTGTTGTTCTGGGCAGCCACGGCTCAGTGCCTGAAGCCCTCTATTCTTAGGGACTACCACTTCTGCCCTGAGATGCTGCTGTGAAAAGGACTATGCCCTATTTGATGTTAGGTTACCCTGAGGTATAGCTTAAGGAAGACAGGCAGAATCGATGCTTATTGCTTTCCCTTTATTTACCAGTTTGCACAATGATGAGCTACCTATGAATATTTGAATAAACGGTGAATAATACATGTGTGGGTGAACTGACGGGGATGAGGAGCTGGGGTTCTTTCTGTCACCCTCAAGTGCCCGGGTCTGTAGCCTTCAGCCAGGACTCTGTGAACAGCAGCGGCTGGGGTGTGGCTCGCTATTTGTCACCTGTCTGCCCACCTCAGTTAAGCGCTAATGTGGGTGTGGATATGGGGTTTGGCGGGTCTAGGGTTTATCTAGTGTGCACAAAGCCTTGGGTTTAATGTACAGAACATTAAAACAAACTAACAAAGAAACAAAAACCCAATGATTGTTGGGCTGGAGAGATGACTCAGCCTGTCCCCAAATTTGATGACTCAAGTGTCATCCCCAGTCTTCCACACCCATGCTGTGGCACACATTTGCACGCATGCACGAGTGCACACACACACAAGTTGAATTAATTTAACTTTTAAAAACGGGTGTGCTAACCAATATCTATATTCCTAGCTCTTGTTGGGGTGGTGGGGTGGCTTTGGGAGGGTCAGAAATTCAAGGTCTTGTTCAAAACCACAGAGAAACCTGTCTTGAAAAACCAAAAAAAAAAAAAAAGAAAGAAAAGAAAAGAAAGAAAGAAATTCAAGGTCTTCTTGGCTACGTAGCTAATTCAAGGCCATTTTGAGCTATATGAAATGCTCTCTCAAAAATTTTTTTTAAAAAGCCAGGCAGTAGTGGTGCAATGAACGGCTGACCTCCTGAGTCCCTTCCAGGGCAGCCCAGCACAGTCCTGGCCACTCCTGCTCCTGAGTTCTTGCCTTCACCAGAGGCCAAGTGGCCCTCCCTGGAGCTCGCTGACCTCCCCCATCCTCTGGTCTCCTCAGGTGCAAATGCAACCTGCATGCCAACCTGTGCACAGTGCGTGAGGGCAGTCTGCAGTGCGAGTGTGAACACAACACCACGGGCCCTGACTGTGGCAAGTGCAAGAAGAACTTCCGTACACGGGCCTGGCGAGCTGGCTCCTACCTGCCACTGCCCCATGGCTCTCCCAATGCCTGTACGTATGTAGCCAACCCAGCGGCGATCCTCATCCTGTGCCCCAGGACTGTGGCTCACATGTGCACTTGCATGCACGCACACACACGCACACACACGTGCGCACACACACACACACACACAGGAGGGCGCAGCTGGTATGGACACGCACACATGTTGACCCTCCAGCCGCCCTCCTCCATGTCTTTTAGGCTGTACTTTCAGCCCTGGTTGCTGGCAGGCCAACCCAACTTGGGCTTCTCAGCATCTTGCCACCCTTCTTCACTCTGAGAGCAGGGTGGGAGACCTGTGGAGATTCAGGGCAGCAGGTACAGTGAATGCCCCCTAACAATCAGTGGTTATGGGGTACATGCAGCATGTCACATGCTTCTGGCACTGAACCCCCAGCCCAGCTGAGGGCAGTCAAGTACTAACCTTCACATTTGGCAGAAATGTCCTTCGAGACTCTTGTCTGAGCCCCTGCTCAGCCTGGTCAAGGGGAGCCAAGTGAGAGTTTCCTCACACATGTCTGTATCATGAGCACTCTTTGAAGGATCCTCATGTGTGGGGGACCCCAAGAACAGGCTTCATGGAATCACAGCTCCCACAAGTCTCTGGGCTGCAAGCAGAGGAGAGCCTAAGCTGGCTTCTCAGACCCCTGAAATGCACCAAATGACCTGTTCCACACGGAGGCTGCACCAGGATCAGTGGCTACACATGGCTTTCCTGAGCCCTTACAATACCATGGGAGTGCCATGACTACCCCCCACCCCCAGATGAGCACCCCAAGGACCAGCCAGCCCAATGCCCTCCTGGTTACACAGCCAGTCTCGGCCAACACGGGACCCAGTGACAAAGCCAGGGTCCTCGTAGTTCCCAAACTGCATGTCCCATCTGGCACCCTCCCTCACCCCTAAAAGATTCATGTGACTTTATACTGATCAAAGCCGAAGGTTGCGGCAAGGCAGACGGTGACAGGCATGGTGTGCGTGGGCTACAACCAACGCTGTGACAAGCCTTTGAAGGGATGATTTGCCAAGCACCAAAGGCACTCAAGGGTCTTCAAAGGCACAGAGGGGGCTTGGCGGGCTGCTGGCCTGCCCCCATCTAGCTCCCTCCTCCTGTGTGCCGCTCCACATCTATCTATCTCCTGCGCCTTCCTTTAGTCCTTGTTGCTACCTTTAACCAGTGGGCTTGTCTCCCCTCCATCTGTCCTACAGCCATAACCCCACCCCATCACTTCTGTTTGGTTCCTTCCACAGCCTCCCATCTGTCACCTACACCATCATGTACCAAAACTCCTACCTGCAGAATACCTAAGAGAGCCACTGTCCCCATGTCCTGCCAACCAGACAAACAGACCCAAGGGTGGCTTTTATGTCTTATCTCCTCCCTGCTTTGGGAACCTTCCCCCACCTCATCCCCACTTCCCTCTATCTATCTCCTCTCTGGGACCTCCTCTTTATAATCACAGGGACACCCCTCCTAGGTGCCCATCTACTTCAAAACCTTGGGAGTAAACCCCTAAGTTGTTGGTCCCGCCAAATACAAGGCCCCTGTGAAATCACCCTACCTTTCCCTCCATCACTCCCTATTCCCACAGCCAAAGTCCTCTACAACCAGTCTCTTGGCTGGATCATTCCACTGTATTCCTGTGCCTTCCTCACCCTCAGGACCAAACTCTGAGGTCACCTTGCCTCTGAATCCCACTCTGAGCGCCTATGAGTCCTTGCCCTCACTCCCAAGATCATCTATATCTCAGGCATATGGTACCTGCCAGGGTGTGTAGGTAAAGACTGGAATAGAGATCAGGAGAACCATCCAGTGCCCCACCCAGCCCACTGTCCCCACACGTCCTCGGAACCACCAAGGAAAAGCCGTGGCTGACTCTTTCCTTTTGTGACTGTGACAGTTCTACTCAGGGATGGTGACATCACTAGTTAATCCAGTCTTAGGTTTCCTTCCCTGCAGAGGCACAGAAACACCAAGAGACCTGGATCCAGCCTCTCACACTGCCGTTCTCCCAGCAGGTCACACCTCCCATTCCGTGGTGATATCTCTGTCCATGAGGACATTATCCTGCCTTAGGGATCCTGACAGTTGTGGCTAACCAGGAGGGAATACTTGTCACAGTGTCCCTTCTGGAAAATGGACTAAGCGCAGCCTCCGGGCAGTCAGTGGTGAGAATCGTGAGAATGGTTGTGGGCCCATAGGCTGCCCGTTACCCAGCAGATTCTCGGGCCCTCTAAGTCTCCTTCCCTTTAGTGGGACTGGATGACACCTCCATGGGCTCCCCTGCCTTGTACAATGTCCTGTGCCAAGTTAGGGTGGCCAGGTCTCATGTCTAACACTGTTACCCTCTTGTGTCCCTACAGGTGCCGCTGCGGGCTCCGCCTTTGGCAGTAAGTATGCAGCACTTAGTACAGGACTCTGGGGCTGGGCCTTCAGAGTGGACAGGAACGGGCTTCTGTCTCTCCGGGCCTGGCCTGTGTTCCCCCTGCATCTAATCACACCCAAATGCTTCTCCACCTCACCCCAGGTCTCCTAGGAGCTTTCTCATGCTGCTTTGGAAGAAGGACAGGGCCTTTGTGGTCCCCTGACCCCTGGGTGGACAGAGTTCCCTGTCCTCCCGTACTCCATTCTGCCCTTTGTACACAGCCAGGATAGGGTCCTTCTCTATTCGTGGCAGGGTCTGTCCCCTGAGTTTGGCCATTTGGTACCTCCTCCAGGCATCCTCCACAGCCGGCCTGCTGGAGGGGATGAGCTCTGATTCCAGTGCTCTGGATGTCAGGGAATGTCACGCTAGGAAGGGCATCTGCAAGAGTGCAGGTGTCTTAGAAGCCCCAAGAATGGTGGTGGGGGAGGTTCTGATGTGGGTACCTGCCGAGTGCCATCCACATGGTGTTCTTAAGCGTTTAGTGGAGCCAGGCAGTTGTGCAAAGCAGGGCACTGTGGTATCTCATTTAAACATTGCAAACTCACCCTGCCCCAAAAGAGGTACCCACCCAGAGTCAGTAGGCAAGCGCTTGTCAGTGTTAAACTGTGGCAGACCCCGAGTTTCGTGGATGTCTCCAAGGACTTCACCACCCTCCACCATGTTTCTGTGGGGACATGCCCTGCCTGCCTGTCCTGTCTCAGTCAGGTTGGCCCCTATCTGAGATGCTAGTGGGCAGAGAGAAACTGAACTCTGCAAACATCACTGGTATTTGCCCCCAACATCAGAGTGAGGCAATCTCTGGGAGGCCCCTACTCCACCCTTTCCTGCTTTCTCCATGTCTTGCCAGGTACCAGCAGGTCTGTCAAAGACTCTGCACCCAAAGCCCCTGTGGCCACTGAGGCTGCAAAGAGGGGTCCTATCACTTCTGTCCCCTCCACGTCTACCATTCAAGCCCCTGCAGCCCCCAGCACCCCACAGCCCACAGGTAGGTATGAGAATACACCCAAGGGTGCTTGCTCCCTCCCTTCTTGCCTCCTTTACCCAGAGAAGAGCAGATGCTTGCTTCTTAGAGTAGAAACTATTAGCAAACTAGCCCCATCAAAGCACTGGCTGAGGGGGTCCCCAGGCCATCTCAGTAAACCATCCCAGCCGGGAGTCCTAGCTAAGGTGACCACTGAGGCTCCTGGAATCTTCTTGTTCCTCCAAATGTTGTAAAGAAGATCCCAGAGGTCAGTGTAGCCAAAGGGACAGGAGACCTTGTAGGAGGGTGCCCATGGCAGCAAGTCCACTCAGATATTCAATAAGAGATGGTGCCTTGTTACCCAGACATGCTCTGTAATCCATCCATGGAGCTGGCTCAGGCTCTGTCCCTACCTGGCCACCTCCTGGGTTCTCCATCCAGCTGCTGGCCAGTGGGAAGAACAGAGCCAGATTAGTGGAGATCAGGGCAGGGGGAGCCTTGAGAGGAAGCAGACTCCTGAACACCTGTGAGCAGAGCTAGGTCCAGACCGACTTCCTGGTTGACAGCAGTGACAGGAGCAGCTACACCTGGAGCTACAGACTTGATTGGCTGTTTGCCCTCCCAAAGCAGGATTGGTGCATCCAAGTGGCGCGGGATCCCAGTGTGGCCCTCTGGACTCATCTGGGGAAGGAGTGCCAGGTCTAGCCCACTGCAAATGCTGGGAATCTGAAAAGATTCCTCCTCCTAGAGTGTACCAGCAAGATGGTGGCCAAGTGATTTCTTTTTAGCCCCAGTAACATATCCCTCCCTCCCCTCTTCTCAGGGGAGATATGGTGACAACTCCTTGTTCCTTGGACCTTTCTTCTCTCTCATCCATTGTCCCTGCCTAGACACTTCTTACTCCTGGCAGGTGACATCTCAGGATGGAGATTCCTCCAGCAACTGAGGAAGGGATCAGCCCCACACTCTGTCTCGTCTCTGTTTTCTGTGCAGGGCGGCCCTTCAGGTCCACTGGCATCCTTGATAAAGTTACCTTCCCAGGACCACACCACAATTCTCTCTGAATCCCTCCTCTCTACAGGGATGTGTGCAGGGGGCTGGAGCCAGAGATGAAACCTTTCAGAGGAAACTTCCTGCTCCTGGGATCCCCTCTGAGGCGGAGGAATATGGGCTTTGAGGCCTAGCTGCCTCTGGAGACCTTTGCACTCGGTTGAGCCTGTGATGGACAGAGGGGACTAAAAATAACCAGGAAGGGGCGGGGCGCTCTGTCTGCCACTGACCAGTGGTTCATGCAGGGTGGGGATAAGCACTGGCTGCCAGATACCGAGGGACCTTGAACCAACTTGGAAGCTGGGTAGGGCAGACTGAAGTTGGAAGCTAAATATGAGAAGACAGGAAGCCCATTGAGGTCGCTCTAGAAGGACGGGGTCTGAGTTATTACAGTCCCCTGAAGCCTAGGGCTGACTGACTCCAGGATTTTGCTAGTGAGAAGGAGGCATGCCCATCCTCCAGGCTGCAACAGCAAACTCCCAGTGAGTGTCAGATCTGCAATTCTGAGCCCTGTGCTGGATGGCTGAGCATTAAGGGGAGGAAGTGGCTTCAAGGTAACAGTCAGCAGCCTGCACCTTCTCATCTAGGACATCCTTAGCTCCTGTGTGACCACTGAAGCCTGTACCCAGAGTCCCCGGGACACTTGGCATACCTTTGGTCTGGATGCCAGTTGCATTCAGGTATCTGGCTGGCTGCACAGCATTCTCTTCCTAGTCTCCCTGGAGGAGGATGTTGAGGCTTGGGAAGAAACCACTGCGGCTATGGTATGCAAATTATACCTCAATAAAGCTGGTTTAAAAAATAGAGAAACAGCTTCCCAAGGTCCAGGAAACACACAGGCCACGCTGGAACACGGGACCGATTCCACTTACTCCCTGCCCCCTCTGCCACTTGGGGCTATTGCCCCTGAAGTCCCAAGTGTTTGGAAGTGGTCCAGCCTTTAAGACATAGCTAGCATTGGTCCCAAGGATCCTCTTCTAGTCTTGGCCCACAACGCAGGACCCCTGAGTGTGTCCCAGAAGAACCAGAGAGAAGCTTTCTCTTCCTGGACCCAGTACCTTCCACAAGGTTCTCAGACCTCTTTGGCTACAGCCCAGCTGAGCCTTGATATCCCAGTCCCAGATGTTTCTGTCTCTTGCCAATGTCAAGCTGTCTGGAAGCCCCTAATCTTTCCCAGCCTCCTCATGTGGGTGGGGGGAGCGAAGCTCAGAAGAAAGATGCCTTTGGGGTGGATTTACCAGGGCTCTTAATTAAGCCCTTGCCAATTTGGGTCCTGCGGCCTTGTCTCTTCACTGAATGCCATATTAATGTCAATTTGATGTCCAAAGACTTCAGGCTCCCAGCTGGGAATCTCCTGCCGTTTTTAACTGGTAGAATTTCTTTTTCTTTCTCCATCAGCCACCATGGTAATCCCTATCCAAAAAGGAAGGCATCAGCTCCTCCCTGATGCCCCCCCAAACACACACACACACACACACACACACACACACACACACAAAGAGAGAAAGAGAGAGTCTTCTCCCAGCTCTGTCCTTTGAATTTGTCAAAGTGATTGCCGACCATGTTCCTTGCTTTGTGTGCAGCTCTGGGAACTGAATGGTGGGGGTGGGGGAGTTGGTAAGCCATGATGAGGTCTCCTGATCTGCAATCCAAGGATCAGAGGGTAGAAGGGCAGTGATCAGAAAGGCCAGTTAGACATCAGAGGACACTCTGGAGAACCTTCTAGAACCTTCTTCAACGTGTCTTGCATCTTTGGCCAGGACATTGTCCGCCAGCACTGCACTAGCCTAAGGGTTTACACACAGGATTTGTTCAGATTGGCCCTTAAGTTGTAACAGAAACCACACAAAGAGGGAAGAGTCCTTGCAGGCAGTGTCCCAGCGAAGGAAGGACTATCCACAGCCCATGGGGGCCTCCTCTCATCAGGCTTCAAGTGTGTGCATGCATACCTTCCGCAGGCTGCAGTAGCATAGATGCTGCCTCTGGAGTGGAAATGGAGCCCAGTCCTTTGGCCAATGTTGACAGAGCCTGTAGTGTCACTTCTTACAGGGGCCTCTGGGAGGGTGGGGGCACCATCCCTCACGTGACTTGATTTCTTCTCTTTTTCCTCCCAAGGGCAGACCAAGCCACCTACTGTTGCCCCACTTGGTGATAGCTCCCTCTGGCCCCAGGTGTCCACCAGTGCAGAAGGTATGGGGGCAGGGCCTATGCTAGGTCTGAGACCCTGGAAGCTCCATCTTAGACCCTCAGGCCCCTTCCTCTGTAGTAGGGGTGGCAGGCTTATATGGTGGGCCTGGGTAGGAGGGGGTCCCAAGAACTGAAAGTAGTGGGAAAGAGAACTCAAGACTTAAAGCAAGAAGGCAAAGGACCTGGCGGCCACCCTCACCTCTACCCCCAGTCCTGCCCCTATTGGAAGCCACTAGTGATATTGCTTCAGAGTCTGGAGAAGGAACCTCTCCTCTCCCTCCTCACAATGTGGGTCCCAGGATACCTGGGCAGCAGACAGGGCTCAGAATGGGGTGACTATGAATAAATAAAAGTGGCAGAGATGCCTGATGCAAAGACAGCCAACAGTGGACAATGGCAGCTACATGAGGTTGTGAGCTGTATAGAAACCCCAGGACCAGGTCAAGAGCACTGTTCTCCCACTGCAGGGGAACACCCAAGAGAGGGGGCTCAGCTCTAGTCATATATGGATGTTCGTGGGCTAGCTTGCCTCTTCAAGAAGGAAGGTTGTCCTCTGTTGTCCCCAGATGACCTATTGTCAGTCCTATTGTCCTTGCCTTATCCATCAAACACCTCAAGCGCCCCTCCAGCCCAGGGATGAATGAACCAGGCTTTGAGCACCCTCTGCTGACAATTTCTTGCACAACTCGGGAGGATCGGCGCTTTAGCTTCTTACATCCTAGAGGTCAGTCCCTCAATCAATAATCCTCTCTGGCGATGAATACCACACTAGTCAGCTCCTGCTCTGGCCCCACTGAAGGACCAGAAAGTCCTAGAAGGAAGTACAGAGGCTGACTTCTCCGAGATAGTAGAATGCTCACCTCTAAGAATGGGGCTGAGCACTGGTGGGATTTCAGGCAGGGAAAGGCTGCCTGCATTCTTGACTGAATGACACTTGCAAGTCACACCCAATGACAGTAAAGGACCCGCCGTAGATGGAACAGAAAGAAGTCCTCAGAGGAAAGATGGTGCAGTCTTAAAACTATTTAAGAATAGTTGTGTGTGTATGAGTCTTCTGCCTGCATGTAATTATGTGCACAGCATGTGTGCCTGGGTAGGTGTCCTCGGGGGACCAGAGGCTGTGCGGATACTTCAACCTGGAACTCCACAACCTGGGAATCTCACTCCACACCCGAGGACCATGTGGTCTCTCCTTGCCTCAAATGTGAACAGTTGACAGGGTTGCCTGGCGCCAGCCTGAGACACTCAGAAGTCTTGGTCTAGCTTCTCCATGGTTACAAATGACTTGCCCTGGTGGATGGACCATGGCAGGTGTAAGTACTTGTTTCTTGTCTCTCTAAGCTGTGGCTATCTCGGCTGCTGTCCCCTCCCAAGTCAAGGGCTCCACACTTTTCCAGCTCAAGCCCAGATCTCCTCAAGTGATACCCATTGAAGAATTTCAAGGTAAGATGACCCGGGCCATGCCTCTAGCCTCTTCCCCAGATTACTGGACAAAAACAAGGCAAGACAGAGCTAGTCAGTGCCAATGCAGAGAACCCTCCCAGAATAGCAGGGTCAAGGTTAAGCAGCTTCTCTTTGGCCCCAAGGGAGCTGAAAGCGGGGATGAGTCAGAAACCAACTCCGGCACAGTGGGCAGGCACATGCCAGGAGAAGCAGCTGCCACAAATAGCCTGACCTGGCTCCCCTGGGAGGTGTGGCCCAGGGGCTTGTCTTGGTTGGAGTGGAATCTGGGACACTCGGGTCACTGGCAAAGCTCTTTGGGGGGCATCTGGAGGATGCCTTATCTCCTCAGTGTCTCTGGAGGGCCCAGGTCAGGAACAGGTCAGGCAGACCCATGGGTGGGCACGCCAGTTCCTCTAGATGTATCTCAAAGGCATTTCTCCAGGGTCTTCTGTAACTTTGATCATATGGAGACCAGATCATCACCACCCTGGTCATCACAAGAGAGAGGAAGCTGCCAGGTAGTGGTGGCGCATGCCTTTAATCCCAGCACTAGGGAGGCAGAAGCAGACAGATCTTTGTGAGTTTGAGGACCAGCCTGATCTACAGAGCTAGTTCCAGGATAGCCAGGACTATGGAGAAACCCTGTCTCAGGAAAAAGAAAAGAACGGCCTGTGGTAGGCTGGAGCCGTGGCTTGGTTAGTAGAGCACTTGCCTGGCACACAGCTGGGCTGGAGCTGCAGCACAGCACTAACTGGGTGTGGAGCAACCCCAGGAGGTGGTGGTAGGAAGGTCAGAAGTTCAAGGTCATCCATAGCAACAGACAGAGTCCAACGTCAGCCTGAGCTACCCGAGACCCAGTCTCAAAACAACAAAACCAAAAACACTTGCGGAAGGGATTGTACATGGTCCCATGGCTCAGAGATAGCTTTCCTTGGTTTGAACTGTGCAGTGAGAGTCAAAAGCTGGACTGGGGCCAGAGAAAGCCAGGTGATGATTCTCAGAGTCTTGCTGAAACTAGCAATACAGAGCCAATCAAGCTTGTGGGGAGTTCTGACTAGTAAGGAGTCCTGCAGGACTTGCGGGGACAGGGACAGAGGTCAGTTTCTCTCTTCCAAAGCAGCATGGAAGGAAGGTTTTCTGTCCCATTCCATCATGTCCACATTTGTGCATGACTCTATTCATCCATAGGCCCTTGAGGGGACCATGGCAAACATGGAACCCTGGCACTACCCTCTGCAAATGCGGCCTGCAGCACGACCCTGCTTACCTTGCATGAACCAACTGCTAATCATCCCCAGCACACAGGCATCCTTTAGACAGCAGTCTGCTCTGACACTAGTCAGGTGTTAGCATGCCCTGGCCTCCCTGACTCCCTACCCACAGGCTTCCCAGGGACTCAAAGCTAGCAGAGTTAGCTTCATCACATCCTGACCTGGAGCCCCTTTCCAATCCTTCTCCCAAAGATGCCTCCACCCACCTTCCCTGTGTATTCTTGGGTATGTCCTTTTCTGTAAGCCTCAGTTTCCCCCAAAGGCTCACTGACCACTGGTGTTTCTCCCACTTGGCTGGTCCAGACTGTGAGTGCTACGGTCATTCCAACCGCTGCAGCTACATCGACTTCCTGAACGTGGTGACCTGCGTCAGCTGCAAACACAACACTCGAGGCCAGCACTGTCAGCATTGCCGCCTAGGCTACTACCGCAATGGCTCTGCGGAGCTGGACGACGAGAATGTCTGCATTGGTAAGTGGCAGTGGTGGGGTGGGTCTCAGGACCCCTGGGGAGGAACCACCTGGGGAGGTCCAGACCCTCCAGGGTTAGACCCTCTTCATCTGAGCATATCTAGGGGACCAAAGCCCTTTGATCTGCTGCTGTGACTGGGGGCGCTGGAAACAAACACAGGCACTAGCTAGAATCAAAGGCTTGTGCACCTTTGCCATCCCTTGTCCTCTCTGGGCGCCCCAGGAAGTTGGGGGGGTGGGCTAGCCAAATGGTTTCTATCTCTCCTGCTGTTGAAACTGCCCTTCAAATTTTCAGAGCCAGCCTTGTAAAGCTGTGCCTGCCGTTGTAGGCACCCACTCTTTCTCCAGTGTTCTGTCCCAGCACTGGCTTTTCTGTAGAGAAGCCCCAACGTGCTCCTTGGGCCTGGACAGGGGACAGACCCTAAAAGGCAAGCCCATAGCCCCCAGATGACATCCAGTAGCATAGAAGGGCAGTCAGGATGGCCTATCTCCAGGCTTGTTTCCAGCAGGGGCCAGGTCTCAGGCCTGTGAGCAGCCAGCAGAACCACTGCCCATCCCCCACCAGCAGCACCACCTGGCCTGCTCAGTTGCAAAGCTAGAGCTGTCACTCTGGATCATGGCTGAGGTCTTTGGATAATTCCATCAGCTCTAAAGTGATCAAACACAATTGTGTTGCCAGTGTCACACAGGGCCAGCAGCAGGGACAGGGCAAGGCCTCAGATCTGATTAGAGGTGCCCCCTTTTTCTTGTCTGTCTGTGCCTCCACCTCAGGGCAAGCACTGGGCTTCAAGAACTGGGGGTCAGGGACACACACACCCTACATGCAGTCACGCTTGCACACACACACTCCCCTCCCTCCAAACCAACTAGGGCAGGCAGTGAGCAGAAGTAAACCTCTGCTCTTCTTCCTCCAGCCTTGGTGAGTGGGGGGCAGCCTCCTGGAAAGACACCCATCACCTCTCACACTGTTAGTTTTGGATTAGAAAGAATCAGCCCCCTTCAGCTGTCCAGAGAGGGAGATGGGACTGACTGAGGCCTCACAGTGGGACGAGGAAAAGGGTGTTGGATGCCAGGAGAGGAAAAACTATAGAGCCTTCTCTAGAGCCTTCTCTAGCCATGTGGATGCCCCAGCTGTCCCCCACTGCGACCCAGCCACGAGCTATCTTGTGGGAAGCATGGCCAGGAAGCACAGAGACCGAGCTAACAGAGATATAAACAAGAGCTATAAAGGTTGGGCCTGGGGCAGAACCTATTTGAACACCGCCGTTCCGACTGCACGTGTCCCATGCCCTTGCTCCTCCTCAGAATGTAACTGCAACCAGATCGGCTCTGTGCATGACCGGTGCAACGAGACAGGCTTCTGCGAGTGCCGAGAGGGCGCGGTGGGGCCCAAGTGCGATGATTGCCTTCCCACGCACTACTGGCGCCAGGGATGCTACCGTGAGTAGAACATTCCCTCAAAGTGGAGCCTTCAGTCTGGAGGAGTAATCCAGCATGGTGGGAGAGGGTCTACACGGGTCTGCTGCGGGCTTCTAGCAAGCAGTTGCAGCAAGAAAAGCGAGATGCAAAAAAAAAAAAAAAAGAAAGAAAAAAGAAAAGAAAAGCGAGATGCAACCATGAAGGAGTTCAAAGTGGGTGGGTGGAGCTCAAGTGGGTATTGTCAGGTCTTCAGTGGGTGGAGTCCATGGCAAGTGGGAGCCAGCAAGGAGGGGAGCTGGGGGTTGAAGGGGAGCTGGCTGGAGTTGGCTGAGAGCGCGACAGTTTGCTCTAAAGAAATGAAGGCTTGTGGGAGACCCAAGGGACATAGTCTGGGAGAGCGCTCCAGGTACCCGCAGCAGAGTAGACAAAGCTCTGGAGGCAGACAGCAGGTGCTTCTGGGGAGCCGCACCACTGCCGGGGAGGAACTGGGGATAGTAGGGCTAACAGGCGGTGGACAGGCAGGGGCCGAGTCCCACCAAGCAGGGTGTGCATCCTAAGCATCGAGAGCTCCACCCGGGGGCGGGGGATCCCAGAGCCCCATTGCAGAAGCTCAGTCTCTCCTCCCAGCTCCTCAACTGTCCCCTCCGGCCCGCAGCCAACGTGTGCGACGACGACCAGCTGCTCTGCCAAAACGGCGGCACCTGCCTGCAAAACCAGCGCTGCACCTGCCCGCGCGGCTACACCGGGGTACGCTGCGAGCAGCCCCGCTGCGACCTCGCTGACGACGGTGGCCCGGACTGTGATCGCGTGCCAGGCACCGCCCCGCGCCCCGACACCCTGCTCGGATGCCTGCTGCTGCTCGGGCTCGCCGCCCGCCTGGGCTGCTGAGTCCGCTCTAGGGGTCCGGGAGTCCCGGGCCCGACGGCGACACGGGTGCGGCCGAGCTGCTCCCAGGTGCTACTCGCAGAGTCCTCCAGCCCTCCCTGCTCCTCCCACGCTCACCGGCCCTTTCCGACACTGTCCTCACCGCCCACAGAGGGCGCTGTGGAGCCCTGGCCCGGCGGGCTGAGATTTTCAGATTTTTTTTTTTTAATGACCCAACGTCCCTAAATTTTTCCTTTGTTTCTTTGCTTTGTTCTTCTCCTCATTCTTCCTCCTCCCTCTCCCTTTTGCTGGCGGTGAGACAGGGACTGGGGAGAAACGCTGCTCATCCCAACACCCGCAGGTCCTGCCACACACACACACACACACACACACACACACACACACTTGCACACACCCCAGCGCCTGATCCTGGCTGGCTCCACCAGCCATCGGACCCGGAACTCCAGTTGCCTACAACTCTAGTCGCTGACTTGATTCTCTTTTGTATCTTTTTTCTTTTTCCTTTTTTCTCTCTTTTTTTGCACTCACCAGACCTCAGGCCCCCAAGGAGGCCTGGAGACAGAGGAACTCACTGTCTGAGGGATGGGTAGGACAAAGGGCGGAGCAGAAACCCTGTTTTCTAGAGAACTATTTTGTTTGTATCCACTGTTCTTGTGAGGAGGGACTCAGGTGGGAGCTGGTCACCGAGAGTGGCTGATGGTGTGCAAGCCCACAGTAAAAGGAGTTCACAGCTGCCTTTGCCCTCTTGCTTTCTGTGTGTGACAGACACTCCTGAAGGTCTGGATAAAGAGAGGAACTCACAAAAAAACCTTAAAGAAACAGTTCGGTACTGGGAGCGCTCTTTCCCAATCTGTTCTCTTCTGGTCCTCCCCGGACCCTGGTGTTTCACCTTTGGCCAGATTGCTGGCCACTATCTGGTAGGTATTTTTCCAAACAGAGGTGTCCCCTTTCCCTACCGCTCCTGCCAAATTCGGAGCACCTGCTATGGAAGCCCCAGGAAGAAAATTCAGGGAGTAACTCGGGCTGAACCCCATGCTAATGTGTAACTCCCCTCTGTGACCCCCTGGGATAAATGTGTTGTTATTTCGGCCCTGCTGGCTTTGGAGTCTCAGGTCCAATGTGAGGTTACACAGAACTCCCAGGCTGCAGGCCTGGCCACTGAGTCCCAAGGTGGGCACGACACCTCCTTGCTTGCTTAGGTGCTTGATATGTGAGGACCCAAAAGGTCACCGCAGTGGGCCCACCTGGGCGTTTCCCTCCTCTGCTTGCCCTGGAGGTCAGGTTCCCTTCCCATTTATCTCCGTGCTCTCTTAGTCCCTCGTCCTGGTTCCTAATTGCCCCACTGCTCCCACAAGTGTCCCCTCCTTGTTATCGGCCAGCTCTCTGTAGGCTGTCCTGTCCCCAGGCTTTTGCTCAAGTCTGAAGCAAAGCTAAGACAGTGTGCTAAACATAGCTTGGCCGTATGATTTACAAGAGTAAAGACAGAATGGAACGTTGGCTGACTGAGGCCAAATGCCGCCCCCTACTGGTCACTCGTTGCTCTGATCCCCTGCACCAGCAGGAGTCAGCTCCAACCCCTCCCTAAGGAGGGCTTCTGTCAGGTCCCTGGCTCCATCTACAGAACCCCAACATGCCAAAACAAAACATCTCTGGTTCTCCTTGTAGATAAAAAAGGCCATATGACACACCTCTGTGAAATATGACATAAGCAAAAATGACAGACAGGACTTGCAGGAAGTTTCTAAAAGTCACCACCACCACCACCACCCCTGCCACACTGGGCCCCAGCCCCTCTTCTGCCTCTCTCCCCAGTGCTTAGTCTGCAGTGGAGGCAGGAGTCATCTGGCTGAGCATGAGTGTAACCCCACCTCCAAGATGATGGAGCAAAAGCAGAAATTGCCTCTGTGAAGACCAAGCCAGGCTACAATGACCCAAACTTCTGAAAGTGGGGGAAAGAAGAAACATCCATGGGAGGGAAGCTGTGGGAATTGAGGTTTCTGTTTCAGGCAGAATTGCCAGTTCCTAAGGCCCTGGCCTCCTGGCTTGACATCTAAAGTACACTGAGTTCAGAGAAAAAACAAGACACCTAGTTCACCACACAAATCAGCATCCAAGGCCAGGACACCACCTCTCCCCAGAGCAAGGCTAGCCTCTACCTTCAGTAGGGAGCAGAGAGTGAACTGCTGCAATCCCATCTTCCTACATGAGGACTGGAATGCCTGAATGTGAAAGAGGATGCAGCAGCTTTTAGAACCACAAAGATCTAGGGTCCCGCCCTAGAAGCAGAGTGTGGCGGACACGTGCAGGCTGGCCTCGAATGCAGAGGTCCTCCTGCCTCTGCCTCCCATGTGCTGGGATTAAAGGCGTGCACCACCACCACCCGGCAACACCTACCCCTTTCTGTATGCCACCTGGGAATGTCCCAGGACACTGGAGGGGCCTGAGAGGAGAAGGGAACCCACTCTGTCCTTCCTGAGCTCTCAGCTTGCCTTGCTGTGTCAGCTTCCCTGGGACCAGCCAGTGTTCTCCAGAGCAAAGGGCTGGTGCAATGCATTGTAAATCAGAATGGCAGCCCCAAACCCTAAGGACCACTCAGGCCCTGACCTCGGCTGGAGGATAGAAGGAATGTTGCCAGTAGCCATTTGGAGAACTCTGACATCTTCAAGATCACGGAACCAAAGAGAAAACAAGGTCACCCAGGCCAGAAGCCACAGCCCAGGCTTTTGATGTCCGGTTCCCAAGGCACAGGAGAGGAAAGCACCCTTTGGCCCAGCTAGGCTCATAGCAGCACCCTCCTGAGGCACCATACAGTGTTAGGTTGTTAGCCCTGCCCTTAATCCCTCCGTTATCCCAGAATCAGGTTTCCATCATGGCTCTGATAACCCTGCAGGCTGTGCAGCTTAGAGGCAGAGGTGAGGAGCCCTTAGCATCTGGGCTCTGGGGATGGAGCCAGTAGTGCCCCTACCCCAAGCAGTGACATCTACAGGTATCTCAGCAGTGCCCAAGTGTAGGCAGAATTGCCCTAGTTTGAGAATCACTGTGTCAGCAGGAATGGATGGTTCATTTTAGAGAGGGGCAAGTAGAGGCTAAGAGGAAGAAAGTGACTTGCCTGAAATCATGATTGCTAAGGGATGGGTGAGACTGCTCCTAAGAGTCTGCTTGCCTCTGCAGGTCTCGGTACCCCCATTGGCTCCTCTGCCCTCTTCTACCCTGTGTGTGGATCCCTGGGGAGCCTGGCTTCATCCCACTGACTGCTGAGAGCCAGGGGAGTGCACCCACTACACAAAGGCTGCCCTGGCCCTGCCCTCTAAATAAACAGAACTGCTGCCTTGGCAATCTTGCCTCCAACTATGCTTCATAGTTACGAGACATTTATGGGTGCCTGGGGAGCAGCTCACATCTCTCACAGGTCTGGGAGGAACTGGGGTGAATCTGGCTGCTCTTCCCCAGTGTGAGGCACCTAGCTCACCTTAGGTGGGAATCGTTAAAGGGATGGACCCTGATAAGAAACGCTCTACTGGTTGATTTTTCTTTTAGAAAGCACACATTGCAATTTATAGGCAAGCTAGAAACTATGAAAAAGCTAACAGAATGTATGGACATTTTGAGGCAGTCTTGCTTTGAGACTCCTGATCCTCCTGCCTCCTCGGCCTCCTCTGTGCCAGGACAATGAGAATATTAAGTTAAAATTACCCACAATTCTCAATCCAGAGCTAATACCTGTCAATGTTTTTGATAGCTTTCTAGTATTTTCTATAACAAGCACCCTCACGGAATTATTCTTGTTTTCTTTCTAATCCCACAGGATGCTGGGATTGCAAAGGAACCGTCCAACTTTTGTGTGTATGCTGGGAATCCAAATTCAGGTCCACACTTTTGTGACGGTGCTGTCCCCACTGAGCCTTCACTTTTGAGATCTCTCATTGGACCTGTAGCTCACCAATCAGCTAGTCAGGCTGTCCAGCAAGCCCCAGGGACCTGCCCCGTCTTCCCAGTGCTGTTTACCGGGGAGGGGGCACCACTGCACCCAGCTTCTTACATGGGTGCAGGGACCCAGGTCCTCATGTTGACAAGCACTAACTGGACTGTCTCCTCAGCCCTCTGAAGGCCTGAGAAAGGCTAGCACAGCATTTCATCTCACCCCTGGCCCCTTTCCTCTTAGCCTCAGCTGGTGGCAGAGGGTCTCCAGCCCCCAATAGGGAGTTGCTGCTGTTTCTCTGTGAGAACAGGGTCTGGCCAGATGCCCCACCCCACCGCTGGCTGTGTTTCTGGCAGAAGGCTGCAGGCTGCCAGCTGGTTTCTAACCTTAGCTGAACAAGCAGGTGGCCCTTGGGACACAGCCAGCAGCTGAGATGAGCACTTTCCATAGCTGACCAGTGAATACATGGCTGGCCAAGAACAGGGTGGCTACAAAGGTAGAGGAGACGGCAGTCCAGGCCAAGGGCCTGGAGCTTGCCACCTGGATTTGAAGTTGGCCTTGACAGCTACTTTGTGTGACTTTTGAGTGATGCACTCTGGTGTCTTGTCTTCTCATCTGTGAAAAGGGACAGTGACAATAGTCCTGGTCTCCAAGGGCTATCTAGGAGTCAGTAGGCGTACACTGGCGGGGTTGAGAACATGCCTGGCATAAAGCTAGCCAGTCTACTGTTTTATGGTTTGTTTACCCATCCTGTCACCTCCACACCTGCCATGTGACACAGCCTCACTCCTCTTCTCCCTCCCTCCCTTTTTTCCTCTTTTCTCTCATATACCAGTGTGTCAGGTTCCAGGCACAAAGTACAAGCATCCTTGGGGGCAGATATGGCCCAGCCCTTCCATTTGTCCTATTCCTTCCCATATGCAGGCATCTGCCCAGTGTTCATGCTACCCAAGACCAGAAAGGCATTGCAGACCTCTGTGCCCAAGGGATTCCCCTGCTCCTGGGCTGCCCTGCATGTAGAAGCTCAGTCAGAATCCCTAGGCCAGGAACCTCTCTGCTTACTTCTTCATGGCTGGCCTGGGACTCACAGCAAGCCTCCTTCCCCAGTCTTGCATGCAGGGATTACAGACGTGAGGCTTGTTCTTTTTGGTTGCTCTCCTGCACATGTTGCATAGATGGGCTTGGAACTAGGCGGGGGAAATTGGCAGGACTGAAGAGAGGTGTGGATGGGACAGTGGGTGACCAGGAAATGGAGGTCCGAGGCTAAAAATTCCCAGTGGCCTTTGTGGAAGGCACTGATAGTCAGGGAAGCCTTCTGACTGCACCGCCTACTCGCCCAGCTGACCTCCATTGCTCAGCAGCAAGCATTCCCTGCCCCTCATCCCTTCAAGGTTCTGCTTGATCCAAAATCCCCAAAGAGATGTGGAGAGGCTGTAGGGTCATGAGGGCCAGGCAGGGCTGGCTCTAGGAAGGTCCTGGGGCCTGACTGAGACCTAGAATCCAGTGACATTGGACAGGGCTGGCCCAGGAACAGGAGGCAGGGCTTCAAAAGCAGGTCAGGTTGGCATGCTGGAGATGCAGACTTGGGGGCATCTTTGTCAAGGAAGTAACTTTGATTCCTAGAGGCACTATCAATGACTGGGAGACCAGCCTCCCAGGACCCCATGCATCCAGCGCAGGAATAAGATCACAGATGGAGGCCCACATCCACATGCCTATTTAAAATCCCCCATCATGGCACGGAAGGTCAGGTGTGTTCCCAAGATGGCGGCCCTCGGGGCTCTGGTATCCGGTTGCAGAAGGCAGCCCAGCTCGCAGGTTGAGAGAAATGGTGGAGATCCAAGAAGGGAAGACGACTAATTGAAGGTTGAATCACAGAAACTCCCAAGACAACTCCAAATGCCCCTAACTCCTCAGGCCAGTGCCCCACCAGTGCCACTGGAACCTGAAGCACAAGTCTAAGTATGAGGATGTGCTGCTGCTCAGTCAGTTCATCCGGCCACATGGAGGCATGCTGCCTGCAAGAACACCGAAAGATCGAGGAGTGTGTGAAGATGGCTCACCAAGCAGGTCTATTCCCACATCACAGGCCACAGCTTCCAGCAGGGTCCTTATCGAATAAACCCAAGCTCAACCGCTACCTGACTCACTGGGCTCCCAGCTCTGTCAAGCTCCATCTACAAAAAAGGCCACCGTTGGGATAAGGTGGGTATGGCTGTGAGGGTCACCGTTCTGAAAGACAATGTCTGCTACTCCAGAAGGCCTTTGAAGCTGATTCATTAATAGAAGCCGCACTGCTGAATATCCTGACTAGAACCTTCCAGATGATGCACCTGCCCCTCCCACCAGAACCACTGCTCTCCACACACAGCAGAGACTTCAGAACTTCTGTTCCCTGGATCTCCCCAGCATGATGTTGGGAGCCAGGGCAGACAGGAACTGGCCTGTAGTCTTTTGTAGTCTTCTAACTAGGTTGGGCTGGGATTGGTGCAAGGGGCAGGAGCCATACGCAAAGAAAGGTAATAAAGCAGGCTCTTGGCAATAAATAAACAATCCTCCATCATGCCAGATAAAGTGGTACAGTCCTTTAATCCCAGCTAGTCTACAGAGTGAGTCCCAGGACAGCCAAAACTACATAGTGAGACTCTGTCTTGAGTAAATTTCCCCATCCTGCCGTGAGTTCAGAGCAGCCAATCCATGCTGAGCAATGAGGACCAGGTTTATATTAGTGTCTTGGGACTATTCCAGGGGGAGTGGCCTGAATCCCTTCCACACTTACCAATAATCCTGAAGGGAGGCAGGCTCTTCTGGGCATGCTCAACAGTGTTATCATATGGCAAGGAGACTGGAAGATGAGGGAAGGAGGGAATTAAATCCCTAGAGATTTTCCCACTGCACCCCCCTTCTCTTCACACCTGACATACAATTCTATTTGCTCCTCCCATGAGCTCAGTTCTAGAAAGCTCCAGCAGGGAAGCTTGGAGTGTCTGGGCCTAGCCCTTGGCTTGGAAACACTCTTCTCTAGAAAGAGAACTACTCCAGGGAATAAAGGTAGATTCCACAGCTGGGCAAAGAAGCCAGGCTGGCTGCTAGGGCCCCTGGAATAGTAGGGTCAGAGTGAGTCCAATAGAATACTGACAGCCATGAACTTTTTTTTTTTTTTTTTTTTCGAGACAGGGTTTCTCTGTAGCTTTTGGAGCCTGTCCTGGAACTAGCTCTTGTAGACCAGGCTGGCCTCGAACTCACAGAGATCCGCCTGCCTCTGCCTCCCAAGTGCTGGGATTAAAGGCGTGCGCCACCACCGCCCGGCTAACTCTTATTTTTCTTAAGAGTGTACATACTTTAAAAAGTATCATTAGGGCATGGGAAGGGTGATGGGAGGGTGGGCATTTGCATAAGTCGGCGGGGGGGGGGAGGAAGAACAGTTTTCCATGATAAGCAACAAGCATTGGCAACTACCCACCGAATACTTCCAAACAGTTGGTAAAGTGCAGCGAAGGCTACCAACAGGCATCTTAAGGGATAAACATGCCTGGTCACTGCACACCATATACCTGGGCTGAAAAGGTCATATAGATGTCATAAATGACAGTCACTATGAGTCACTAAGGTTCAGGAGATGGCTCGGTAGGTAAAGGCACCTGCTGCCAAGCCTGACTACCACAGTTCAACCTCAGGCCCCACACAGTAGAAGAACAGAACTGATTCCTGCAAATTGTTCTCTGACCTCCACAAGTAGTGAGTACTACAGTGTGTGCATGTACCCACACTAAATAAAATGTAATTTTAAGGGCTAGAGAGATGGTTCAATAGTTAAGAGCACTTGTTGCTCTTGCAGAGAACCCAGGTTCAATTCCTAGCACCCACAACCACCTGTAAATCCAGCTCAAGGGAATTCAAGTACTCTAGGAACACACATAGATGTACACATACCCACAGCCCCCACCCCCATACTCACATAAGACAATAGATTATTTAAATTTCCAAATGAAGTCTTTCTGCTTTTAGATGGCTATAGTAAATGGCACTGAGAGGAAAAACCTTTGCCTGGCAGTAGTGGCACACACCTTTAATCCCAGCATTCAGAAGACAAAGGCAGATGAATCTGAGTTTGAGGCCAGTCTCAAACTTGTCAGCCTAGTCTACAGAGCAAATTCTACGGCACCCAGAGCTACAAGAAACCCTGCCTCAGAAAACCAAAAAAGAAACCTGTCTCCATGGCTTTATACATACGTCCAAGCCATGTCCAAAGCCAAGAGCAAAATTTCAGGAAAATCATGGGTTTTGCACGATGATATGGGCTCCTTGCAGGAAGAATCAGTTGGGCCATTTCACTTTCCCCTCAGCCTTGCTGCATCACCCTTGGGAACCTCTCAGCTGAACAGAAACAGCAAATATCCCATTTACTTTTCTTCAAGGGGGGCACATCCAAGCAACTCAGAGATGACGTAACTATGAAACCCTTATTGCTGCTGACTCAGTAGGAGGCTAGACTCCAATGCTGGCTATGCCATGGAAACACCCAACAACTAAAACTTCAAGGCCAAGAGTTATACTCCAAATCCATTAGATCAGAAATTCTGGGGTGAGCCAAATTGATTCTCCCTTGCTAATTCCCACTGTAACCACTCTATCTGCAGTAGAAAAAGAAAGGCAGTGGTATTCCTGGCCACCATGGCTTCAGCTGCCATTGGAGACTGCCATTGACATCCCTTTAAGTGGCGAGTGCCTTTTGCACAGCAGAAGGGGGTGATAACTCAGGTCCCTTATGAGCAGAAACTGACTCTGTGGTGCTCACAACACTGTAAATTTTAAGTTCAAGCTAAACCTTACATTGCTCCCTAAATTGTTTATTCCTCAATGAATAGTGAAACCCAGGATGTGGCGAGACTGCATGTAACTGTGTATTGGTCCAGAGAGGGAGGCCTGGTTACTTCACTACCTAACGTGCTTAGTAACGTACTAGTTACTACATTAGCTACCGTGCTAACGAATTCCAGAGATGAAGTGACCATGGCCCAGCACTCATCCCATCGGGCAAATTTATCGCCCTCTTTTCTTTTCTGAGATCTGAGTGCACCCTGAGTACAGGAAGATGCAGAAAGAACAAATGCCTTTTAAGTGATAGCTTTCCTCAAGCCACTGTGTAACACGTGTTCCGAGTGAATCACTGGCAATTACCCGACTTGGACATGGATGCCCTGTGCCTCCATGAGCATTTCCAGCAGTGCCTGTCCAGGTCACTGCTCACTGGCTACTATCTCTACCTTCCTGGACCCCAGCCTAATGGTGAACTTGCTATAATTTGTAAGATGTCCAGGTGGCAGTGGGGAGGTTCTTAACCTTACCTTGATGATTCCAAAGGGACCTGGGGTCAAAGACAGTGGGACTGGGCAGGCCAGGCAATTAAACAAGAAGCTGGCAGAGTAAGGGGTTCCTTGGCAGCATCTTCTGCTTTAACTTTGCAACATACAATACTTCTAACCCACATCAGTTTTCTTTTGTTTTTAATTCTGCCATTTTCTCTTAAATTTTAGATATTAACAAAGATAACAGGTTTACATTTGTTAGAATCCAGTTATGAAACCAGAACATACAAAACACAAAGCTACGAAAGATTCCCAATGTGCGTTAAGTAATTTTAGAAAATAGTTTAGTACACTCTTGTTATAAAACTCATTTACAGGAGGTTATTCACATGTTCTTGTTCAAATTTGCTCCTGATAATTCATGAAAGCATAACAGAACAAACTGTGGTAAATTAAAGAAGCAAAATAAGACAGGTATACATTCGCCTGGAATAACATTCTGAAAGTAGTCAGGGAAAGTTCCTTTAACCACAGAAAGGATGAAGTCAACTTTTCATCTTATCAGCCTTAACTGCTCATGACAGCACCTTCAGAAAAGGCCACCTGACACAGCAAACACTTTCTGCAAATACCTTTACCAACTGAAATAAATAAGGTTTCAAACTCTAATGCCACACAACTACATTCTGCTGAGAGAGTGTTCGAAGGCGAGGCCTGGCTGCTGAAAAGGAAGATACAAGGACTCAAGGCCCTGGCCAGAGTCTAGTTCCAGTAGCTCTTATACTCACAAAATAAACAGGGTTACAAGACCCTCCTAAGTCTCACATACTCTGATGAGGTTAGCAGTGAGTCTACAGATGAACAAACACATGCCATTCTATACAATACTCTGGGTGGCAGCCAACCACATGTTTTGGAAAATTGTCTTTTTAAAAACATGTTCCTTCACCTATGTGGTAATGCGAGCAGAGGGAAATGCCCTGGTCACTGCTGTTTTGTCACGCACGCCCCACTCAGAAACCCACTTTTCCTTAAGTGGTCACATTCTCAAATCCCTGTTAAACTGAATATTTCTCAAAGACACCAGGAAAGAAAATTTCAAGTAACAGTGAGGTTTCCTGCCAGTGTCACATGCAAGAGACTTATTAACCCTTGCCCTAGCCAGAGTGGATTTACTTCCCACCTAGCTGGGTCCAACCAGGATGCTGAAGCGCTCTGAAGTTGTCGACTCCCTAGTTTTACAAATGTTCAGGAGACATTAAGGGTACATGTCTGCGCACCAGTGCAAAGAGAAAGCTCAGGAAACTCGGTAAAATGCACACTTTTTTTCAAAAGCTCTTAACAAATAAAACCTGTTTCAGCAGAATTTCAAAAACCCTTTTGTTTAAGAACAGATGACAGAATTCCAAACAGTAAACATTAATTTTCAGAGATGCGTTCCTCCCCAAAGCAGCTAATGGGCTGTATGTACAGTAGTCACCAGACCCTCACATTCACATGCTCTGCTATATGGAGGTTTGGAAACCTGACTGGTTAGGCAGCCCGCCTTTGTCCTGACTCCAGTTCCCCTCACAGGCACATTAGGTGATGGAGGCCAGGCACCCATTAATACAACACCCCCACCTACTGGAGGGTCCTGAAGCCCAGGTGGCAGCTTTCTCTTTCTCACATATCTTTCCTGCCTGAGATACACTATCTGCTCTGTCCTGTCCTGTCCCCCCAAAAGCATCCTCTCTTATTTTTCTAGCAATCCTCAAGCCTTCCCAAGCAACCTGCACAGGCCAGGCCAGTACAAATCCTCCATTCAGTAAGCGTGTCTCCAACTCAGCAGTTACATCAACCTTATGAAACATTGGGAACATCTGACAGTTCAAGAATTGTTCTTCTGTTTTGAGAAGGGAAGGAAATTTAGCCAGAAAACTAAGTCATATATTAATATAGGTGAGTGAGTTACAGTAATGCCCTGTGCCAAGCTGCCTTGTCTCAAAGTGCACAACAGCTCCCGACATGCTGCCTTCTAAAGGCCCAAGAGACCCCAGCAGTTCTTTATTTGAGACACTGGTCGCTGGTACCAACTTGGCTAACTTCCAGTAGTGAGGCTGGTAAAGAAACTTGTCTACCTCAAAAGGGTTGAAAGGAGCTGTCCTCTCTAACTACTAAGTTTGTTCTGTTGGAAAATGATGAATGTTTTCAGCAGAAGAAGGAAATGTCATCTACCTGCTACATTTTAAAAGGATTTTATATGTGCTACACAGACTCACATTTTAACCTTTACAGCATTCATTTGACCTGATCTTTTCTACAGAACAAAAGATCCCAACATTTTGAATTTTTGGCCTCAAGGACATTAGAGATATACAAACACCCTCTCCAAATGTATATAACTGGCAAAAAGTACTGAAGATGACCAAGAGCCCAAGGGTTAGAAGGTATTTCCATTCTTTAACGCAGATTCTTCAAGGGAAACAAAAATAAACCCCAGCTTATCTGTACGGTGCCACTAGCTATGCGTGAATGACAAGTCTCATTACCAAGAGCTACTATGGAAACCGGCTCTTCTTGGCACTGCTGGGCTCCTGCTCCAGCCTCCTCCTGTCCCAGTCAGCACTCCTCAGCATGTGATGACTCACAGAGCCACGCCTTTCTTCTTCACCAAAGGCCCTAGGCTCTCTTCTATGACTGAACCCAGAGTCCGGGACACTGTACTTCCTCTTACTTGTGGAAGGAGCATCAGGGTGAGCAGGTGGTGGTTCAGCCTGTAAAGGTGACCTGTGGCTACTTAGAGGAGAAACTATAGCAGTGGATGGTCGCACAACAAAACTCAGGTCCTGAAAAATTGAAGGAAGGTCAGGCACTCCCAGGAAATGGGAGCCCACAGACTGTGGATCCATCAGGGATGTTCCCTTGGCTTCAGCATCCAATCTCCTAAGTAGTCGCGGATCTCGAAGTCGGTCTTGAAGAGGTGTCCTTTCAGGTTCCTTTGAAGTGACAGTGTCAGAGGGTGTGTGGTACAGAGAAGCAGCAAAAGGTGTCTTGTCAAGTCCACTGTCTAGCTTGTTGCTGGGCAAGCCACCCTGAGGTCTGGGTGCCTCTGGGGCAGTGGCTGGAGGATGGGTCAGACTCCTTTGCAGCACAGGCTTCAGTTTCAGAATCTTCATTGCATCATGTCTATAGTGTGGGTCACTGGTCTTAATAATGGCCCCACGCTTCTGAGCATCCTGAATCAGTTCATTCCAATGTTGGTTTTCCTGAAATGAAGGAAAGAAAACAATCATACTCTACAGAAACACTCGTTTCGCTGGGGAAACATGGGGGTACAACTTTCATTTCTAAATAAACAAGTGTAGTCTGAGCTGATCCCAAGAGACAAGAGTGATAGAGAAGCTCAAGCACCAGTACTGAGGAGGCATAACTAAACACCAAGGCTGGTGACAGCTGCAAGGACACTCTACTTTCATCTTTGCAGTTCACAGAGCACAGTGAGATGCTCTCCCACATTACATTAGCTGTTCCTAGCTCTGATGAACTGTTTACATTTATGTTAAATAAAATTGAAAACTACTGCACCTCTGATGCATCAACCCACTTCTAGTGCACAATGGCTACATTTCTCCAGTGGCTTCTGCAGCAAGCACATGACCTCCCCATCGCTGTACAAGGCTCCTCTGCATCCTAATCTACACTAATCTACACTACCACTTACTCCTGGGCATGGCTGACATTTGGCTGACATTCTAACAGTTAAAACTTGGTTTCAGAGTGAGGTAATCCAAACACAAAAGGACAATTATCACATGTACTCACTCAAGTGATTTTTAAACATAAAGCAAAGAAAACCAGCCTACAAATCACAACCCCAAAGAACTTAGACAACAATGACAACTCTGAGACTTACATAGATCTAATCTATATGGGAAGTTGAAAAAGATAAGATCTCCTGAGTAAACTGGGAGCATGGGGACCTTGGGGGAGGGTTGAAGAGGGGAGGGGAGAGGCAGGGAGAAAAGCAGAGAAAAATGTAGCGCAGAGAAAAATCAATTTAAAAAAAAAAAAACAAACAAAACTTGGTTTTAAAAGGCAAATTTCTGACCACGTATGAAGAAAACCAAATTTATTAGCTTACCAAAGGCCTCCCAAGCCCCTAAGGACTAAAACACCTTAATCTACTGAGGGAGAAATTCAAACATATTCTCCTACTGTCATTTAAATTTTTTTAAAAAAATGTGTATGGGTATTTGCCTATATATGTACATCCACGGTGTATATGCATGGTTATCATGAAGACCAGAAGATGGCGCTGTATTCCCCAGAACTGAAGTTACAGGAGGTTGTGAACTGAGGATCCAACATGAGGATGCTGGGAACCAAACCTGGGTCCTCTACAAGAGGAGCCAATGCTCTTAACCCTTAAGTATCTCTCCAGCCCCCATTACTTTATTTTAAAAAGTCAACGTTTATAATATCTTAGAAACAATCTTCTAGCAATATTTATTAAATTTTGTTTCTCCTTATTAACTTAAACAGATATATAACAAGAGTATATACAGTTTTTTACAGCTTCTTTCAAAGGGTACGCACAAACCAGAAATCTAGGTAAGATGGGAAGCTGTATTTGGATGCTCTTGGCTGCTATTAACAAAATAGGGAAGGAAAACAAGCTGAGTTGGCTCGTTGCTTCAGATGACCATTTTTTTTTCCCCTCTGTGTAACAACTCTGGATATCCTGGAACTTGCTCTGTACCCAGGCTGATCTCAAACTCAAGAGATCTGTCTGCATCTGCCTCCTAAGTGCTGAAATTAAAGGCACACACTTTTAGAAACAAGAAGTTATTGGGCTGGCAAGAGAGTTTTGACATTACAGGATAAGACTAATAACCAAAAGTTCAAAAGCACCAATACATTGCAACCCTTAGTTGAACTAGCTGAGCGGCAAGCACACACTACCTAGCTGTCTAAAGTCACCGGCTTCACTCACACTATCTGCCCACTCAAAATGTAGAGAGCATTGCTCTTCATCCTAAGAAGCCCTGCAACAGAAAGGCTCTGGGGCAGAGCAAGGAGCTGCCAGTCCCAAGCCCAGAGAAGGCAGTTGAACATGTTCCCGCACTCTCTGGAGTAACTGCTCACACAGTCACATTACCATTTGCTAAGCTGTCCTACCACTCTGCACGTGGACTGACAAACCCTCTTCAGACTTGTCACTGAACACACATCAGGGTCTTAGATAGGTCACCTTGAAAACCTAGTATACACACCTGTACTTGAGCTAAGAACAGTTTCTATGGACACTCACAGCCAAGTTGCTGAAAGACTTAACTTTTACTTTTTAACTGAGAAATTGTTTCCATTTTTAAGAAAAAAAAATCCATAATAGCTAACCCTGGATATACTTAGAACTCCCTGTAGCTCCCAAAGAGTGTACCTACCATCAGAGTCCTCAAATGTCCAAGGATAAAAAGGCTGTATTTGGCTCGTGTAATGGTGACATTCAATCTCTGCAAACTCGCCAGGAATCTAAGCAACAACAAGAAAGTTACTTCTGTATGCAGAATGGAATCATATCCCTTCAGAGGGTGCAGACAGTACTGGAAGCAGCTTCTCCAGAACCCCTTCCTTCCTAGTCAGAGTGCTTCCTCACTATCTGCCCCGACTCAGGGTACCTGGCACAGAGGCCAATGCCATTAAAATATTGAGCAAACCCTCGGTGCTTTACTTCTAAGTTAAATATTAAAAGCTCCTATTTTGACTTGGATAAAAATACTGGAAACTTAACAATATAACTTAAAATTTAAAAAACTCCAAAAAGGGACTAGAAAGTCAGCTTAGCAGTTAAGAGCAGCTGCTGCTCTTCCAGACGATTCAACTTCCATTCTAAGCAACCATCCTATGCAAGTGCACACACACAAAACTAAACTAGAAGCTACAGTTTTGATCCCTTATTTTAAATTTTTAAGTTAAATTTAAAGTAATAAACTATTGTAGAACTAGTATATCAATATAGAAGTACAATGGGTATATGATAATAGTGAAATTTTAAATTAAATCTCTAATTTGTTGGGGTTTGTGTGTGTGTGTGTGTGTGTGTGTGTGTGTGTGTGTGTGTGTGTGTGTGTGTGCTTTTCCCCCCAGGGTTTTTCTATATAGCACTGGTTGTCCTAGAACTTGCTTTATAGGCCAGGCTGGCCTTGAACTCAGAGAACCACCTATCCCTGACTCCCAAGTGCTAGGATTAAGTGTGTGTGTGTGTGTGTGCTTTTCCCCCCAGGGTTTTTCTATATAGCACTGGTTGTCCTAGAACTTGCTTTATAGGCCAGGCTGGCCTTGAACTCAGAGAACCACCTATCCCTGACTCCCAAGTGCTAGGATTAAAGGCATGTGCCACCTACACCCACCTCAAATCTTTAACTTCATCTCATGAAAAAAAAAAAAAAAAATCACCTGGTGACCCAACAGTAAGTAAACTAAGAGTATTTAAGGTTGCACTCTTAGAAAAACTGTGTAGCATGTACCATGTGACAATTATAGATCGCTGCAAAAAATACAATTAAAACACCAGTTTTACTGAACAAAAGACACACCCTATGAAAAAGGGTCAACATATAAAACACTAGGAAAAGCATATCTCACAGGTCACCTACTTCACAATTTAGACTTTCAAATGTTACCTAGGCTGTGTGCGCACACAAATGCAAGCACATATAAAAGCCAGAGGTGTCTTTCTCAATTGCTCTCCATTAATTTTTTGAGACAACACCTCTTACTGAACCTGGGACTCATCACTTAGGCTAAACACTGTTAATAAAATAGTAACTCTACTTTAAAAAAGAATGCTCTTTTCTGTTAAAAGCACATTTTCCTTAAACTGTTCTAAGCATTGTTAGTAGAATACTGTTTTCTTGAAAGAAACACATGATCTTTCCTATAAAAAGAAGCATATCTCCTTTAAACTGTACTAAGCACTGTTAGTAGAATGAGTTTTCTATAAAATAACACTTCTCTTTTCTGTGTAAAGAAGCACGTTTTCTTTAAACTGTACCAAGCATTGTTAGAAGAACAGTGAGTTTTCACTAGCCAGCAAGTTCCCAGATATGCCTATCTCTGGCCTGGGGATAGGGGGGTTATAGATGTGCACCATCATGCACGGTTTTTTACATGAGTGCTGGACAGTCACACTCAAGTTCTGATGCTTGTACAATAATCACTTTACCAAAATGAACAATCTCTTGGGACAAACTATTATATACAGTGATTCTTAACCTTCCTAAATCTGCAATCCTTTAGTACAGTTCCTCATATGAACCCGACCATAAAATTTTCATTGCTACTTCATAACTGCAATTTTGGTACTGTTATGATTCGTAATGTAAATATCAGATGATGGATATCTGATATGTGACCTCTGTGAAAAGGTCATTTGACCCCACCCACCCACCCACAGATTGAGAACACTGTTTTAAATAAAAGAAAATTAACAAAGAAACGATAGGGTTCTCTAAGAGCAGTCACTGGTGAATCTAGATGACAGAACTGATTCTCAACAAGTGACAAAGCAATGTGAGCTACTTACCCAATTGAGCCTTGCTCAGAACTTGCCCTGACACATGTAACAATTATACAGTCTTTCTGCCGGCCCTGGAAGGCATCCACTGTATCCACTTCTGCAGGCCTGTTTACAAAAGGCACGTGTTTACCAAAAAACGTAAAATTGTAAAATACATATACACAACAGTATTTAAAATTCTTCACTGTGATGGCAGATGGTGGTGGCACAAGACTTTAATCTCAGCACTCGGGGGCCAGAGACAGGCAGATCTCTGAGTTCAAGGCCAGCTGGTTTAAAAAGTGAGTTCCATGACAGCCAGGGCTACACAGAGAAACCCTGTCTTGGGGAAAAGAGAAAATATATAGACTTGTAAGGTTCATCATATATCTGAGATAAGAATAGTCCTTTCAGACACACAGCTTCTGAGGTCAGTACATCATCCTTACTCCATTCTTCTCAGAGCATCTTTAGAAACATAATTCTTAAGTGTTTATTAAGTCCATAAGAAACCACATCTTAGGCTATACATATTTATATGATGTTTTCTTAAAGTCTTTTAGAATCTTCTATGGTTTTATCAGCTTGATGACTTCTGTAAAGAGACAGCTGGTATCCTGGAAGAGAAAGCACCATTCTCCTTTGGGGAACTGCCACCAGAACAGTACCGAGTCTTCTTATCCATAAACATCTCTCCGAGTTCTGGGTGTTTCAATTATTTCTTGTAACATACTTTGTAGTTTCCAGTGGATACATCTTACACTGTTTTGCTTTTATGTACTCCTAATTATTTTATTACTTTTGGTGCCATTTTAAGTGGAATTTTTCACTTCCTGTGCAGACTACTCACCTTGAGAACCAGATTTTTATATACTGATCTTGTTTTCTACAAGTCTCTTAAAGTTCCTTAACCCCCCCCCAGGGTTTTGTTTTTGTTTTTGTGCAGCTTCATTAACGAATCTATAAATATAACCATGCTGAATTATTTATAGACTTACAAAAGAAAAACACTTGCTCTGGCTAGAACCTCTACTGCAATGGACAACAGAATAAGAACAAGTATCTTTCATGGTCTACAGAAAGGATTGCTGAGCCATCAAGGGACAATGGTACCTACGTGTTTTTTATAGATACTTGTTAATCAAGTTAAGAAATTTTCTCTGTAGCCCTAATAATCTTTTCAGTTATCAAAGATGATAGGTTCTGTTAAGTGCCTTTTCTGTTATCTATTGGTATGACATACGGGTCACCTTCTCAATCTAATTGCTTGTCTGTTTTCTGAGATACAGTCTCCATTCTGTGACCCAGGCTGGCCTCAAGCTCATTATGATCATCCTGCCTTGGCTTCCCTAGATGGAGGCTCCAAGAGTGAGATGCAATATCCTGCTTCCTTCCCTTATTCCATTAATATGCTGAGCCAACACTGCACTTTGGGATAATAAATTTCACTTGGTCATGATGTACAGTCCCTTTAATATATGCTGAATTCAGTCTGCTGCTTTTTGTTTAGCTTTCTCACATCTGCTTATCAGCCCTGTGGTTCTTAAACACCTTCCTTGGTTTGGGGTCATAAAATGAATTACAAAGTGTTCTTGGAGCTGGCAACATGGCTTATCACATAAGGCAGCTTGCCATCAAGACTGATGACCTTAGTTCCATCCCAGAAGCAACTAATGAAGGTTGTCCTCTAACCATATGCACACCATTGCGTGCCAGCCCCCAACATAAACAGACTTTTAAAAAAAAAAAAATCGAAAGTGTTTTGTATTAAGTATTACTGGGCTTTCTGTTGTTGTGTTCAGATAGGGTATTTCCTATATAGCCCAGGCTGGTCTAAAACTAGATTCTCCAGCCTCAGACTCCCAAGTGCAAGGATTACAGGCACACAGCATGTTATTGCTAACTCTGGACTGTCAGCCAGTGGAACTCAGCAGACAAGTCTAATCACTGGAAAGTTTCAATTACTAGCGCTACTTACTATATATAGTCTCTTCAGATTTTTTATTTTCTCTAAAGTCAGATTTTTGGGTTTCTAGATTAAAAACTTAAAATGCTGTTTTAGTATTTTAAAAGATTTGTGTGTCTTTGAGCGTCATGGTGCACATGTGCATGTGAGTAAAGGCCACAAGAGAGTCCTAGGTGTCCTCCTCTATCATTGCCTATTCTTTGAAAGGGTTTTTCCTTAAACCTGAAGCTCATTTATGCTTTCTCAGACTAAAAACCAGGAAACTCCAAAAGATCCTCCTGTCTGCCTGCTTATGAGTTTGGGTTACAGAGAAGTATACAGGACACTCAGCTTGTTGCCTAAATGCTGGGATCCGAACTCTGTTCATGATTGCATATAAAGTACAATCTTAACCACTGAGCCATCTCTTCAGAATGTTTGTTGAGATAGGTCTTATGTAGCCCATGTTATCCTTGAACTCACTATGTAGCAGAATGTGATGATCAGTGTTAATAACAGTCAACTTGGTAAAAGTTACAACAGCCTAAGAAATGGGTCACAGCAAGTCTCTGGGGGATTATCTATGGATGGTATTAGTTGAGCTGGGAAGACCCACCCAGTGTGGGTGACACCATTCTCTATGCAGATCCCGGACTGTGTAACAGTGGAGGAATCGAGCTCATCACTAGCATGCATAAATTCACTGCTCTTCTTCTTCTGACTGGATGCTTCAGGGTCCTGCTGCCTTGATTGCCCCATCATGATGGGCTGTAATAAACTATGAGGTGAAATAAACCCTTTAATGCTTTTGCCAGAATATTTTGTTACAGCAATGGGGAAAAAGACTACGGCACCAAGGGTACCTTGACTGATCGTTCTGCCTCTACCTTCCACATACTGGATACATGTTTCTTACCACACACCTGACACTGACTTCAAGATTTTAATCTTTAATTTTATTGTAGAGGTAAAGAGACAAAAGCACAATCATAGCAGGTTCTGGAGGCACTGTAATTCCAAGTACACAGGGGACTGAGGCAGGAGGATAGCAAGTTCAATGACAACCTGGGAAACTTACTGACACGGTCACAAAATAAAGAGGACTGGGTAATATAGCTCAGAGATGCTTAGAGTATTTGTCTAATATACAAGACCTCAAATGAACCCCAGTACTGTTGAAAAAAATCAACTTTTAATAAACACCAGAAAAACATGTAAAAATACATCACCCTTTCTTGTCAAATTCTTTCTCCAAATCCTTCTGGATCATAGTCTTCTGAGCCTTGTAATGGGTTATTATGCCAATATTTCGGAAGGAAATATCTTTTCTTTTGTCTTTAATAAGTTTAATTATTTCCATCACCAACTTTATTTCTTGAACATTTATATATGAGCTAAGATGGAAAAAGAAGACAATGTATCAAATCTCACAGCAGTCTAACAGCTCACTAGTTGTATTTAGCTTGAGTCCCATTACTGTACATAGTCAGGTCTTTGTCAGGCACAGTGTCAATAGGATGTAATAGTAACTATTCATATATATGAAAAACTGTTCAATCCAGGAAGTGATTATAAAAAAGGAATTTGTAATCAACTGAAGTTTGAAACAATAACCACACAGCTGACAACATGCCACCTAGAGAGCTAAACATGAACAACATGGCCCCAGCATCGAATAGCATGAAAAGCCTTCTCATCCTACCATTATCATCTTTGCTGGCTCTACAACCTGTACTCCTGGTCCAGACCTCAAGTATGTGTGTCTTTCATTACTAAACTAGATCAGCATGGGCCATGTTATCCTGAGCCTTAAAGCAGAATAACTACTGACATGCCATCTTCTATACTAAAGATGTCCCAAAGGGGACAGCTCCCTCTCTTAGTCCTTGGTTTCTCCTCAGGTTACGATTCTATCCAGGCTCCTTGTGGCCTTCTGGTTCTATAACCTGCTTGGTGCTCAGCTCTTCATCTGCAACTCTACTTCTGAAGGTGCCACATAAACCTTTCAGTTGCAATCCCTGTACCATTGCAATCCTACAGAAAAACACCTATGTATTTTTCACTTCTTCAAAGAACGCAACGTCCCATTTCCTATTCTGAATCTGCATTTTCATTTATTTCCCCATAGCAGGCAGTATTTATGCACGTGTTAACGAACAATACCTACCTCTAGACTATTAATTCCTCTAGTCAAAGCAATCCTTGTCTCCTCTGATATATCTGCTACCTAGAAACATATCACTCACTCCACTTTGCTGTCATAGTTACCCAACCCAACACATTCCCTCACAACTCAAAATCAGGGTTTCCCTGTGTAACAGTCCTAGCTGTCCTGGAACTAGCTCTTGTAGACCAGACTGGCCTCGAACTCACAGGGATTGGCCTGCCTCTGTCTCCCAAGTGCTGGGATTAAAGGTGTGCGCCACCACTGCCCGGCCATACAGCTGCATCTTTTCACTGCACTTAACCCACCTGGAAAAGAGACTCAACTCAATGATTAATTAATGCCTGTCTTCCCATAAGACCATAATCACCTTACTTTTGGGTCTTTCACTGCTATATCCTTTCAAGGACTTACTGGTCACCTGAGAGTATTGCCCAATTAAACAGAAAAGGGGAAGTTATCAAAACTGATAGTGAAAATGACTGTGCCCTGGTACTAGAGAGACATGTATGGGAAAGGCTTATAACCTAATAATTCTGAGGCCATTACTGAGAACAAAGAAGAGAAAAACATACTCATTATCCCGTCGTTCTGAACCATCTTCAACATCAAACACAAGGTAGGGCTGAAATGGCCACTCTGATGAACATCGAGCGGATTCAGTGCCTCTATAGAAAAGCAACCATAGTCAGAAAATATGCTCTAAAGGACACTATCTTTTTTCTTTTTCTGTGTAAGACAGAAACAGGAAAAAGTTAAGGGATAAGAGGCCTTTCACAAATGCATAGGAGTGAAAAGTCTAAACTGGATTTTATTTCCATTCTGATACCAAGATGAGATACACAATTACGACTAGAGAAAAGCTCATAACATGGTACGTGAGATAAACAACCAGGGCTAGGGAAAAACAGTGGAGCCTCCAGGGAAAGCAAACACAAAAACACGGCTAAGAGGTAGGCTTCAATCCCCAGCAGCACCATATAAGACAGGCCATGAGGTTACTACTGATTGTATCTGGGTTATACTAAATATGGGTGACTTGTCTCCTCTTTTTTTCTTTTTCAAGACAGGGTATGTAGCACTGGCTGGCCTCAAACTCAGAGATCAACCTTACCTCTGCCTCCTGACTGCTGGGATTAAAGGTGTACCCCCTCTTTTTTCAATCTGTATTTGATATAATCAATATAGCTTTCATTATTATTATTATTATTATATATACAGCATTCTGTCTGGGTGTATGCCTGCAGGCCAGAAGAGGGAGCCAGATCTCATTATATATGGTTGTGAGACACCATGTGGCTGCTGGGAATTGCACTCAGGACCTCTGGAAGAACAGCCTGTGCTCTTAACCTCTGAGCCATCTCTCCAACCCCACAATATAGCTTTTATAATTTGAGAAAAATCACTTCAAATTGATGATTTAAGCAGATCAGTGCCCCCCACCCACCCAACAGGGTTTTATTCTGTAGTCTAGGTTGGCCTCTTAATTCTCAGCAATCTTCCTGCTTCAGTTTTCCAAGTAACAGGATCACCCATATCAGTTAACACAGCTAGCCTGATTTATGCTTTTTATGCCAAGATTTCTTCACAAGCAGCTAAATCTTCAGATAGGACAAGTTTATAAGCAATACAGGACACTCACCTATTTGTTTTCAAGTTTTTGTTATAAACATAATTAGAAGGGAAGAGACAAATGTCTGGATGCATCCTATACTGAATAGTAAGCTGTAAAACTGGCAGCCTGCCAATCATGTTCTTTTCCACATTCTCTTCAAGCAGCTTGCAGAATCGTGCCATCATTGACTGGTCATACCCATACTCCTGTGCTTTCTGAGAGGAAGAAAAGTATTTAAAAGTTTGTAACAAAACCAAACAAACAAACAAAAAAAACCTGCCCAGGGCAGTGGGCTCATACCTTTAATCCCAACACTTGGGAGGCAGAGGCAGGTGAATCTCTGTGAGTTCAGGGCCAACCTGATCTACAGAGTGAGCTTCAGGACAGCCAAAGCTACAGAGAATCCCTAACTCAAAAACACAGAAACAAACAAACAAACAAAAACTGTCTTGATATTTCCCACAAAAAGAAATGTAATAAAGAAAATAGTACCTGAATCATGCTGGCACTCAAAATATAATACTGAAAAAAATTAATAAATGTACACACAAATGCTTGGCAGAATCTTCTAAATTACTAAATTCTCCATTGTAATTATCTCCAGAAAATAGTGAGTTTTAAAAAATATGAGTGAGCCAGGAGTGGGAGCACACACCTTTAATCCCAGCACTTGGGAGGTAGGCAGATCTCTGTGGGTAACAGGCCAGCCTGGTCTATAAAGTGAATTCCAGGACAGCTCTGGCTAGTACACAGAGAAGTCCTGTGTGGGGGTGGAGGTGGGTGGGGAATGGACAAGTGCATGAACAAGTTGGTTCAGTGGTTAAGAGCATTGGGCCTTGCAAAAGGCCCAGTTTGATTCCCAGCACCCACATGGGAATTCATGCACAAAAAAATAGTACTTTTTAAAAAGACATGTAAAAAAATCAACTGTGCAATCATTTTTACATTTTTCTTCAGTAAGTTTATTTGTATAATAACTTTGAAAAGCACAAATAGTTGGATCTTATCATTCTTGCTGCTTTTACCAAGTATCAAAACAAAAATGTTGAGGCCATCAGTTATCCTTTAAGGAGTTTGTTAAAGCCCAGTACAGTTGAGAGCTGCAGCAGCTCTGTCCCTAGAGGCTGTGCACTTACTTATGCTCACACCTTTAGGAAATCCAAGGTCAAAAATAAAAGGAAACAACAAAACAGGTACAGCCCCTCCAGCAGGGGAAGCCTGTAGCACTGCAATGTGACTTTTAGGTTTTCCTGTCTTTGAAACGCTAGCCCATACACTCAGAAGCACAGCTGTGAACAAAGAGGACATTTGCAGAGATGTTCACTCTCTTTGGAGACAAGGTCTCCCTGTGTACCCCCCCCCGCCCCGGCAGGCCTCAGCTGAGAACCTGCTTAGCCTGCTGAGTGCTAGGACTGCAACCATGCACAATCATGCCACAATTTTCTTGTGAAACTTCATATAACACTTCTCTTTTCTGTCATTTCCTAATATTCCTTTCAATTTGAAACAGAACCATTCCCTCAAAACAAAAGCAGGCCCTCTATCATCAACAGAAACACTCACCATAGAAATGACCGTGGGAGGGAGCTGTTTGGGGTCTCCTACTAGGATAAGTTTGTTGCAGCGGTGGATAAGTGGAGTAAGTGTTTCAACTTCACAAGACTGCCCAGCCTTGACAAGAAAGTACAAAAGGAAAAACAGCCTTAATTAAGTTCTAATACCCATAAAAGTACAAATTCCTTCATTAGTACAGCTAAACCTTTTTTTAAATTATGTAGATCTCATACATATTGGGCAAGTGCTTTACTTCTGAATTATATCCAACCTCCTCTACACCAGGTATAAAAAATAAGCATTAAAAAAAAAACTTTTCAAGGTATATTATACTTGCGTGAAAATATCTTTATGTAAGACATCTTACTATGTACAATGAAGACATAACAATGAAAACATACATATAAAAGATTTCATTATAAGACAAAAATTATCTAATCACAGTTTTGAAACAATCTAACAAGTATTTTGAACTCAACCACCATGGACGCCTTAAGTGTGGAGCTGCATTCCTGCTGAGCTAGAGTCTAGGAAGAACAGTTTTACAACGTTATCTCTGAAATTCAGATATTACTTAACACATGACTATCTTTTTCTCATCTTTCTAATTCAATAAAATTGCCTTCATTATTTCATCATTTCCATTTTTTCTTTTTCATTTTCTCACACATAATTAACATATCTACAACAAGGTATGGGAACTCCTAGATTGATTCTCTGTATCTATTGATCTAGTTCTTCTGTCTTCTGACTTTTCAGTCTTGCTAAAACAGTAAGTACCCAATCAAAGATCAACAAATGGACAAGAAATAAAAGATCGGCAGCCAAAGCTGTACAAAATCATAAATATTTCAAAGATAGCAGAGAAACTGCAGTAGTTCAACAGGATAGTGCTGGAGACAATCCCTCCCAGAAGACGTGAATCCTCCCTTTGTAAGGAAGCAGGGGGAGGGCAATGGGGTAGTGGGGGAGCGGGAGGGCCGGGAACAAGGGGAGTAAATGTAAATTTTTCTTTTAACAATAAAAAAAAAAAAAAGATATCATTCAACTATTGTCGGTGTAGAACTTGGCTAAGGGGCCAGCCAGTTTAGAAACAAACAGAGTGAGTCTATTTGGTTTCTCTGTGTGGTTTTGGAATATTAACTGATTTCCTTTTTAAAAAAATTAATTTGCACATATAAGGTATATAATATGATGCTATAGGCCATATAGATAATAAAGAGGTTGCCACATTAAAAAAAAAAAAAAAATCCTCCCTTTGGAGCAGGCTGTCAGCACCATGTTTCATTGTGTAAGAACATGTGCACATCAGCTAAGAGTTGGGGGAGTAGAGTCTTCTAACTTGCAATGCTGGTGGTTCACGCTCTAGCACAGCGGTAGTAGTGACTACTTGATAAAAACCTGCTCTTTATCCACACTTCAGCACCTACAATTCACCCATACTGTTTCTTCACAGTACCAGTCACACTCACATGCTTGAGAGTCACTGACCTCATCAACAATGACGCAACTAAAGGGGACACCCCCTTGCCCTCGAAAAGCAGACTCAAGTAGCAAACCACCACTTGTGCTCAATGTGCAGCAGATGACATGAGACTCCAAGATGATGGTATTCTGTGTTTTCTGTGGGCGTCCCTGAACCTAGGACAACAAAGGATAACCATATTTAGTTATATACAAATCCTGCAGGTCCTATTTTTACTATTAAATATCTACATTTTTTTCATGTGACATAAAAATATTCAATAAAAAGGGAAGCCTTGGCTCTAGAAAACAGGAGCAATTCCTCTGCACGAATTCACTGTAGACTTCAAGGCAATGAATGTTGAGTTTTAAGAGAGGTAGCAATCTGGATCCAGTGCTAAAGGATTTGCCAGAGTCTCTTCTCTTAGATGTCACATAGTAAGTCTCCCCCCAAACATACTTAATCTAATGGTCTAAAAAGGACATGTGATAAGAAAATTAAAGCTTACAATAAAAATGAACAAGGCACTTCACCCTTAGGCGTGAAATACTAATTTAGAGATTATTTATACTGTTTAAGGAAAACTCAACTGTTTATCTGGTCAAAAACAAAACAAAACAAAACATACCCTTAAGATGTGGAATATCCTTCTGTATATGTGTTACGTTTATTGGTAGATGAATAAAGTTGTTTTGGCCAATGGCTAAGCAGAGCAAAGCCAGGTGAGAAAGCAGAACAGAGATTTATATAGAGTAGGCGGAGGTGAAGAGTTGCCATGTAGCCACCAAATGAGAAAGGTACCAGAAAATTACTGGTAAACTGCAGCCTCGTGGTAATACAGAGATTAACAGAAATGAGTTAATTTAAGATGTAAGAGCTAGCTAAGAATACGCCTGAGTCACTGGCCAAACAGTGTTGAAGCTGATCATTTCTGTGTGATTATTCGGGTCTGAGCAGCCAGGAAACAATTGTCTCTATCTACAAATGGCGTCCAAATGTTTGGCAAGAATTTCCACATAAAGCCTGAGAAAGCTTTAAGAATAAAAAGAATTCTAAACAGACAAGAACAGAGTTAAGCACAGCTTTTTGGTAATCATCTTTTTCAGGGTAGGCTCTGTTTGTTGGCTTTGAGCAGAGGTGCAGTTCCTTTAAGGCTTCCTGACTCAGCATTAGCAGCAAAAACGCCACAGCTCTTTTAAGAGGCTCTGCCACCAAATACATAAATGGTGTTTATGAGCAGCCAAAATCGGGCTTCTTCGTGGTGGAATGGACATAGAAACTCCACAGACTAGTGAAAATAAACGTGGTTCCCACCAGTACTTCCTTCCATGAAGCTAAAAAACCTAAGGAATGAGGTGGAGCCAGTTGCCAAAACTGCAGCTTTAATCATAGCCATATTGCTTAACAGATGAAAGATTTGTGTGGTCAGAAAAAGAAATATACAGTAAAGACAGATTCAGATAAAAACAAACAAACAAACAAAAAAAAACCCTCTATAAGCATTTACAGCATGTTTAAAAATATATGTAGGTGTGGGAAAGAAAAGAAAAAGTCCTTAAAAAGAAACAGAGGCCAGGAAGTAGTGGCAAACTTTAATCCCAGCATTCAGGAGGCAGAGGCAGGCGGATCTCTGTGAGTTCAAGGCCAACCTGGTCTACAAGAGCTAGTTCCAGGACAGGCTCCAAAGCCACAGAGAAACCCTGTCTCGAAAAAAAAAAAACAAAAAAACAAAACAAACAAACAAAAAAAACAAACAGACAGAGAAAATAAAATAAGTCACATAAATATGGAAAATACACAGAGAATCTTATTTATAGTGTTGTCTTTAGATTTCTTTTGACTGTCAATGAGCAAATAACTGATGAAAAACGTCTGATTATGAAAGCTGCTAGTTTTAAAATATCTTGACTTCAAAATTTAAGTCAAAAAAATGTTACTTTGAGAAAGAGATTCTGCTTTTTTCCCACATGAAATGAGAGGCTGTGGATTCATTCTGGATTAAGAAAAATCAAGTTTGATCAAGAAAGAATCCCTGAAAAAAATCTCCAATACAAGCAGATGTCCCTGATGATCCACCGTCTCTGTTGCAGTTTTCTCTGAGTTCTACATCCAGAACAGCTACAAGGCAACTGGTTGAGGTGATCCAACCATACAGAATACTTCCAGTCAAGACCTGACCATAATCCTAAATTTTCTCAGGGTCCCCCAAAGATTACCAGTGCCCCCAATCAGGAAGAAGTAGCTTAGAAAACTATACCCACATTCCCCAAAAAATGGATTATGATATTTATCATTGTTTAGGGAGTTTCAGCACAAATTGTTATTGGTCATTTAAAAAAAAAAAAGGCTAAACAAAAGCTGGGTGGTGGTGGCACACGTCTTTAATCCCATTACTTGGGAAGCAGAGGCAAACTGATCTCTGTGAGTTCGAAGCCAACCTGGTTTACAAGAGCTATATCCAGGACAGGCTCAAAAGCCACAGAGAAACCCTGTCTCGAAATAAATAAATAAATGAATGAATGGGAAAGGGAGAGAACAGGATATAGAAATAAGATAAAAAGATTACTGAATCTACTTTAATAAAAAAAGCTAGTAATCTCAGGATATTTTACATTGGTATGGATTTTAGTTTATTAATATAAATTTAAGGTACATTTTGTTATGCTTTATATATATAATATATAATTTATAATATATATTTATATCATATTTCTACTCTTGTTTAGGGTATTATATTTATGCAATTCATTTAAAAATGCGATAATTAAATACACATTAATAGTCACTTATAATAACAAAATTAGCCATGTTAGGTATGTTTTCAAAGTCATACAGAGATATATTTCTGATAGATGGGAAATGTTCAAAGACTTCAAAGACCTACAGAATATAGCATTTAAAATGTTTTAAGAACTTAAGACTTTTTTTGACAGTGAGACATGCCTGCTCCTGGCAGCACCAATTACTTCAAAGAGGATGATGGACATCAAAGAAACTTCATATGGAGCTTGTTTTCTTTATGGCAAAAACTAACCATGTGGGCAAAGAAACTGCCCTTGCCTCAATTGCTAACAGTTACTGTCCAAACTAGACCAGCAGGATATAAGAAAGACGACTGATGAACTTTCCAAAGACAAGGTAGGGCAGTTGTTCAAATTTCTTGCTTCAGTGAAAAGTCTGCCAGATACTATGACTATGTGCCTATAGGTTGAAGATGGATGCCTCAACGTTACAAAAGAACTTTGGGTGACTGTTAGGCAGTAAGATGACTCTGTCATTTCTAGAACTTTGGAAGTTGCTTACACTGCACTTGTTTACTCGGGTAATATTATAACCTTCTGGGGTCTCTGATGGAGTTGAAGACTAGAGAGTTATAATAACAGTTTTCCTTAAGTTATGATATAAATTAGATATAAATCTTTAGACTCACAAAAATAGAACAGATAAGAATATTTTCCTCAATTTGCAGATGTAAATGGACTAAAGATTATATTCTTGCTTGATAACTATTTTGTATTTGTAATTTTATTATGTTAAAGTTAAAATCTTTTTAATTAGACAGAAAAAAGAAGATGATGTGGTATGTCCTTCTATACATGTGTTGCTTTTCTTGGTAGATGAATCAAGTTGTTTCAGCCAATGGCTAAGCAGAGTAAAGCCAGTATTTGTAATTTTCTTATGTTAAAAGTTAAAACCTTACTTTTTAATTAGAAAAGAAGAGGATGTGGAATGTCCTTCTATACATGCGTTGCTTTTATTGGTAGATGAATCAAGTTGTTTCAGCCAATGGCTAAGCAGAGTAAAGCCAGACAGGAAATCTCAAGAGAGAGATAGAGAGAATAAGCAGAGTCAAAGAGATACCATGTAGCCGCTTAAGTAGAAAAGTGCCAGAACATTACCAGTAAGCCACAGCCTCATGGCGATACATAGATTAATAGAAACAGGCTAATTTAAGATGTAAGAGCTAGCTAGGAATAAACCTGCGCCATTAGCCAGTGTTGTAATTAATAGTTTCTGTGTGATTATTTGGGTCTGGGCAGCCAGGAAACAAAAGTGCAATCTCTGTCTACATCCTTAAAGTGTCCTATTGAAACTGATTTCTTTAGAGCTGCATTCTGCTTGTCCAGACACAAATCTGATTCAGCCTACCTTCAATTAGTCTAATAAGATAGTCAGCAGTAGTAGCCCACGCTTTTATAGTCCCAGTACTTGGGAGGCAGAGGCAGGTGGATCTCTATGTGAGTTCGAGGTCAGCCTGGTCTACAGAACAAGTTCCAGGACAGCCAGGGCTACACTGAGAAAAATCTGTCTCAAAAACCAACAACAAACAAAAACACCAAATACAAACCCAAACAAACCTCAGCCCTTATATCCTCTAAACTATTTCATTAAAAAAATAAAAACGCTGCAGGTAAATTACCTCTTTAATTTTTGAAGCAAGTTCCTGCCTTTCTTTTGAAACTTTGACAATGTGTCCATCTAATTCTTGCCTCTGAAAACAAATTAGAACGTTACCATGAAAACCAAGCACTTAAGCAGACAATTCACATGAGAGTGGAAAACAACTTACACATGAATTCACTAAAACAGAGTGCTCTCTTCCCTACCAGTCAACCCCTAACACTTCTCTATACAGTTAAGAGACAGTTATGTCTCCCGTGCTCCATGATACTGTCTGCCTAGTATCTCCAACTCTGGAGCATCATTCACGTCTAAGGCACTTCACACACACTCAACAATCCTGCCACAGTGATAACACATAATCAAGGTATGGGAAATCATGGGCCCTTCCCCTAAATAAAAGCAGGGATTAGATATGCTTGGCAACCAGAGACTAATTAAAGTACATTCTTAGAACAGACACATGACATTTTAAGTTGGTGTGGTGGTACCCAGAATACTGGCACTTGTCCACTTCTCATGAAAAAGAAATGGCTGACATACAGAGAAAATAAAATCAAAAGGTGAAAATATGTTAACAGCTAAAGTTCTTGATCCAACCATACTGAAAGCTAAGTAACCCTTGACTTCGAGTATATGAGTCATCAAATTCTTTTTTCTCAACCTAACTAGAAATATTCATTATTTTTATTTATGTGCACAGTTGTTTTGCCTGAATGTATGTTTGTAACATGAGCATGCCAATAGTCTGAGGAAACAAAAAGAGGGCATCAGATCATCTGGAACTGGAATTTTAGTTGATTTTGAGTTGCCATGTGGGTGCTGGGAATCAAACCTGGGTCCCTTGGAAAAGCAATCAGTGCTATTAATCATTGAGCCATCTCTCAAACCTGGGTCCCCTGGAAAAGCAATCAGTGCTATTAATCATTGAGCCATCTCTGGGGTCCCTAGGTTTAACTCACTTATTGTTGTTCCTAATAACAACAATAAGTCATCTACTTTTGTAAATAAATCTTTACTGCAAAACAAACTGCATCTGTTTGTTTACATTGATCTGATGAGGTTTTAGAGCCACAATCAAGCTGAGAAGCTGTCACAGACACTTTATTGTCTATAAAACATACAGTATTAACTTCATAAAAGAGCTTGCTAACCCTGACATTAGGCATAATGTCATTATGTATATGTATAACTTCAGCATAGTTCATGGACTCAAGCCATATTTCAGTAAGAACACCATCACACACCCATTGACTAGCTCGAGTCTAAGCCACTTCTGCAAGGCCCAAGTGAGGAAGTGTCCATACCTGCATCTCCCGCCCACCTCGACATAGAGCTCGCTGACGAGAAAGTTTATCGAGTCGACCATCTAGAAACTCTTTTCTTCTCAGCATTTCTTGAATATGAGAAGGCAAGTCTTTTTCTAAATTTTAAAATCACGTGTTAATTTTAACAAATTTACACATACACACGAATTCAATGAGAAGAAAAATTCCTTCTCAAAGCTAGATTAGTTTTGGGATCTCCAAAATACCACTCTGCTCCCTAACCTTTACTTTGCCATACAAAAGGAAGTGGAACACCAATGAACAAGTCAGTACTTACTCATTCTGTGGTTGACTTGGCTGTCCAAACTAAATTTTAGGACTTCCGTATTAATAGACTTTTCTGGACCCAGTCGTACTAAATTTATATCTCCACAATTTCCTGTTGATAAAAAGACACAAAATTTAGCCAGGTCGCGGTGGCATGCGCCTTTAATCCCAGCACTTGGGAGACAAAGGCAGGAGGATCTCTTGAGTTTAAATAAAGTCAGATTGTTCTACAGAGAGTTCCAGGACAACAAGGGTGCGGCAAGGGAAGGGGGCAAAATTATTATTAAGGACACTGCTAATAAATCCCATCTCCATATTAATCAGAGAAGGGTAGCACAAACTATAACTGCATTCCAGGAGCTCAAGAGCTGTTCACACATTCTTACAGATATTCTGGATAATAACACTATAAGGTACATACCACTTCAGTCAACACAAGCTAGGAAGGTCACACAGATATTGCATGCAGAACTCACACTGTTATGCTGATGTTTCTCAAATTACTCTCTATAAGTGTTCCATGAAGAACACTTGAAGAATGAAAAATTCAGATGTTGGGATTAATGGTACCACCACACTTAGCTCAAAGTTTTCTTAACCATTTATATTACTATGTATTTTACTTCAAATAAGAACCTTACTTGGTAATATCTCCACCCACAACTTGCCCCAAACACTCAGAATCAAGGTGTTTGTTTTGAGACAAAGTCTTGTATACAGTCCTGGCAGGCCTGGAACTATGAAGACCAGACTGGCCTTGAACTTTAAGCAATCCTCCTGCCTATATATCCCAAGTCTGGGTTACAGGCATGTGAACTACAGTTGGCCCAAATTTTCCAACTACAAATATAAGGTGAAGGAATGGCATTATTTATACAGTTACCTATAATACAAGTTTTTAAAAAGAATTATATAGTTCAGTTCTCTCGCCTAAATGTGAGAGAACATCTTCTCTAGCCAACATCTACTTGAAGGTTTCAAAATAGCCAGACTCACTGTGTATCCACCAGAAAAACGCAAGAGATTTGGCATTCATACTAAATATCCAGAAATGTTCTACACGTTGAAATGAACATCATTCATACTGCGGAATGAACTTGTAAAAATTAAGAAATTCGGGGGCTGGAGCAATGGCTCAGTGGTTAAGAGCACTGATTGCTCATTCAAAGGACCTGAGTTCAATTCCTAACACCCACATGACAGCTCTGTAATGTCAAGATCTGACTGACACCCTCACACATATATGCTGGCAAAACACCAATGCACATAAAATAAAGTAAAAAGAAAAAAAAACACAAATTTAAAAAATTCAAATGCTTATCCTTGTTTAAAAAAAAAAAAATTAAGAAATTCCTAAAAGCCAAAACCAACCTAGGAAGCAGTAGCTTCCCTAAGTGCTGAAGAGGTTTGACTGGTGGTTAGCCATTTACTTTGCTCTTTAAATTATCACCATTAAAGTATAATTTACATTTAGTAAGATATAGGCTTAAAAACTCTTATTTTGCCAGGCAGTGGTGGAGCATGCCTTAAATCCCAGCACTCAGGAAGCAGAAGCAGGTGGATCTCTGAGTTTGAGGCCAGCCTGGTCTACAAGAGCTAGTTCCAGAAAAAGCTACAGAGAAACATTGTCTAGAAAAACCAAAAAACAAACAAAAGCAAGCAAACAAAAAACAAAACAAAAACCCTTATTTCTAGCTGGACGGTAGTGGTACAGGCCTTTAATCCCAGGACTTGGAAGGCAAAGGCAGGTGAATTTTTCAATTTGAGGCCAGCCTGGTCTATAAAGCGAGTTCAGGACAGGCTCCAAAGCTATACAGAAAAACACTGTCTCAAAAAAGCTAAAAACGGCCGGGCGGTGGTGGCCCACGCCTTTAATCCCAGCACTCGGGAGGCAGAGGCAGGCGGATCTTTGTGAGTTCGAGACCAGCCTGGTCTACAAGAGCTAGTTCCAGCGTGGGCTCCAAAGCCACAGAGAAACCCTGTCTCAAAAAAAACAAAAAAAAAAAAACAAAAACAAACAAACAAAAAAAGCTAAAAACACCTAAGCACAATTTTTTCCCTTGGAAAATATGAATTAGCAAAGCTCATTTAAAACTGAGAAGCTGAGTGAACCAGACCCTTGAAAACATTTAACAATTTATGAAAACTTTATTATCAACAAACAAAATGAATATATAACAAAATGAATCAACACCAAAAATAAACCAAGATAATTAACAAACTGTATAAAATAATGTGCCGTACGATAAAAGAGGAATTATGGGTTGTTCTCATTAATCAGCACAAACTACAAAGTTCTAAAAATAATACATCAACAATCAAGCATTGTATCACAGAATAATGACATCTACAAGCTGATACCATTATAATTTACCAAAGGCACAGGGAGAAAAAAAAGGCTCTATCGTATCAACAGATATAAAAGCAGAAATTGATAGTTTATTATTCACTGATAAAACTTTAAGCTGTTAGTTTATTTCTACCTTTCCCACAGTGACTAACCTGTACTTGAACAGACGTCAGTGCAGGCATCTACTATGGGTAAAAGGTCTTCCCATGTGCTACTCCACCGACTAAAAAGCACACCAAACACAGCCATGCCTCTTGGCTACACATGCAGCTAGCTCTCTTGAACAGTGCTATTCAACTATAGCTTGAGAGCCAGTCAGTGGATGGCAGGGTTAGCTTAGAGTACTAGAATTGATGTTACTTCAGTTAAAACAGAAGGATGGTGTCTACCCTCACAACCATTAACAAATACATGGCAAAAAGGAAAGAGTCTGGCTATAAACTAACAATGTATTAACTTCTAGAGGAAATGAACCCTGTATTAGGTACACATATGCAAAGAAAGAACAAACATGTCATCTCTCAGAATACAGACACGTCCATGTAATTTGCAGTGAAAGGGAGTAAACAGAGATGATATTATAGCATCTAGGAACACTCTTGAACAGACAGCTCATTTGTTCCCTTTGTCATTTCACCTTTCCTCATTCTCGGGGATGTGATTTGTAGGTGCAGCAGCTATCCCTCACCAAGAGGTACATAACGAAAGGGGGTCACAACACAGTAAGGCACCAGGACATAAGAATATGGTTCACTGCAGACTCTGCACAGCAGGAACTAGTGTCCATACTAATTGGACCCCTAAGTTTTTTGAACTGGAACCAAATGTCTATCATGATTAAGCCAATTTCTGTTACTTGCAACTGACTCTGATCTTAACTGATAAAAGGCAGTGTGTCACATATTAAGGAAAATAAAGATGAAAAGAAAAATAACAAAAACAAGAGTATCATACCCAAAGGATTCTTCTTGTCTTTACATTTTTCTTTGAATTCAAGGATAATTTTTTTCATAAGTTCATCAACAGCTGCATTGGAAGGTGCACACACGAGGACTCGGTTTTGCTTGATTTTGGCATTGAAGTTTTCATCTGAATGGCCCTTTCTCTGGTTCTACAATTTGTCACACAGCAGACAAACAACAATGAGCTCTAGTCTTGGGATTCAAATCTTTGTCTGCTTGCAAATTTTCACATTGGTTAAAGTAAAGCATCTATTCCTCCCACAATATGAAAGGTACTGTGGTACGGGATGCAGGGACACATTGCACAGCACTTATGAGGACATCCAAGACCCTAGACTTTTATCCCAGTACCAGAGAAACAAACGAAAGCAAGCTGAAGCCAGGCAGTGAGTGGTGGAGCATGCCTTTAATCCTAGCACTCGGGAGGCAGAGGCAGGCGGATCTCTGTGAATTTGAGGCCAAAAATCAGTCAGGGATGTTATTCAGAAAAACCCTGTCAAGAAGAAATAAAAAACAAGACTTCTCTGGCATAAAGTTTATCACAACTGTTTGGATGCTCTAAGCCTTACTTTTTTTATTTCACCATTATATAATAGTCAGTCCAAACAACATTTAGCTCAAGAATACATTCAAAAGGCTGGAGAGATGGCTCAGCAGTAAAAGAGCACTGACTGTTCTTCCAGAAGTTTCAGGTCGATTCCCAGCACCCAAATCATGGCCCACAAGTTCCAGAAGAATCAGATATCTTCTGATCTCTGTAAGCACTGCATAATGTTATATAGACAAATGGGCAAAACACACATACACACAAAATTAAAAACAGTACTACTAATAATAAAGCTTTTTAAATACACAAATAAAAGGGAAGGGTACTTTAATATTTACGTGCCTCTTAATTCAGGTCAAGCCAAGTACAGGCTAACAGTGTCACACCTACCTCTGTCAATAAGCGGTACAAGAGACCAACAATGGTTTTTGATTTTCCTGTTCCAGGTGGTCCATGAATCAAACAGATTTTAGCAACAGATGGTGAGTGTTTCACCATTGCATATGCAGTTTCTATGGCTTTCTTTTGATCTTCATTGAAGTCTTTTAGGTAGGCAATCTATAGAGAAGATGTGTGTAGTGAGCTCTTTCTGTGATGACACATGGGAGAAGTAATGAACAGCATTCGTTCAACTTTCTTCCTCTATGGCAAACAAAACAAGCATCTAAGTAACTGACCTAAAAACCACTTTCACAACTAGAGGAAATCTGATCAGTTATTAATTACTAATTAATATCTACAGGCTTCAGTCCACTTATACAAATATAACAATAAATTTTCTTACATAAGCTTTTCTTTTGGAATTATTCTGATTGTTTCCCTTTAGTCAATTTTCTGCTTAGGCGGTGAAGAATTCTAGGAATATTTCTTTCCTAATACAATGTCACACACTGAAAAATAGTTTTCATAGCCAAACCACATTGAAGCTTCAGTTTTACTTTCAATTTGGATAGCCATACTCCTGACCTCTCTGACTCATTAAACTAAGACTTCTAAGATGCAAAATGATTGGATAATGACCACAAAAGCCTAAGTATACAACATATACAAGTTGCATATAAAATGAGGGTTTAGAAATACCTGTTTCCCTTTACATGTCCTTTCTCATTTTCTGAACTATACATATAATTTTTACAGTGAAAACTACAGGTTCATCCCTTCATTTACAATAAACCCATGGTTCTCCACCAATATTCAAATGCAAAACTCCTGCCACAAAACCTGTGAACAATTGCTGAATGGTGACACCCAGTAAACACTGAAGCAGATGCTAAAGACCAGTTGAATGGTGTTTTTTTTTTTCTTTTCTTGGTTTTTTGGAGACAAGGTTTCTCTGTGTAGCCCTGACTGTCCTGAAACTTGCTCTGTTGGCCAGGTGTCCTCGAACTCAGAGATCTACCTGCTTTTGTCTCCTGTGTGCTAGGATTAAAGGCATTTGCCACCACCAACCGGCAAAATGGTGCTCTTTAGACATACCCTCTTTACTGTCTTATACTTAGCCAGACATAAGCTAATCCACTTGTACACCTTGCAAAACTGAAGGGAACTAAACACCACTGTGCACAAGCATACAGGACCATTCAACAGCTAAAAGTATCCTGCTAAAAAGTTCTCTCACTTTCCCTAGTGCCATTCAAATAAGCACTCACAATTCTTTCAGATGTTGTAGTTAATAGGTCTTTGGTACAGAAGTCCATGGGGTTTGGATTTAGAACAGCTCTGGCCAACTGGTTCCGACCGCTCAACAAAGACATGGCTTTCAATTTCCTCTGTGTAGTTACTAAAGAACTGATTACAAGACATTTTGTAAGTTCATGTAGTCTGGCTGCCAAGTTATCTTGTGTCTGGATGCACAAGGAACACTCAGTTTTTCCACTGGTCACTATAATCAAAGAGAAAAGCCATCAGTGAAAAGGTTAGTCACATGTGTTTAGAACTTGTACTTTATATATACTTAAATAAGCCACTTATATTTCCTAAACATAAAATTATTCTCATTTATTATATGCAGGAGTTGATCTTGGGTTTTGTGGAGTGAGTTTTACACTTGAATGGTTGGTAGAAAACTTTATGGGATTGTTGCAAATGAAATGAACCTGTAGTTTTCACTTTTAAAAAAAAACAAGTAAAACAATATTCCTGTCCTTCAAAGAAAAATGTCAAATAAATATGTCAGACAGTAGTAAGTGCTTATGAAGCACAGATGGGATGAGGAAAGAATGGGGGTACAGAGGTGGATAAGCTGGCCAGTGTCTTTCTGACAAAATGATACTGAGCAGAGACGTGAAATAAGGATTTTGAAAGCTTTATTCCTTTGAGGAAAAGATAGCTCCAAGCAAAGACTCACCAAGCACAGAGAACAGGAGGTAGAAGTGTGCTGGGAGTAGCTCAGATATAGGAAGGCAGAGCCAGTACAGCTGGAAGGAAAAGTAGGAAGGCATGTATTACAAGATAAAGAGCAAAATGGAGTGTATTTTTGTAGAGTTCTGGGTAACACAATAATGACTCAGAATGCTATTCACTTAGGTAGAAAGACATGTTGTCTCTGTATAGATAACAGGCTCTGCCTCATCCATCAAAAAATAGTAACTTCCCAACTGTGTGTGGTGGCACACAACTTTAATCCCAGCCCTTGAGTCAGAGGATCTCTGTGAGTTTGAGGCTAGCCTGGTTGACAAAGATTTTTCCACAGAGAAACGCTATTTTGAAAAACTAAAACCAGGAAAAAAAATTCACTTCTTACTGCAAACCAAGAATTAAGAGCTAGATACTGGGTGTAGTGGTGCACACCTTTAATCCCAGCACTTGGGAGACAAGGCAGGCAGATATGAGTTCCAGGACAGCCAGGGGCTACACAGAGAAACCCTGCCTCAAAAAAAAAAAAAAAAAAAAAAGAATAAAGTGCTATGGGAAAAGTGACAGATGTGATGATGGTTGGATGTAGGGTAAAATGGACATAAACAATCAGTCAACCTGCAATGAAGAAGTGGTTGTGAAAGACACAAAGGACCAGAAACGAACAAAGGTTTACACTACAGCTTTTCAAATACAGAGGTTCAACAATTTTGAACTAGTAGGATTTCAGGAAAAGAAATAATTGTAAATTTGATGATTAAAAATTTGGCAAATGTTAGCCATTTTCAAGAGTCAAAAGCAAAACTTAAGTCACATAACTCTGCTGAAAATCTTTCACACAAAGAATCAAGGTAAGTCAGGAGATGACAGCTCATGCCTTAAATCCCAGCACTCGGGAGGCAGAGGCAAGCCTGGTCTACAAAGTGCATTCCAAGACAGCCAGGGTTACACAGAGAAACCCTGTCTTAAAAAAACAAAAAAGAGGCCGCTGGAGAGATGGCTCAGTGATTAAAAAACAAAAAAGATTCGAGTGAAACTTGGCATATCAGTTAGAATGCAGCATGGTGGGACAGTCTCAGGAGGATCAATGCAACTTTGAAAACATGATACAATAAGGCTGAATCAGGAAATAATCTTTTCTTCACATAAATAAGAATAAAAGTGTTTCAACTGTCAAAAGGGCAGACTGACAAAGATGTGGACTTCACAGTAAACCACAACTACGTTTTGAATCATGCTATACAACTGCATAAGCAGTTTCTTATGAGGCTGAAGCAGGAGGATTACTTTAACCTAAGAGCTCAAAAACAGCTGGAGCAATATAGAGAGGCCTACTTTTAAAAAAAAAAAAAAGCTTCAATTCTGGGTTGCAAATTAGTGTTAGGAAACAATCTTGGCTACATAGTACTTCTGAACCATAGCTTCCATTAATAACAAGGAATAATCCTTGTTATTTTTGAAAAACACTACAAATGTGAAGAAAAATAAAACACATTGCTTGGAAGATGTTTTAAATTAAAGCTATGAGGGAGAAATCCCTACAAAGCAATAATAGTGATGGACAGTAAATTTCCAAGCTCAAGCTACCTTGTAATAAATTGTTTGTTCTAAATAGCCATTAGTCAGAAAACTAAGGTTGGAATGTGACTTATTAAACAGATGACTTAAAATGATATGTAAAAATGATAGATGGAAGAATGCATCAGAAAAGGACATTAAAACAAAGCTTGAGGCTGCAGAGATGGCTCAATGGTTAAGAGCATATACTGCTCTTCCAGAGTTGGTTTTTTAAGCACCCATGTTGGGCAGCTCATAACTGCCTATAACTCCAGCTCCAAGGGAAGCCAGCACGTCTAGCCTCAGCAGTCACTTCCACTCATGTGCACATACCTACATACACATAATTGAAGTTTTTAAATAGTAAGCAGTAAACAAGGATCTTAAGAAGAAAAAAAATCTAAATAGCAAGTGATCAACCTGGCATAAAACAAAATACAGGGCTAAGGAAGCACAGTGTACAGAAAATGAGATCATCTCCTTGTTAACACCTCATTTACTTACGGACTGAAGTACGGCGAAACTTATGAACATAACCACAGTAATAGGCATTTCGATCTTGCATGTCATTCTCGTCCATATCTTTCTCCTCTCTATTTAGACTCGCAGGAACCAAAAACACCAGATCATTTTCCTTTGGATGAAGCTGTTTAGCTAGTTCAGATTCCTCCAGGTAAACTATGAAACAAAAATTAGCATTTATGCAACTCTTAACAGATTTCAAGATCAACTTATAAGAAATTAAACCTTTGTACTAAGCTCCAAAGTACAAGTGGATTAAAGTCCTGATGGATTCTTTTTATTAAAAGGGCAATATAAGCCAGGCGGTGGTGGCGCACTCCTTTAATCCCAGCACTCGGGAGGCAGAGGCAGGCGGATCTTTATAAGTTCGAAACCAGCCTGGTCTACAAGAGCTAGTTCCAGCGCAGGCTCCAAAGCCACAGAGAAACCCTGTCTCAAAAAACCAAAAAAAATAAATAAATAAAAGGGCGATATAAGACAATAAAAATGTAAAAATACTGAGTGCAAATCATAACAGTAGCAGTTGTGGTAGCCTATACATGACCTGCAAAAGATCAAGCCAATTCAGAACTCCAGCACTGAAAGCAGACAGGCTCCACTACAAGCTGCGTTGTTACTGGCAGTTAATAGCTGCTAAGGGAAGAAGGGTCACTTTTCTCTAGGAGAATGAACACTGATAAGATTCCAGAGACTCGAGTGGATGGCCCCACATCCAGGCACAGAAAGGTCACAAAAAGGTCACACCAACTGGGCTCAGAGGGCTTTTAAAAAAATAAAAATCAGTTGTGCGGTGGTGGGGCATGTCTTTAAACTCCAAGCAGAAACAGACAGATCTCTTGAGTTCGAGGCTAGCTCATCTTTAAAGTTCCAGGTCAACCAGGGCCTACACAGAGAAACTCTTTGTCCAGAAAAACAAAAAAACAAACAAACAAAAAAAAGAAATTAAAAATTATAAAAAGAGGGCTGGAGAGATGGCTTAGTGGTTAAGAGCATTGCCTGCTCTTCCAAAGGTCCTGAGTTCAATTCCAGGCAACCACATGGTAGCTCACAACCATCTGTAATGAGGTCTGGTGTCCTCTTCTGGCCTGCAGACATACACACAGACAGAATATTGTATACATAATAAATAAATATAAAAAAAGAGCCAGGTAGAGGTGGCGCACTTATTAATCCCAGCACTTGGGAAGCAAAGGCAGGCAGATCTCTGAGTTTTAGGCCAACCTGGTTCAAGTGCTTGGTACTCAACGTGGATCCTCTTTAAGAGTAGTACCTGGCTGGAGAGATGGCTCAGAGGTTAAGAGCACTGACTGCTCTTCCAAAGGTCCTGAATTCAATTCCCAGTAACCACAGGATGGCTCACAACTATCTGTAATGAGATCTGGTGCCCTTTTCTGACCTGCAGTGGACATGTAGACAGAATACTGTATACATAATTAATAAATAAATCTTAAAAAAAATCAAGAATTGTTATGGGGCTGGAGAGATGGCTCAGTGGTTAAGAGCATTGCCTGCTCTTCCAAAGGTCCTGAGTTCAATTCCTGGCAACCACATGGTGGCTCACAACCATCTGTAAATGGGGTCTGGTGCCCTCTTCTGGCCTGTAGACATTACACACAGACAAAATATTGTGTACATAATGAATAGATGAATATTTAAAAAAAAGAGTAGTACCTGCTTTTAACCACTGAGCCACCGTTCCTGCCCCAAACAGGAACCTTTAAAAAGATTATTTTATTTATCTATGTGTCAATGTACACACAATTGGAGGGTGGGATGAATGTCAGAGGAAAACTTGGAGGGGTCCTTTCTCTCCTTCTCCCATGATCTCAAACTCAAACCAGACTTGGCAGCATGGGGCATCATCCACTGAGCTATCCCACCAGTCTCGAACTTGCAATTTTATATATAAAAAATTCTCATGATCTCAAAAGTAAAAAGGAACCAATCACTAAATACCTTTCTAGGTATTAGACAATGTCAGAAATAGATCCAGCATACTAACAAATGTTCCACTGAAAAAAATTCACTTTCAGACACTTCAGAGGCAAAGCTAATTTAAATTAAAGACAACAGAGGAATTCTCCCCTCTTCATCCATCTAGATAAGGTTTCTCTTTGTAGCCCTAACTGTCCTGGAACTAGCTTTGTAGACCAGGCTGGCCATAACTCAACCTGCTCCTGCGACCCAAGTGCTGGGATTAAAGGTGTCTGCCACTACACCTGGCCTAGACAGAAGAACTTAAAGTCACTTATGGCATTTCAAACAAGGGAGAAATGATAGTTGTAAATGAGTGTGGAGGCAGAGGCAGTTGAACCTCTGAATTTAAGGCCAACTTAGTCTACACACACACACTGAAAATACTGAAATAAACCTAGCCATATTTGGGTTGTAAAAACTATTGTGAACAAATTTCAAATATGTGTTAGAAGTATAGCTCAGTGGTAGAAAGCAAAGTTCCTGGGTTCTAATCCCAGACCACAAAACAAAAAAATTAAAAAAAACAGGGAAGAAAGAAAGGCTCACTTGAGAGGTTGTTGATTACAGATGAAAAATAGAAGATATTCAGCAACCAAGGCATCAGAATCAATCTTCACCGAGAAAAGCCATCCTCCTGCTCTATTTTTACCAAAATCGCAAAACCTCAAGTCTCAGGCAACATCTGGGAAACAAAGGGAGTGTTCTACAAACTAATAGTGCAATATTTTTTAGGCATCAAAGACACACAGTAAGACAGGCTAAGGAACTAGCTATTCTAGAACACTGAACACTCAGAAGACAGTACAACTATTGATGTTTGAACTCTAAATCCCAGGATAGAAAACAGACATTAGTGGAACCATGCTATGGCATGAATGAGGCCTCATACTCAGTATTATAGCAATACTAATCCCTGGTTTCATATCTATAAATGCAAGATGTTAACATGTAAAAAGGTTTGCTGAGCCGGGCGATGGTAGCACACACCTTTAATCCCAGCACTCAGGAGGCAAAGGCAGGCAGATTTCTGTGAGTTCAATGCCAGCCTAGACTACAATAGCTCCAGGACAGGATCCAAAGTTACAGAGAAACCCAGTCTCAAAAACAAACAAACAAAAAAAAGGTTTGCTGAAAATTATATGTGGACTCTACTCTAAGTTTTACATCTCTCTGAACTCTAAAGTTGTATGAAAGTCAGTTCTTCTAATTCAAATGCCAAGGTTTATTACCTTACACCACTCTATTAACCCTCCCCTCATGAAAGCCATTTCCTAACAATATCCCATGTGGCTAACATAGATAAGAACAATGGATTAATATAAGTTACAAGAGCTAGTAAGAAGACTGAGATAATGGGCCAATCAGTTAATAACCTAATGTAGACTCTCTGTGTGATTTTCTTTGGGGCTTGCCGGCTGTGGGATACCAGGCAGGACAGAAACCCCAACGAGCAGACCCCTCATGTTACAAATATCAATATACTCCTATGTTTGCTCTACTCACAATACACAAGAGTTCAAGAACTACTAAACCAATTTTCCCATAAATGTATTAGGATCTTGGTGAATTATATTGTGTATTTGGTGCAGAAGAAACATCACTTATTTCTATTGTTATTTTACTTTTATTGTTCCTCTTTGTTGATTCAATAGTACAAAAAGTGCTACGTGTAGGGACATGCACTTTAAGTCTCAGCACTCAGGAGGCAGAGCCAAGCAGATCTTTGTGAATTTGAGGTGAGCCTGGTTGACTAATGAGTTCTAGGCCAGCCAGGGTGATAAAGCAACACCCTGTCTCAAAAAACAAAAAAAAAAGGAAAGAAAAGGGAAAAAAGAAAATCATGTGTCTGTGAAATGTTCACTTTTTAGCTATTCATAGTCTATGTATCATGTACATATGCACTAAAATGCCTGTTTAACTGAACTGAGCATTTCTTTTTATCTCAAATAATGTTTTCTGCCTTACTGTCTCATCGTAATCAAGCTAAATGAGATCAATTTACATGGCTATCTTCATCTGATCACTGGCTGCTGCCAGTCTGTCTACAGTACTGCTGGGGGCTGTAAGACCTTGTCCCACTGGGTTACTTTACCAGTCCCTGACACCTCTTCTCAAGAAGAAATTTCCAATGATCACATCATATATTTCAAGTTGCATATGAACTTACTCATAAACTCCCAGTATTTTTTATAGTCAGCTGGAAATTTTCGTAAATGCAAATGATAGAAATTCTCTTTATTTGGAGAGTTGGACCATTCCTGTGCCACCTACAAAAAGCAATAAAAGCAAACTAAGAAATAAAGAACATACAGCAAAATGTCCCAAACTGAGCTACAGTGAAAGTAGAACAGAATCCTAAGTAAAAGTTTAAAAATCAAATTGTGTGGTTTAAAAAAATTGTTCAAAACTGTGACTTGTTCAATTCAGTAGCCATTAGCCATATTTGCTTTTATTTGTTAATTGCACTTCTAAAGGCTAAAATACTAACTACTATTCCTCAGTTAAAATAGACTACTTTTCATGGCCAGCAGTCACCCTGATCCAGTTCACTGTGGAAGCATCTGCTGCTCCTACATCTAGCTGGTAGCACCCACTTCACAATGAGACCTATATTTGACCTATATTTTCCTCAGTCTCTGAAAATTTGCATAAGCATTCTTCCTGTCAGTTTCTCTATGTCACACCTACCTGTCTTCCAAAGACTCAAACTCAGAAGTACCTTTGGCGTTCCTAAGTCCAAATTTACAAAGGAAACTACTAGTATAAAAAGGCTATTTTATACTTTAAAAGAAAATAACCTTTGGGACCTTAAGGATTTTGTTTTTATAGTAACATTTTGACTCAAGTCAAAATCTGCAACTGACCTTTAATTCCGCTCATGTAACTGTTCATCAATGACTCCTGGTGCTGAACTGCTTCTGCTCAAAGTTAACCAGTCATTCCTCAGGAGTGACAGCCCCATCTTCATACTATTCCTTCCTTTTGACTAAAAATATGCAACAGGAGCATTCCTGCCATGTCAAGGGGAGAACTGTACTCAAGAGGCTCCTCCCCGCTCCTGGGAGAGTAAACATTACAACCTAGCCAGGTTAAGGCTCAAATCAGAGCCATTTTATCAACCTCTAGTAAGTCATATATTCTAAAGTGTATCTGTGGGCTTTCCAACTCCAGTTACTACCAAAACAAAGCCACCATCATTCTCTCCCCAAGTTGCTGTAGCCAACCTGTAAGTGGTTTGCTAGATCTGTTGTTAGCCTTTCTACCGTTTATTCTCTACCAACAACCAAGGATGTATAAGGAATAAACTAATGTTTATTATTACTCCCTGGTCTAAATATTGACTAACTCAAAGCCCTCCAATACCTTCTCACTGAAATGAGTACCTACTCAAACACAAGATGGACTATATGCTCATGAGCATTTCTTTGATTTTTATCTACAGAAGGGGAAAGAATTAAAACATACTTACTGTTTCAAAGGTATTCAATATAATCAAAGGGAGAAAAACATTAAAATACTCTGCACAATTTTGAAATCGGACGGGCACAGCTCTTGAGACAGATTGACAGAGACTTGATGGGGCGCCACACTTATCAAAGTTCAAAAACATTTGGTATTTCCATTTTAAGACCTCTTTAATGAAGGTGTCAAAAATAGACTGTGATGGTAAGGGAATATTCACTCGAGAGGAAGCTGACATAGGCTTGTTCTCAATAAGTATAGGCTTGTAACTATGTCTGCTGGAACTGCCTGGAGTCCAAAAATGAGAACTATTGCATAAACTTTTCACCTCAGCCACTGGCTTCTGAGACACCAGGGAAGAGGGTGATGTCACCTTCAAATTAGGCTGTGCCCCACTCGGCTTTTTTAGTGCTGACTGAAGAATGGTACTTTCCAAAGACTTGGAAAAATTGGCAGTTCGTGAAGCACTCCTTGAGCTAAATATCTTGGTAGTAGTAGGTCTCAAGGGCCTGGCTACAGAAAGAGGTTTACGAAACACGTCGTCATCTGCTGGTTTAGCTTCAGAGTGTCTTGGGCAGTATTCACCCTGGTTTATCGTGGATTCAATACAGTCTTTGTACTTACATTTTGTGACACTCAAAGACTCCAACTGAGGCTGACTTACAGAATCTTCTCTCTGAACTGTATCTTTATGAGCCACTATAATTGGCTTATTATTTTCCATCTGTGAGCAAAGATCCATATCTAGAGGATCATGTTGTGTTAGGAATAAATTGTCATCATCTGTATCACTACCAGATTCTGGCTCTGTAGCTTTCACTTCCCCAACTTGCACTGTGAGAGCATCTTCACCCACAGGGTCCTCTGAAGTAGAGAAAATCTTATCTGTTGGCACTCCTCCACTTAACACTCTAGACTCACACGGGTTCACAAGACCAGCTATATCAGTCACCTGAGGATAGGAAATGGCTTTTGCCACTTCTGGTTTAGAAGGCATGCATTGTGCTAATTGCTTTTCATTACTGTTGGCAAGTGGCTCACTTTCTCTATGATTATCTGGCCCATCAGAGTCTGGTACAAGTACGCGCCCATCAGAGTCTGGTACAAGTACGCCGGAACCCAGAATTCTGCATGGCACTATTCTCACAGTATTGGTATTTTTGTAATCAACGTCTCGTTTTTTATGTGGTCTTAATCTCATAAATTTTTGAAATTGAAATTCCTGGCTTGACAGAAACTTCTTATTTTTGAAGGGCTGAATTAATTTAGTCTTTCTGGGGATGTTAACTACTCCAACAGTCTTACCATGGTCACGTAATTGGGATGTATACTCCAAAGACCTCTGAGACAACTCAAATGCCTTCCGGGGAGCTTTTCGTAGACCAAGTTTTTCAGGCGCTGAAGATGGCTGGGGATACTGGCGAAATTTCTTTGGCGGCACAATAGCAGGAGATGTTCTACAGCTGATGTAACATGAACTCTTACTCTGACCTCTTTTGGTGTCCAAATATGTTTTCTTAATAGCCTTAGAAGCTGGAACTTTCCTAACAGATTTAGAGTGAGTACGAAGCTTTGCAGACTTCATCAGTGAAACTGTAGAATCTCTCTCAACACTTGAACTGAGAGCTGATGTTCCTATGTCTGTGTTTTTTAAATCACTTCCAGCAAGATCTCTGTCATCAGTCGATTGCTCAGTTATGAAGGAAAATGAAGATTTCTGAACATCTTCAGTTGTAACTCTCTCACACTGTTTTCTCTTACGTTTTCCTCCAGTTTTACAAAATCCCTCAACAAAAACACTACTGTGTGGTTCTGTGTGCTCTTCAATATTCTCTGCTTTATTTCTAACAACCTCTTCAGACACAGAGTCTACACCGCAACCCAAATTATCATTTGTACTATCAGCTACATGAGTTACATAGCTTCTTCCTTCCTCTTGAAGGGAGTTCTTGCTCTCTACTTTATGATCTTGCCAAACTGAGAACACTTCAGAAGAACTTTCAAACTCAAAAACCTGAGATTCAGAGTCCTCAAATTCAACAGGGTACTTTGTTTCTTCTGTTTCACTGGTATTAACTACTGAACCATGCTGCTCTGGACATTCTTTCTCCATGTATAGTTTGTCCTGTTTGATGTGTTTCTCAATGCCAGGACTTCTCTCATCATCATCTTCATCAGAATCCGAAATAACAATGATTTGCCCATGGCAGGTATCAGCACTGTTTGGGTTAGCTGTCAAACATCTTATATCATCTTTTCTTTGTAGCTGGGATGGACTTTTACTTGAACCTGATGGAAATTGAGTAACAGTGGTTTGAGCTATTAAAGCTACGTTACAAAGGTCTATTTGAGGACCTGTTACCAAAGGCTTGCTATTGCCATGAGGCACCTGTCCTTTTACCATGTTAGAAGTCAGCACTGTACTCTTTCTCATTTCCTTATCTCTTGATTCAACTTCAGCCTTTGTAGGACCCTCACATGAAGTTTTCTTCACCAGTCTATCAGTAACAGGTAACAAATCAGCAGCAGCACGGCATTCCTGGATTTGACACTTTTTCCCATCAGAATTATCTAACTCCTCACTTTTTAACTGTTTCTTTCTTAGCAATGAACTCTTGTGAGAATTTTGCTCTCCATGTTCATCATCTGAAACAGGGTGTAAAGACACATGTGTGATAATATCTTCCTTTAGAAACCCTCTATCTTTTCCTGAACAGGAGTTCTTAAGGTCAGACAAAGCTGGACTTTCCTCTAGACTAATAGTGTTATTGATCGAAGTACTTTTCCTGTGTTGTTTCTTTATGACATGTGATAACTTTGCACAAATCTCATCCTTCTGTGCTTTATACTTTGGTTTTAAGATTTTGCCAACAGTTTCATTCTTTAATGAGACACCTTCATTTGATGTAGACACCTTTTCCAAAGAATCCATGCTAGAATCAGTCAATGAATGTGTTGATATTATTACTCCTCTGTCACATTCCCATTCTAGGCCATTTCTTAAAGTATTATTCTGTGGTATATATGAAGAGTTTTCTTTTACAGACTTCTCTGTGCTTACTTTAACTTGCTCTTGAGCACGTAAAGATAAAAGGGCTTCACTTTTCTCCTTCAAGCACAATTCAGCTGAAAGAGGCTCGTCTTCATTCAAATCAATGTAATGCTGCTTGATGCTCTCCTCTTCTCTATTATCTGCTTTAATCAATACTTGATTGCTGTCAGCTTTCTCTGGTTCTTTACAAGATGTGGGGCTGCAATTTTCCAGGCAATAAATGTCTTTTTTAGTCTTCCTGTCTGTTTGTTCACTTTCTTCTTTAAAAGATGGAGAAGTTTTATATGTAGAAGTCAGATCCCCAAAGGTGCTATACTGGGGCATTTTGAATTTTATGTTTTTAATTATTTGTTTCAAACACATTTGTAAGTCATGGGTTTCTTGAGTAGACAACTGCCAACCCAGAGATAAATTTCCTCGAAGGAATAAGTTAAGTTTATCCCAGAAGCGCTTACAAAGTGTTTGCTGACCAAGCTGATAACCTTCTTTGAGGAGTCCCCTAATCAACTGCACACAAGCAAGCTGGACAGAGTTAGAGGGCACTGAATGCAATGTCAATGGTGATATTGCTGCTCCCTTGGGGATATTTCCAGGTAACTTCTCAGAACTTCGTGAAAATGCAGTGGTAGGAAGCTTGGAACACTTTACAACAGCTTCTACCCACTGCTGAGAACTCACCCACAGCAGATGCAAACATTTTTTATTTCTATGCAGTTCAATCACAGATACTAAAATCAGAATAAAAAATTCAGTGACTTTGTCACACACAGCATCTGTCTGGTTAAGAACATCTTTGACTTCAGAGTATAGATGATGAATAACTTCTACAATGTAAGCTACACCCAAATCCTTAAGATCCATGAGTGACTGAACAAAAGGTATGAACCACAGAAAGGTACTGTTATGAACACGCATGTCTTGACCAATATCTGACTGAAGAACACTGGCTAATGTTTCCATTTCTTCATACATGTTAGGACAATAATCTGGACAAATGGCTGATCTCCACCCTGAATCCTAAAATAAAAAAATAATAAACATTCAGATAAGCAAGTATCATGATAAGTATCAACACCCAAACTGTAGAAAAGGAATACACTCTGCAGCTTTACTCTTCTGGTCTACTATATGCAACTTGAATTATAAAACTGTTTCAAGAAAATGCAAATTAACACCATATACTCCAACCTTCCCATCAGATGGATTGATTATGACTACTACTTCTACCAAAATCTTCTACTGTGGCTAGAGTTCATGTTCTCCATTAAAGGGTCTTTATGGAACAGTGGATTCACACTACTACATCAGAGTCAGCACCCAGTCACTACACAAAACACTGTCTCTTAAATGTAAGTTCAATTTTTAAAATATACCTTTTTGGTCTTTTCAGGATTATAGTTATAGACAATCTGGCTGCACGTCACCATATCATCAAAATGTGGCTCTGGTTCTGACTTGGTCCTTAAATATTAGGAATAAATAGAAATTATTGAAATGAAGGGATTGAAGGAGAGAGAGGAAAAAAGGTCTCCGTGGTAAATCAGTTACAATGCATTATTTTAAATTCTGACATTTAACCAACCTTATGGAGTTTTTCCGTATATTTTGGATCTCTCTGTTGTAGCTCACATTGTTAATAATGGTTTGAAATGCTTCAATGGGGTCAATAAGTTGACCCCACACTTTTGATCCAAGGCGATCCAGAATCACCATGAAACAGTGTAATGCTGGCCAGAAAGGATCCATGCTGTCATCTAAAATGAATACAGCAATTTCTAAATTACCAGACAGTAAGAAAAACATTCTAAAATATATTGAGAATTAAATATTCTTGGTCAGTCAAAACTGAAAGCAAAATAGCAATTACTATTATTTATTTATTTAACTTTGGGGAAAGGGTTTTGAAACAGGATTTTTCTGTGTAACAGCCCTAACTGTCCTGGAACTAGCTCTGTAGGCCAGGTTAGCCTCAAACTCACAGAGGCCTCTGTCTCCCAAGTGCTGGGATTAAAGGCGTGGTCACCACTGCCAGGTATAATAGAAATTAATTTAAAGTCATATCTGCCAATTTCTCTCTCTCTCTCTTTTTTAAGTTTTTTGAGACAGGGCTTTTCTGTGGCTGTTCTCAAACTTCCTCTGTAAACCAGGCCGGCCTGTAACTCACAAGAGGTCCATCACTTCTTCCTCCCGAGTGCTGGGATCAAAGGCATATGCCACCATGCCCAGCTTGCAAATTTTCAAATGTTCTAAAATTATAATCTCTTTGCAAAACTAAATAATAATTAACAGGAAACGATGAGCAACAAAACAGTCTAAGCAAAGGCAACCTCATCACCATTTTACCATGTCTAAAAGTCTTTCCTAATTAACCTAAGACCTCCCACAAGCTTATGCCCCAACTCTAAATGGTGGGGGGGGGGGAGAGAGGGCTAGTACAATGGCCCAGTGGGTAAAGCACTTGCTGCCAAGCAAGGAAACTTGATTCTGACCCTGATTCTACATGTTGAAGAGATCAGACTTTTTTTTTTAAGATTTATTTATCATGTATATAGTGTTGTCTGCATGTATGCCTGAAGAGGGCGCCAGAACTCTTTACAGATGGTTGGGAGCCACCATGTGATTGCTGGGAGTTGAATTCAGGACCTCTGGAAGAGCAGGCAGTGCTCTTAACTACCGAGAAATCTTTCCAGCCCTAGAGCAGGCTTTTAAAAGTGTCCTCTAATATTCTCTCTCTCTTTTCTCTAAATATCGTTTAAAAGTAAAAGAATGTGAAATAATATTTATGGATCTAAATAAAACCCAGGATCTAAAAAATTCTGCTTCAGTGAGATCCTTAATTTTGCGTGCCATAGGTAATAATTATGCTAAGATCCTGTTCAACAGTAAGCTTTCTTCATAAACATTCTATTCCCTTTGCTGTCCACTTTTCATGGATATGCAGGAATTCCTGCTATTCATTAAGTGTTCATTTATGCCTTTTCTCTCACTCAGATACACAGTTGAAAGATATTGGTCCTGGCTAAAGACCTTCAGTGATTCTAACATCACAGTTCTTAGTCAAAAATTTAAGATTTTGCTGTTCCCAGTTGTATTTTTCATATACCCATAATCACTGTTTGTAACCAAATCAATACTTTTTTGCAAATACCAGAATGCCTTCCCCATCAGCACTGCCTATCAAATTTCTAACCATCCTCACTAGATTCCATCCTTCGCTACTGTTCCCAGCTGTGTGATTTCCAGAGTACCCTGTGGAGGCAATGCTATATTTTATTCTATTACTCAGTGTTTAGGTGCCTTTGACCCTTCTGCTTTACTTCTTAGACCTTTCAAACTCTGGTTGGTAACTGTTCTTCAGTGCTTAGGTTGGAACCGAGAGCCTTGGGTATACACCTAGTAATACTCTGTCATCCCCAACCAAAACTGCTTATCTTATGTTTATATATTGTATATCCTTCACAACTTCTGATGGCACCATATGCTTACTAAGATCTCACTTAAATAAGGAAAAATATAGTCATGTGAAGACAATTATGAAAAGTTAAAGAATTTTAAACTTATACTTAAAGAGTATATACAGACATGGGAAAAAACTAGTAATTTATGCAGTAAATGCTGGCAAATCCATTAATAGCATAATCTAGCAAGAAAACACGCCATCAGAAAAAAAATGGTGTTATTTCTTCCTCAGTCACTAGAGCAGACTGTAATGATCAAAGTGTTGTGAGTCTATACTGTCTAGTATGCACTGAGCCTTGAAAATAGGGTTAATGGGAATGAAAAACAGTATTCTTGCATTTCAATTAAACTTCAGTAACTCCTTATATCTGGTGGTTATTATGTTGGACAATGCCATCCTACAGAACCAGAGAACAATGAAACAGCAGGCAAAGGAGTCACAAAGATTGGAACAGCAGCCAGAGTGGTTGGCACACACCTTTAATCCCAGCCTTGGGAAGCAGAGACAGGTGGCTCTCTTTGAGTTCAAGACCAGCCTGGTCTACAAGATCTAGTTCCAGGGCAGCTAAGACTGTCTCAAAAAACAAAAAAAGATTGGGATGGCCTTCCGATTGTTAAGTGACATACTTTTGCAAATGGATTTCCCAGACTCTGGTTTGCATAATGTAAAAGTAAGCTAACTTTGGAAAGGATGTGGGGTAAAGGGAACTGATATATAAATAATCTGCATTGGTATGGATCTTGCTTTATTGATACAAATTTAAGGTCAATTTTGTTATACTGTGTATACATATATCCCTGCTCTTATTAAGGTATTGTGTTTGGGCAGTTCATTTAAAATGTAATGTATAATTAAGAAATATAAGTTAACAGATACTCATCTATAATAGTCAAGCTTGTAGTCATGTTAGATTTTCTAGATGTATATATCCTTCTGTAGTCTTTGATGGAGTTGAAGAATTTATAGTTAATAGTTTTCCTTAGTTATGATAAAAAATAAAGTAGATATGAACATTGTACTTAGGTAATATATCCTTCTGGAGTCTTTGATGGAGTTGAAAAAAATTATAGTTTTCCTGAGTTATGATAAAAGTAGATATAAACATTGTAACTGTAATTCTTGTTTGATACCTGTTTTGTTATATGTAATTTTTCTATATTAAAGATAAAACCTGCCAGGCGGTGGTGGCCCACACCTTTAATCCCAGCACTTGGGAGGCAGAGCCAGGCGGATCTTTGTGAGTTCGAGACCAGGACAGGCTCCAAAGCTACAGAAAAGCCCTGCCTCAAAAAAACCAATAAAAAAGATAAAACCTTCCTTTCCTTATTTAAACAGAAAAGGGAAGTTAATGTGGATTTCCCTTTGTACACTGTGATTACCACTAATAAATAAACTGCTTTGAGCTTATAGCAGAGCTATAGGTGAACAGAGCTAGGCGGGGCAAACTAAACAGAATGCTGGAAGAAAGGAAGGCAGAGTCAGAGAGACACCATGGAGCTGCGGCCAGAGTCAGACATGCCAAAACTTTGCTGGTAAGCCACTGCCACATGGTGATATACAGATTAATAGAAATGGGTTAAATTAATATGTAAGAGTTAGCCAACAAGATGTAGAGCTAATGGGCCAAGCAGTGATTTAATTAATACAGTTTCTATGTGATTGTTTCAGGTCTAAGCTAGCTGGGCAGCCAGGAAGAACAAACAGCCCCTCCTCCAACAGGGAACATTCTTCCATTGCTGGTGGGAGTACAAACTGATACAGCTGCTTTGGAAATCAGTATGATGATTTCTCAAAAAATTAGTAAACAACCTACCTCAAGACCCAGCAATACCACTTTTGGATATATACCCAAACGATGCTGAATCATTCCACAAAGACATGTGTTCAACTACATTCATAACCAGAACTTAGAAACAACCTAACTGCCCCTCGACTGAAGAATGGATAAGAAGATGTACATTTACACAGTAGAGTACAACACAGAGGGAATAAAAAATAATAACATCTTGAAATTTGTGGACAAATAGATGGATTTTAAGAAAACATCATATTGAGTGAGGTAACCCATATCCAGAAAGACAATTATCGTATGTACTCACTCATAAGTGGCTTTTAGACACAAAGCAAAGAAAAGCCAGCCTACAAATCACAACCTCAGAGAACCTAGACAACAATGAGGACCCTAAGAAATACATACAGGGATCTAATCTACATGGGAAGTAGAAAAAGGCTCTCCCAAGCAAACTGGGATCATAGGGATCACGGGGGAGGGTAGACAGGAAGGAGGGAGGAAGGTAGGGGAGCAGAGAAAAATATATAACTCAATGAAAATTAAAAAAAAAAAAGAATAAGCTAACTTTTCTGGCTTCAATCACTCCCTCTAGCAAAGAAGGGTGCTAAATTAAAGTCTAAAAGGGTCCTTTGCAATTTAAAGTCTGAATCTGTGACCTAATTAAGTTAATTCCTGGGCCATACTTCCTAAACATGCCTGAGGCCAAGTATTTTTCTTCACACTCTTACAACCCTAACTTACAGTGACACCAACTTCCTGCCTCCCTGCTCCCCCCACTCCCACACCTCAAGAAAGGGTTTCTCTGTGTAGTGGAACACACTATGTAGACCAGTCTGGCCTCCAACTCAAAGATCCGTCTGCCTCATAAGTGCTGGAATTAAAAGGTTTATGCCACTACCACCAGACAGACATCAACACTTTTAAAAGTACACCATCATAGTATTCAAAAGCACTTAGCAAGCAAAGTATATTACCATCCGATTGCTTCTCCATGGTGTGAAGGATTGATTGCATGAAATCATTTTGTTTGTCTGAACCCAACAACAGTGAATCCATAGCTTGCTCTTCAAGAATAGTCAGCAACATGCAAATACCTGCAAGATTATTCCAGTTTACCAAAGTGATGAAATAACACTATGCTAAATGTTTTCTAAGCTAGCATGTAGAAAGTCAAAGCAGAACAGAATCCAGCTCCCCTGTCTGCTATATCTCATGCTCCACTCCCCAACAATAGACTTTGACACTTTTTCTAGTGTTAAATAGGCAAACACTGCCAGTCATGGAACAAGGTAATTTCTAAGATGACCACACAACTTGTACTTCACAAAACCTAAGATGCCACAAACATTCATGTGTGCATTATACAGTTCATATACCACTAAAAAAATTGAGAACTATGATATGTAACTTTAAAGAATTGAATTAATAAAATAGTGACTTACAAACAATGCTAACTTTTCTCACCACCTGGAAATATTTACATGATAAAATAGAGGTAACAATCACCATCATACTGACACATCTACTTCAAAGATTCACTTGCGAGTATTTGAAAACGTACCTGTTTGAAAGGCATTTAGAATAAACAATGTTTAATAAGATATAAAATAGTTAAGCTAATTTAGCAAGGGAACAAGAATTAGGAACCATAAAATCTTTTGATAAGGAAATTGCTCAGAAATTGCTCTGAGCACTAGGAAAGACAAGGTCATGGAGGAACGATACTCACCTAGCCAATAGTTTTTGTAGTTGGTAGTATCATACATGTGCGCAGGCAGAAGGATCAGTTTGCCTTTTTCAAGCACAGAAGATGTGTAAATGTCTGGACTTTCCAAAAGCCCCAACTCGATGACTTTAAAAAGGCAAGTTAAAACTTCCTGCAAGTCGTAATAGTCATCTCTGTCCACTTTCCCCAGGTTTCTTGCAGTCAGAATAGCCCATCGCCGAACCTAAATAATTGTATTATAAATGACATTGTATGTTTATTCATTAATTCATTCAATAAACAATGATCATCTACACTAAACATAAGATATAATACAGATTTCAGAAGACATCAAAAGATCACTGCAATGTATGAACCTTCTTTGATCCTGATTCGAACAAACTAAATCATTTATGAAACAATCATTTTCATTCATTTAAAAACTAGCGGAAATCTGTCCTGTGTTAATATTTTATTTAATATATTTATATTTTAAGTATTTGAAATTCTTTTTACATCTATCCTACCAATTTTTTTTAAGATTTATTTTGTATATAGTATTCTGCCTGAGGTCAGAAGAGGGCAAGCACCAGATGTCATTATAGATGGTTGTGAGTCACTATGTGGTTGCTGGGAATTGAACTCAGGACCAATAAGCCATCACTCTTGCTCCCATTCTAACAATCTTTTATGCTCCCATATATTCTAAGTATGTGTATTAGAAGCAATCTTAGACTTCTGCAAGCCAATTTTATTGGGGGCTGGGGTTCAAAACAGGGTTTCTCTCTGTAGCCCTGGCTATCCTGAAACTCATTCTGTAGACCATGCTAGCCTTAAATTCACAGAGATCTTCCTGCCTCTGCCTCCTGAGTGCTGAGATAAAAGGTGTGTGTTACTGCCACCTGGCACCAACTTTCCCAGGGGTTCTGGTTTTTTGCTGAAGTATATTTCTAATTTCTACTACCATACATAATTCCTCCTGGGCTTCAGGATTCTATCACTTACTACTCTGTGCTTCTCTTCCATTGCTGGTCCACAGAAACACCTAGTCTGACCACCTCACTTCCTCTCCAAGGACTTTTCCTATCGTTTTTTTTTTTTTTTTTTT
>JAQHUG010000064.1:6331038-6349940 GCA_028555095.1 Dicrostonyx torquatus
CGAGGCCAGCCTGGTCTACAAGAGCTAGTTCCAGGACATGCTCCAAAGCTACAGAGAAACCCTGTCTCGGAAAAAAAAAAAAAAAAAAAAAAAAACTTTTGTGTGGGCCTGGAGAGAGATAGCTCATCAGTTAACAGCACTGGCTGCTCTTACAGAGGACCCAGATTCAATTTCCAGCAGCCACATGGCAGTTCACACCTGTCTATAACTCCAGTTCCAAGGGATCCAACTCCCTCATACATACAGGCAAAATACCAATATACATATTAATATAAATTATAAAGAAAATAATTTTTGTATGAATATTCTACCCCTATGCATGTTTATGTACCACATACCTGCCTTGTGCCCAGAGATCAGAAGGGGTAGGGGTCAGATCTCTAACATCTGGAGTTACTGACAGTTGTGAACTGCCATGTGGGTGGTGGAAACTGAACCTAGGTGCTCTCTGCAAGAGCAGCAAGTGCATTCAATTAAGCTGCTGAGCCATCTCTCCAGCCCTGGTATTAGGAGTACATTATTCTTTAATAAATATTTAAGGGGCTGGAATGTTGGCTTAGCTATTTCTTTAGAGCATTGACTACTCTTCCAGAGGACCTGGGATCGGATTCCAAGCACCCACAAAGGTGGCTCACATCCATCTTAACTCCAGTTCCAAATGACCTAACATCCTCTTCTGGCTTCCTTGGGTATTTCCACAAACATAGATATAAATGCAGTTAAAAAACTCAAAAAATACTAAATGAAAATTATTAAAAGGCTTTCAGTTTATAATCTAGTTACCTGGAAATTAGTAATTTATCTAATCAAAAGCAGAGCTTGGTGGCACAGGCCTATAATCCCATCCCTCCAAAGGCAGGTGAATCTCTCTAAATTGAAGGCCAGAATGGTCTATATGGTGAATACCAGGACAGCCAAGACTACAAGAGAGATAATCTGTCTCAAAAAGACAGTTTTCTAATCAAATATTTGTATTTACGTTATATAGGATAAAGAAAATTAAATTGCATAAACTGTGTTTTATATTTCTAAAAAGTAACCATATGGTATCAAGTAACATAGCAAAAAAAAAAAAGGTACAGAGGGGCCTGGTGGCATAAGCTTGTAATCCCAGATACTGGGGAGGCTGAGGTGAAAGAACCAAAAAATTCAAAGCCTGCCTAGGCTACAGAGTGAATTCAAGGTCAGTCTGGGCAATTTAAAAAATAAGATGCTGTCTCAAAATAGACAATACTAAGCAGGTTAGGGATAAAGAGTAATTACCTAGGTATACAAGATCCTGGTTCAGTCCCCATAACAGCACTACCACCACCCAAAAAAGTGCACAAGTAAGCTACTTTTGATTAGGAGAATAAATACAACCAAATTCAATAAACTGTCTTCTAATCAGTCGAAAATGAATTAGCCCCAATCCACATATATGCCTATTGAGACTATATGAGCTAGATACTGGATTCCTAAAGTGTTCTTTATACCTAGTAAGTATGTTGGCCCACAATTCTTATCACAACTCAGGAGGCTAAGCTAGAGCTTTGAATTCAAGGTCATCCTAGACCTGAGATTCATCGCAAGAAAGGCAAATATATAAGACCTAAACTGGAACCACTATCACATGCCATGCCAACTGATAAAAAGAAAAAAAAAACTGTGTCTTTTCTGTTTACTTTGGGAGGGTCTCATACAACCAAGGCTGGTCTGGAAGTCTTTATGTGACCAAAGAAGACTTTCCTGTTTCCACCTTCCTAATAGTGGCATTACAAATACATACCTCAGCTGGTTACATCAGTGGTTCTCAACCTGTGGGTCTTGACCCCTTTGGGGGTCACATATCAGATGTCCTGCATATCAGATACTTACATTAGGATTCATAGCAGTAGCAAAATTACAATTATGAAGTGACAAAATAATTTTATGGTTGGAGATCACAACAACATGAGGAACTGTATTAAAGGGTCAAAGCATCAGGAAAATTGAGAACCACTGGATTAGAAGCAACTGTTGTTCAAAGCTGTTTTGCCTCTCCCCTCTTAACAAGGAGCATTCAGCAACATCTGGAAACACCTTTAATCCCAGCACTCAAGACGCAGAGACAGGTGCATCTCTGTGGGTTTGAGGCCAGCCTGGTCTACAGAGGGAGTTTCAGGAAGGCTCCAAAGCTACAAAGAAACACTGCTTGAAAACAAAAACAACACAGTATCTGAAGACCTTTTTGGCTGTGACAATAACAAGGCAGGGGAGGAAAAGGCTCCTGGCATGTAGTCAACAGAGGTTAAAACTGCTACTAACAATCTCACAATGAACAGAAGAGTCCTGTGGAAAAACAAGCTGCTCTTAAAAGGCTGTGGTGGTGGTGCTCTCTCTACGCCTTTGATCCTATCACTCAGGAAGCAGAGGCAGGCGGATCTCTGAGTTTGAGGCCAGCTTGGTCTACAGAGTGAGTTCCAAGAACATCCAGAGCTATACAGAGAAACCCTGTCTTGGGAAGAAAAAAAAGATACTCACTAACACGCTCATGCAGAAGCAAGTAAGGGTACTTCAGTATTTCAAAAAGAGGAACTCGAAGCTTATTTTCAAAATCTTGACCACTACAGTCAAATAGCTGTTCCTCTCCATTGTTGTCTACTATATATAATTCATCATCATCTTCATCTTCTGCCTTCATAGAATTCTCAAAGTGATTTATGAGGCGTAAGGTTTCCAGTTCCCATAAAACCTACAAAAAGATGAAAATAGTGTTTATTGTAAACAAAATATGCTATGTAACAACCATTCCTATAAAAAGCCTTTTCCTCTGTGAACAAAAATTGAGAAGCAGCAGTGGCACATGCCTTTATCCCAGCACCCAGTAGGCAAAGGCAGGTCAGTCTGTGAGTTCTAGGCAAGCTTGATCTACAGAACAAGTTCCAGGACAGCCAGGGCTATACAGAGAAATCCTATCTCAGGAAAAACCAAAATAAACAAACAAATAATTTATAACCTTAAAGTAGCAGCTATCATACATCATACATACAGAGACATAACTTGGAGCTAGGGCTTCAATTTCTATCACTGTAACATTGATACATGAGTCTCATACAATTTGGCTTTCCAACAGATATAAAAGTTGCTTCCATGATTTTAGTCCAAAAATACTATGCACGCAAACAACCCCCCCCTAAATTTATTTAAAAAAGCAAAACAGTTAAAGAGTCATGATGTAACTCATCTGTTAGGGTGCTTGCCTAAGAGTCATGAGACTCTGTGTTCCATCCTCAGCACAGATAGACTTGAGTGTGATAGCACAGAACTGAAATCAAATACTGGAGAGGTGGTAGTAAGAGAACCAGAAGCTCAAGGTTATCATCAGCTGCATAGGGAGTTTGAGAGGAGTGTGAGCTAGACACCCCATTTCAAGCGTTTCTCCTTGGCATCCACAACTTAGCTATACAAGTTGGTAATAAGGCTTAGCTTTTAGCATGTCCTGGCTTTCACCATGCCTTCCTCACTAAGCACATCTAACTTCTACCTGAGAGATGATGTGCTAATTTTCCTTTTACTTGAACACTTCAGGCCACTATAAGTGGCCTAATTTCAAAACTGTTATCTCAGGAATTAAGGAAGCCTAAGAAGAGGGAAAAGAGACAGGAAATATTGATGTCCAGTCAATAAAGTAGGTAGGATTCACACATTTACTGATTAGAGCACTCACTGTCTTACATGAGTATGACTCATGGCCCTCCAAAGCAGTTACAACATCAGTAATCAGTGATCACAAATCACTCACCAGAACATGTAACAATCAAACAGTTCAAAATAGGAGAATTACACAAGGTAATACAAAAAGAGGATATAAGTCCTTGCTCCTAGAAATACAGCAATGTTACGATTTGTTCAAAGGAATATTACAAAATCTTCAACTTTTAAAAACAGAGTATTGTAAATCTAAGAGCCAAACAAGATATACCTATATAATTTTTTTTTTCTTTGTTTTTTAAGACAGGGTTTCTCTGAGTAACAGTCCTAGCTATTCTAGAACTAGCTCTTGTAAACCGGCTGTCCTTGAACTCACAGAAATCTGCCTGCCTCAATCTTACCAAAAGCAATCTACAGGTTCAATGCAATGCCCATCAAAATCCAAGCAAAATTTTTCACAGACCTTGAAAGAATGGTACTTAACTTCATATAAAAAAGCTAAAAACCTGCCGGGCAGTGGTGGTGCATGTCTTTAATCCCAGCACTTGGGAAGCAGAGGCAGGTGGATCTCTGTGAGATCGAGGCCAGCCTGGTCTACAAGAGCTAGTTCTAGGACAGACTCCAAAGCTACAGAGAAACCCTGTCTCAAAAAACCAATAAGGCCAGGCGGTGGTGGCGCACGCCTTTAATCCCAGCACTCGGGAGACAAAGGCAGACAGATTTCTGTGAGTTCGAGGCCAGCCTGGTCTTCAAGAGCTAGTTCCAGGACAGGTTCCAAAGCTACAGAGAAACCCTGTCTCGAAAAATTAAAAAAAAAAAAAAAAAGAAAAGAAAGAAACCCAAAACAATCTTTTAAGATAAAAGAATTTCTGGAGGCATCACAATCCCTGACTTCAAACTCTACTACAGAGCTACAGTACTGAAAACAGCCTGGTATTGGCAGAAGAATACACAGGAGGACCAAGGGAACCGAATAGAAGACCCGGATATCAATTCACACATCTTCGAACACCTGATTTTTGATAAAGAAGCAAAAAATACCAAATGGAAAAAGAAAGCATATTTAACAAGTGGTGCTGGCATAAATGGATATCAACATGTAGAAAAACGAAAATAGACCCGTGTCTATCACCATGTACAAAACTCAAGTCCGAACAGATCAAAGACCTCAACATAAAGCCAGCCACACTGAACCTTATAGAAGAGAAAGTGGGAAGTACACTTGAATACATTGGCACTTCCTAAATATAACCCCAGCAGCACAGACACTGAGAAAAACAATTAATAGGACCTCCCAAAACTGAAAAGCTTCTGTAAAGCAAAGGTCACGGTCAAAAAGACACAACGACATCCTACAGAATGGGAAAAGATCTTCACTAACCCCACATCAGACAGAGGTCTAATCTCCAAAATATGCAAAGAGGGCTGGAAGGATGGCTCAGTGGTTAAGAGCATTGCCTGCTCTTCCAAAGGTCCTGAGTTCAATTCCCAGCAACCACATAGTGGCTCACAACCATCTATAATGAGGTCTGGTGCCCTCTTCTGGCCTGCAGGCATACATGTAGACAGAATATTGTATACATAATAAATATTTTAAAAAATATGCAAAGAATTCAAGAAATAGGTCACCAAAAGAACAAATAATCCAATAAAAAAAAATGGGAGTACAGACCTAAACAGAGAACTCTCAACAGAGGAATCTAAAAGGGCTGAAAGACACTTAAGGAAATGTTCAACATCCTTAGTCATCAGAGAAATGAAAATCAAAACAACTCTGAGATTCCATCTTACACCTGTAAGAATGGCCAAGATCAAAAACACTGATGACAACTTATGCTGGAGAGGCTGTGGGGAAAAGGGAACACTTCTGCATTGCTGGTGAGAATGCAAGCTGGTACAGCCCCTGTGGATATCAGTGTGGTGATTTCTAAGAAAATTAGAAAACAATCTTCCTCAAGACCCAGCAATACCATTTTTGGGTATATAGCCAAAGGATGGTCAATCGTGCTACAAGGACATGTGCTCAACTATGTTCATAGCAGCTTTGTTTGTCATAGCCTGAACCTGGAAACAACCTAAATGCCCCTCAATCAAAAACTGGGTAAAGAAAATGTGGTACATTAACACAATGGAGTATTACACAGCAGAAAAAAATAATGACATCTTGAAATTTGAAGGCAAATGGATGGAGCTAGAAAACATCATATTGAGTGAGGTAACCCAGACACAGAAAGACAATTATCATATGTACTCACTCATAGGTGGTTTTTAAACATAAAGCAAAGAAAGCCAGCCTATAAATCACAATCCCAAAGAACCTAGACAATAATGAGGACCCTAAGAGAAACAGACATAGAGCTAATCTACATGGGAGTAGAAAAAGACAAGACCTTGGGAGAGGGTTAAAGGGGAAGGGAGAGGCAGGGAGGGGAGCAGAGAAAAATGTAGAGTTCAATAAAAATCAATTAAAAAAAAAAAATCTGAGCGCAGGCTCCAAAGCCACAGAGAAACCCTGTCAAAAAAAAAAAAAAAAAAAAAAAAAAAACTGCCTGCCTCTGCCTCCAGGATAAAGGCATGCATCACCACTACCTGGCCCTATACAAATTTTTTTTGAAGTCCCTAAACATGGGCCCTTTATAGCCTGAGTACTGAGAATGAGAGACTTAACACATTACCCTGCCATCGTGCTACACACATCTCAATATATCTACTAACTATAAGCTATTCCAAACTAAATGAGAAGCAACTGGTGCTTCTTTGTCAAAGGCATGAAAGCAGGCCTTTCTTGTCTTATCCATGCCTGAAATAACAGTACTCAAGACACAAGGTCATCCTTGCCTATGTAATAAGCATGAAGTCAGTCTTGTCTCAAGAGGTGTGGGGGATACTTTTCCTTAAATATAAGTTTATGCACAAAGACATCGGATAGTTTCAGCATAAAAATTAAGGATGGGGAGATGCTCAGTCAGTGAAGTGCTTTCCTTGCAAACTTGAGGATCTGAATTTAAATCTCCAGCACTCATGTAAAAAGCTGGGTGCACCAGCATGTGTCAGTAATCTGAGTGCCATGATGAGACAGGTGAATCCCTGGAGCTTGTTGGCCAGCCAGCCTACCAGTAAAGGGACACTGTTTCAAAATATAAGATACAAAAAAAAAAAAAAGCAAAACAAAACAAAAAAAATGCCGGGTGGTGATGGTGCACGCCTTTAATCCCAGCACTCGGGAGGCAGAGGCAGGTGGATCTTTGTAAGTTCGAGACCAGCCTGGTCTACAAGAGCTAGTTCCAGGACAGGCTCCAAAGCCACAGAATAAGATGGAGCTCAATCAAGGAAGACATACAACACCAAACTCTGGCTTACACATGCAAATATAGGAACAGAGGCAGAAACACATCACAGATATCAAAAACACTTCCCCATATATGGTATATCTACTATCTGTTCTTTATCAGATAAATGTAATAAACCTAACATACTTGCCTTTAGAGTTTATAAGTATCTCAATAAAAAAGAAAACATTCTTTGCTTTTTGGAAATAGGGTCTAACCAGGTAGGCATACAACTTGCAATTATCCTGCCCTACTTCCTGAGTGCAAGAAATGACTTTGTAAAACCAAATAACTACAACTGACATAAAACTGTACTTTTAAAGATTCAATTCAAAAACATCAGTAAGTATTTACAGCAACTATTATATACTAGGAAGTTAGATACTACAACTGTACTAGATTTCAAAGTTTTAGCCATACAGCACCATTTCCCTGAATGCTTTTGACAACTACACTTACGATTTCCTGGTTAGACTTTACTGCAAATTACCTCATGCAAGAATGGCACCTCATCTCTGGCTCTGTGGTACTCAGCCACGCACTCTAAGCAGTAGCAGAGGTCTTCATCAGCTGTTTGAAATTCACTTGATCCAGTGCTAGATGCATAGCACTTTAGGACATCAACGGTGGAAGTACCACCTGGAGTACACCAACAGCATGTGCTCATTCTATACCTGTAACAAGAAAATTAACACTCAAGACTTACTCTTTATGAACAGACATACTTTTTACTTGTAATCCAAGTCATCAAAAAACTGTTTCCAGAGCCAATGTTCTGCTGGCCATCTTTTCAAAACTGATTAAACCCAAATCTGAAAGCAGGGTACAGGTGAAACAGAGTGGCAAGAGTACTTGTCTCACATGTAATCCCTGGGTTTGATTCCCAACATTAGCAAAAATCCTAAATACATTCTGTTAGTCACAACACTAAGGGGTATGCTATTATGTGTCAAATGGATTCAAACTACACAGTACTGTAGTTTGTAAAATCAGATAAAGACACAAATATTTTCAAGATACAGATTTTGGAGTCTCCCAATAACTTAAATAGCTAAGTAATTTTCATATTCCTAAAAAGCAGTTCTAGAAACTTCCAGAAATACATAAAAATCTATAAACAGTAAGACACAATAGTAAGAAATAGTAAGATTATTTTCTGTTATTTGACAAGATATAAACAAATTGCTGCTCTATACTCACTGCTCTTCAGCCAACTATAAACTCCTAATAGTTACAAAAGGTCACAACCTATTGCTACCAAGTTTGTTATATACTCTCATCCATCCTTCACCAACCAAATTCCAATTTAAAGGGTTTTAAGATGGTCTTCCAAATCCTAGCAGTCTCCAAAAAAAAAAAAAAAAAAAGTACCAAGAGTAAAAAGATTACTAAGAGGTATCAAAGCCAGAGTTTGAAGAATCTCTAGAAGAAATATAATTTGTATAACTATAACTAAGTGTATATAAAAACTAACAGAAAGCCCACTGTAGTAAATAGTGTACTTTAGTTGAATAAAAAGCAAACGTGTACCCTGATACGCAATAAATACATAGGTCAAGGCAGGTAAAAATGAAGAATGAGCCTAGAGAATCCAGAACTGCCAGTCTATGAAAAAATACATAGTTAAAGCTGAAACAATTTGAACAGAATAAATAACATTGACTAGTAAGACAATAATAAATCAACACAATTCAATTATAGTTAAAAAAAAATAAGTGAAAAACTGAGACAGAAGGAACATATCTGAGGACTTCAAGTACAATAGTTATTTTCTGTTGCAGGCAGTGGAGTTTTATCTCAGCCCCTCAGACTATGGATTAGACTTTTTAAATTGCCTCCAAAAACCAGAATTTAGAAAGGGAAAACACACACACAAACTTTCTAATTTATGTAAACTATTAACCAAATGAAGGAAAAATTTAAAAGTAAATTTCCTTAAATTTATCCCATAAATTCCACGGCTGTAGTTCATGCATTCTCATCAGGTTGTATAACTCTTAAGAGAAAAGCCAATCTGTGACAAAAGTTTACTCCTGTATAACAAAAATATATGCATATATTACAGAAAGACTATATTTATTGGTAGGACTAAATTTCATGGAAAAAAGAAATTAGGAAAAAAAATGTTGGGCTGGTGAAATGGCTCAGTGGTTAAGAGCACTGGCTATTCTTCCAGAGGTCCTGAGTTCAATTCTCAGCAACCACATGGTGGCTCACAACCATCTGTAATGGGATCTGGTGCCCTCCTCTGGCATAAAGTCACACATGCAGACAGAGCACTCATATAGGTAAAATAAAGTTTTTGAGTCTCTGCCGGGCGGTGGTGGCGCACGCCTTTAATCCCAGCAGAGGTAGGCGGATCTTTGTGAGTTCGAGACCAGCCTGGTCTACAAGAGCTAGCTCCAGCGCAGGGCTCCAAAGCCACAGAGAAACCCTGTCTCGAAAAACTAAAAAAAAAAAAAGTTTTTGAGTCTCCTTTCACTGAGAAAGAGGAAATATCAGAGGATTGGAAACCTAATCAGAGTCACTGAATGTTTGGATATGGCCATCTGGCAGCACGCAGGTTTTTAGTAAAGAACACTCTACAATGCAGATTCTATAATCTCTGCTATGAGAAATCATTAATAGGGGTTAGAGAAATGGCTCAGCAGTTAAGAGCACTGGCTGCTGCTCTTCCAGAGGTCCTGAGTTCAATTTCCAGCAGCCACTGGTGGCTCATAAACATTTATAGTAGGATCTGATCCTCACTTCTGGCATGCAGGCATACATGCAGATAGAGTATTCATACATATAAAATAAATTAAAAAACTAAAAACTGATTGATTATACCAGACTAACCCAGAGGTGTAAAAAAAAAAAAAAATTAATTGCCGAGTGGTGGTGCCATAGGCCTTGAATTCCAGCACTCAGGAGGCAGAGATAAGGTAAGGGAATCTACAAATCAAGTTCCAGGACAGCCGGAGCTGTTACACAGAGAAACCCTGTCTCAAAAACAAACAAACAAACAAAAAAAAAACCATTAATATAGCCAGGCCTTTGATCCCAGCACTTCTGTGGCAGAAACAAGCAAATCTCTGTGAGTTCAAGGCCAGCATAGTCTACACAGTTGAGTTCCAGGATACACAACTGAATTCAGGACAGCCAAGGCTATGTAGAGACCCTGTCTTAAACAAAACAAAAAAATCCTCATGATTAGAGGACCAGAGTTCAATTCCCAACACCCATGTCAGGCAGCTCACAACTGCCTGTGGACTCCAGCTCCAAAGGATCTGACACCTCTGGCCTTGGCAGGCACCTTTATTCTCCCTACACACACACACACACACACACACACACACACACACACACACACACACACAAATATAAAAAATGGTTACTTCTACATCTACTACAGAATATATTTTTGAAGTATACTTTCTTCACACTTCTAAACAATTTATAGAATAGCTCTAAACATTAAAATACAGATAGAAAAGAACACTTAGAGATTTCAAAAAGAAAAAAAATCATATATAACTATGTGTTCCCCTACATTGACATTACTGCCACCCATTCCATTCCCAAAGCATTAACCTTATCATCACCTTCTTTTTTCCCTCTTGTTTTGCTTCATCAGTCCTAACATTTCTCCTTTCTACTCAGAGTCAGTATCACTCAGTCTTGGTTCAATGTCATCATTTGTCTGAATTACTGAAGAAATCTCATCTCTCTGCCTCATCTGTTCAACCTCCAATTCTTCCTACAAAATGTTGCCTAGAGGTTAATGAACAAAGTAAGACTTCCAAAGCACAGGTTAACTCCTCCAGTTTGAGGATAAAATTCCTATCACTGAAATCCATCCACACACAATCCCCTATAACCTTGCTTCATTCTTTTGCTATTCCCATCTCCTACATTTGTTCTGCCGAAAACTCATGGTGTCTGGCATTCCTTTAAAGGAAGCTCTCCATCTGCCTTCAACAATCACTCTTCATACCAATACACACTTCTTAATAATTAGGAACATAAACTACCAAGTTGATAATATAATGCACTCCACTAGTGATTCTGAAAGAACACTAGGTGAGACCAATGTACAACACAATCTTGAATGTCAGCGATCCGGGAGGCCTGTCTCTTTTCCAGAGTCTTTGAGAATCTCCTATATCCACCTTTTTATTGCCTCCTTTCCTGATTAAGGTGGTTTGGTTTACTTGTCTGCCCCCACCTCAGCAATTCGGAGTGTCAGGGTATGGACTTATTCTGTATTTTTGTAATTCCAGTACTCAATACTTATCAAATAAATGAAAAAGTAATTTTTTTAAAAAGACATTACCTTTTAGCAGAAAGTCCTACAGAGACGAGATCCTCTTTGTTGAGGCTTACTTGTGCTGGGTTTATTTGTGAATAGACAAGGCTCTGCATTCAGATATACTCACACTTTGGCCCCAAAAAAGAACATTTCTGAAATTAAAAATAAAATAAAACTGATAAAGCGCCCTTTACATTAAGTATCTCTCCTGGGCTTTGCGTCAACCTTGCATTGTCACCTGATGAGTTACCTCCATCAGGTTAGACAACACATTCGCAGACACTACGGTGCACTAAGGGGAGCGCTGTAATACTGATGCTCTCATTTGTCCAGGGGCTGCTCCCGCCCCGGGATCCAGGGAGGACTTCCTTTGATAGCGTCTGCCGTGGGTATGCGGGAGGCCGCCAGCACTGCAACACCTGGGGTGGCAGGAAGCGCGTCCCGGTGCCCGTGCGGAAGCGACGCTAGGGCGGAGGGCTACATCCTCCCGGCCCCTTTCCCGGGAGACCTCCGTCGTCCCGAGGCCCTGTTCAGAGCCCTTACGGTGCATCGCAGCCCAGAGCCGGCGGCGCTGAAGCCTGAAGAGCAGGGCTCCCGAGGCAGGCCTGGCGTGCGGGACCTCCAAGCACTGCCCGCCCGAAGCAGCGCGGCTCTCGTCGCGCGCTGCTCTCCGGAAAGAGGGTTCGGAGTGGTGCCCTACCCAGCGGGTCGTGCGCTTACAATATGCCGCGCGCCCCGCCACGCGCACGCCTGCCCACCGCGCTTCTCACCCGGCTCGGCCCGCTTCGGTCTCGCTGCAGCGCGCTAGCCAACCTCCATGCCTCGGCCCCCACAACTAGCCGCTGGCGGAAGTGCTAGGCAAAACCCTGCGCCCAACCCGCTATCGCCGCGCGAGCGGGTACAGCCCACAAGCCACCCCAGCCACAGCCTTTTTTGTTTTGGTAGACCAAGAGGGGGCACCACGTGAAAAGCAACGGCGGGGAGCCACAGGCCTGGCAAAGACCAGTAAGCTAGCGTCACTTCCGTGCTGAAGGGAAGTACAACCAATCAGGAGTTCCTGTCCAAAGAAACCGTGAGTTAGCTGCGGTGCCGCGCCCCGCCCCAGATTTTGCTCCGCCCCGGACTTTGCCCCATCCTGGCCTTTGCCCCGCCCCGGACTTTGCTCCGCCCCGAACTTTGCCCCATCCTGGCCTTTGCTCCGCCCCGGCCACTGCCCCATCCTGACCTTTGCCTCGCCCCCGGTCGTGTCTGTCGTTTACTTACGTAGCTGCCGTTTCCCTTCGCCTCTCCCGCTTCCTAACGTCTGAGGCGGCTTCTTTGTCAGGGACCCGACCTAGACGGTAAAGTGTCCACTTGACGCAGAAAACGGCACTGCTGTGCGCCACCGAGTTCAGGGCAGCTACACAGTTTAGTCCTTGTGTTCCCGACCCGTTAGAACAGGTCCCACTAATGGAAGACACACAGTCACTCCAGATTCCCCAGAGGACAGCTGGTCTGCCCACACCTCTCCCTAAAAACCAGAAATTTACTAAAAAAAATCACTTTCTTAAACCCAGCATGATGGTGAAATCATTCTACATCCGCAACGCGCCTGTAATCCAGCACTTAGACACTTGAGGCCAGAGGACCCGGACCTGAAGGCCAGCATCCTACAAAATGCAAATTCGAGGACTACATTACAGTCACCAAAAAAATACTTAAAAATTAAAAAAATATTTCTAATAAAGGGAAGTAAGAAGGTACAAAGAGGTAACACGGGAGAGCACTTACCTAGCCCACTGAGGCACTGGGCTCCATCGCCAGTGCCACAGATAACAAGGCAATAAGTAGCAGGTGGGTCAGAGACCGTGCTACCCCGGAGAACCTTAAGGCAGAATGAGAAACCCGCCAGAAAAGCACAGTGGTAGGACTCTAAGGAACGTTCCAGAAAGAGGGCGTGGTTTAAAGGCAGCAAATGACCGTTAGGGGCTTAGCCAATCAGGAAGCAGCAGGAGGCCAACCGTTATTTTCTTACTTTAAGGGGTTTTTTTTTTAATCATTGTGTCAAAGATTTCTATCAAAATCAAATTTTCAAAAAGCGGTTTCAAATTAAAAGTATTATGTGTATGCGTGGTTTTTAAAATACCGTATTTATGTAAAACTTAAAAAAAAAAGGCTCCGAATACCTAACTCAAATTTTCAGAAATGAGGGGAAATGAGATGATAGGAACTATCCAAACTTCCATGTCCCCGATGATACAGATCCTTTCAGAATTCATTACACAGATTTTAGAGTATTTTAGAGTTCAGCTAAATACCATGTTGTTTTAATCATGAAAGAACATAAATGCTGCCGGGTGGTGGTGGCGCATGCCTTTAATCCCAGCAGTCGGGAGGCAGAGGCAGGCGGATCTTTGTGAGTTTGAGGCCAGCCTGGTCTACAAGAGCTAGTTCCAGGACAGGCTCCAAAGCCACAGAGAAACCTTGTCTCGAAAAACAAAAAAACAACAAAAAAAAAAAAAACATAAATACTAAGTTTCTCATTGAGCGCGAGAAGCATTAGTCTGGGGCTAGAGAGATGACTCAGTGATTAAGAGCACTGGCTGTTTTTCCAGAGGATTTAGGTTCAATTCCCAAAACTCACATGGCAGCCCACAGCTGTCTATAACTTTAGCTCCAGGGTACCCGACACCCTCATGCAGGCAAAACACCAATGTACATAAATTAAAAAAGAAAAAAAAGAAAAGAAAATTAGTCTGGCCAGGCGGTGTTGGCACGCAGGAAAAAAAAAATCCTAGCACTTGGGAGGCAGGGGCAGGCAGATCTCTTGTGAGTTTGAGGTCAGCCTAGACGGCCAGTACTGTTTCATAGAGAAACCCTGTCTCAAAAAACCAAAAACCAAAAAGCAGAAAAAAAAACTTAGTCTTTCAGAGGATCCAAGTTCATTTCCTGTTACCAGCTTTGCAGCTTACAGCTGTCTGCATCTCCAGTCCTAGGCGATCAAAACAGATGCCCTCTTCATGCCTCCTCAGACCCTGCTCCTTAAGTGGAGCACATACACAGAAAGATAAAATGAAAAGAGAAAATACTCATAATTCTGAACACAGTAGCTTATGCCTAGGAACACCCCAGGCTAGTTACAAGGAGCACAAAATGTTTTATCTTATGAAATCAGGACCAGAAAGCTCTAGACTGGCGAAGATGTCTCCCATGTACCAGTTTTTTATCTTTATACTGACAAGTCATAAAACATGATTTTTACTGCTTCTTCTGTGTATGAAAATGAAGGCAAATATTTTCTGCAGCCCACAAAAATGTCTCTGAAGCCCCTGTGACTCCTTACAAGCTTTCAAACCTTTTACTTTTTTATAATTTATATTATGATCTTAAGTGCTTTGGTGTTTTGCCTGTAGGTATGTCCATGTGAGGGAGCCAGACACCCTAGGATGGAGTTACAGACAGTTGTGAGCTGCCATATGGGTGCTGAGAGTTGAACTCAGGTCCTCTGGAAGAGCAACCAGTGCTCTTAACCCCTAACCCAGCTCTCCAGTCCCCCACCCTTGTTTTATCTATAAGCAATATAAGTCTAACAAACTTTTATGCATCATTGGATTTTACCCTTAATCGTAGCACTTAGGAGATGGAGGTAGGAGGATTACCAGGTGTTCCAGGCAAGCTGGGGCTATAGAGTGAATTCCAAGCCAGGTAGGATGCAGAGTGAGACCTTATCTCAAAAAGCCAAATAGAAGTTTGGAGTTGGCCAGATGCCCCAGCCCCACAGAGACGATTCATGCTGCTTTCTCTTTAGCCAGAGAAGCTTCTTCTTGCTGTGGGTAGAAGTTAAAGCAGAGACTCAGAACTGGCCAATGTGCCCAGTATAAATGAGTACTCAGATGTAGGGAGTCATCTACATCGACCTCCCACTAGCCAAGGATCAAAGGCGGCGGGAAGAACGCAAGAACCAGCAGGTGGGAAGGAGATCTGTGAACTGGACATGGCATAACTGGTGCGTAAATGAGATCTCGGCATTTGTGGTTACCAGCACATTAAGCCAGTCAAAATTCCAGCACTGGTGGGGGAGGGGAGGGACCCCAAGGTTCCAACCCTATCAGATAAGCTATTGGCAGTTGATGGCAGTTGAAGGAAAGAAGAGTTACTCTCCTTTGGGAAAATGTGACAGCTAGGAGGTGCTTATTCCCTGGTGGAAGGCCACACACACACACCCATGTGCATATGGGCAGCTCTAACTGGACTCAGGGGATGATTAACAACAACAAATAAAAATAAATAGGATATGAAGCTAGGGGAGTTGAAGGAAGAAATATCAATATGCATTACGTAAAGTTCTTGGAAAATAAATTATTTTGCAGCTAAATAAAGTTAAACCTAAGGAGTTCAAGAGCCCAAACCATGTACAAATGCTAATCCCAAAGATGCAAGGAGAACGACCACCAACCCAAATCATCATGGCCAAATAAGGCAAGCAATTAATTAATGCAAGCATTTTTATTTGTGTACACAAGCTGCCTCCCCCTAAAGCAGTGTTCAAGAGGTCGGCACTGGACATAGGCAAGATAAGGTTTTTCATAAATCGGGAATAAGGGATTTCCAAATGGGATTTGGCAGACAAATAGATGGGGTTATAGAAGCAGAACATAATAAGGTGATCATAACAACAGGTAGTTATAATAACCTTTGGAAACAAAGGTAGGATTGCATGGTGGTCACAAAGAAAGATGGTTTTGAAACAAGCCATCCTGGTTGCTGTTTCCTGGAACAGGCAATAGTTGAGGTTATAGGTAGGACATAGCCCAGTCTTTGAAAAACAGGTATAATCATAAACAGGAATGAACCTAGTCTGCCTTTATTATAAGATGGCATTAAAGCCCAGGCTGGCTCATCACAACCAAAGTACAACAATAGAGTTGTTTTGTTTGCTTGGGGACTGGCTTGAACACTCACTAGATAGTGTCCAATGGCCTTGAACTCTCAGCTATCACCCTGTTCCCAGCTTGCTTAGACTAAGGTCTGAGACAGCCTGTTGCTCCTTGCCACCATTGTCCATCAGCACTATTGTCCATCTGCAAAGCACTTGGAGAAGGCCAGTGCACAGAGGTATATGGACAGCTGCTGATGGGTAGCTGCTGCCAGGAGGCTGGCATTGGCATCAAATGTCATCCAGTCTAGCCCAGAACTTGCTATGTATCAGAGGAAAACCTCCTGCCTTGACCTCCCAAGTGCTGGGATTACAAGTATGTATATCACCATGCCTGGTTTACTTGGTGTTGGGGATCAAGCCTAGGACCTGACTCATTCTAGGAACAAACTCTACCAACTGAGCTACATGATCAGCTTAGAGTTCTCATTCTTAGATGCATATTATGGGAGTTCTGTTGTTATTGTTTGTTTTTATTTTATGTGTAAGTGGTGTGAGTGCCTACAGTAGTGCCACATGGGTGCAATGTCCAGCACACGACTTTGGATTCCCTGGACTAGAGTTACTAAACCAAGAGGTTTTTGGGTTTGTTTTTTAAGACTTATGTTTTTATTATGAATACAGGTTTTTTTTATTATTTTATTATTATGTGTAGTGTTCTGCCTGCAAGTACACCTGCAGGCCAGAAGAGAGCATCAGATCTCATTACAGATGGTTGCTGGGAATTGAACTCAGGACCTTTGGAAGAGCAGGCAGTGCTCTTAACCTCTGAGCCATCTCTCCAGCCCATGAATACAGCATAGGGCACCAGTTCTCATTACAGATGGTTGTGAGCCACCATGTGGTTGTTGGGAATTGAACTCAGGACCTCTGGAAGAGCAGGCAGTGCTCTTAACCTCTGAGCCATCTCTCCAACCTGACCAAGAGGTTTTTAAAGGCAAAACCACATCCTGCATCTCATTCTGCAGCTTGGTGGTAGGGTGGGGGAAGTTGACATATGCACAAGCAGGTAGATTAACAGAATCTAAGGTAATCAGTTAGCCAAACAAGATTCTGCTTGAGAAACTAAAATAAATTAGCTAGGGCATCTTGACCTTAGGTTCCTAGAATAGAAGTGGGTAGTTTTCCACAGGATTCTCCATCAAGGAGATCAAATTCTAGTTAAACCTGAGATGGCCTCAGCAAGAATACAAAAGTATTCTTATATTCTCTGCACTGCTTTGCCCTGACACATTGTGGGTGCTGGGAATCAAGTCAGGGTCTCTGGAAGAGCAGTCGGCGCTCTTTCTTAACTGCGGGGCATCTCTCTAGTTCCCATATTGTGAGTTTTATATGTTGGTATTTTCTTCATGGGGGGAGAAAAACACCAGACAAGGGCAGGCGGATGTCTAATGAATTCTGAATTCAAAGCCATCTTGGTCTGCAAAGTAAGTTCCAGTGCAGCCTGTCTCAAATTAACAAACAAAAAATATCACACACACATACACCACAGAAATAACAAGAACAAAGTTTGGTGATTTTACATATTTGGTCAAGTGACTGAGCTCTACTTTATTTGCATTATAATAGGAAATAATATAAAAGCCATGGTTTCTATTTGAAATGGACCCCTCGAAAAGAATTACTGTATGTCTTGCAACAATAATTACTATCAATTTCCTTACCGTTTTCCTTTTGTTTCATAGTATATTTACTGTTGTGGACTTCTGATTTGACAGATTTCAACTTCATCTTCTGTGTAACTGTCTCCAATCTTAAAACTTTTTTTTTTTTTTTGGTTATTTGAGACAGGGTTTCTCTGTAGCTTTGGATCCTGTCCTGGAACTAGCTCTTGTAGACCAGGTTGGCCTCAAACTCACAGAGATCCAACTGTCTCTGCCTCCCGAGTACTGGGATTAAAGGCATGTGCTACCACCACCCAGCCAAGATCTTAAAACATTTTTTTTTTTTTTTGGTTTTTTGAGACAGGATTTCTCTGTGGCTTTGGAGCCTGCGCTGGAACTAGCTTTTGTAGACCAGGCTGGTCTCGAACTCACAAAGATCCGCCTGCCTCTGCCTCCTGAGTACTGGGATTAAAGGTGTGCGCCACCACCGCCTGGCTGATCTTAAAATATTTTTAAGTCAGATGTTGGGGGTGCATGATTTTAATCCCAGCATTCAGGAGGCCTGGTCTACAGAGCAAGTTCCAGGACAGCCAGAGCTACATAGAGAAACGCTATCTCAAAAAACCAAAAGAGAAAAAAAACTTTAGAATTCCAGAAGATGTTCCGGAGCCATCTTGTAGCCCCTCATTCTCCACACTTACCCAGCCTAACTGTTGCTCAGATGGCCTCCACTACTTTTCTCACCATAGGGTTGTCCAGCCTGTGCTAGAACTCTACATCCTTGGGATTTATGGTGTGTCTCTTGTGTTTGTTATTATTCAACATAATGCATAAGCATCATAGATAGCAATGGATCAGTTATTCATTTCCACTGTCAATTTCAGTAACGATTATGTACCACAACTGGATTTTTTTATTACTCTTGTTACAGGGAGCCCACCAGACATGACCATACAGACAGAGTTTATTGCCAATTTAAAGTCTTTATTCCAGGGACTGAAGAGATGGCTCAGCAGTTGAGGGCACTGGCTACTCTTCCAGAGGACCAGGGTTCAGTTCCTAGCACCTACATGGCAGCTCACAACTGTCTG
>JAQHUG010000064.1:6367658-6391819 GCA_028555095.1 Dicrostonyx torquatus
CTATTTGCTAACTCTTATATTTTAATTTAACCCATCTCCATTAATCTGCACATCACCATGAGGTTGTGGCCTACCAGCAAAGTTTCAGCACATCTGTCTCCGGCAGCGACTCCCTGGCTTTTCCCTGACTCCTTCTTCCTCTCAGCATTCAGTTTAGTTTCCCCTGCCTAGCTCTGTTGTACCCTATTAGGTCAAGCCAGTTTCCTTTTATTTATTAACCAATAAAAGCAACACATAGACAGAAGGACCTCCCACACCAGGTCACAGACAGCTGTTTAGGCTGGAGCAGGCAAAGGGACTTGAAGGATTGCATAGAGAGGGGCTTGGAAATATTTCAGGAAATTAACGATGTGGCACACATGTCTACCACTTTATTAGTGGCCATACACACCCCTCAGGCCTTTGACTCCTGCTGATGAAAGGCTCCAGGCCTGTCACCTGGCTTCCTGGGGGTGGTCACTGATCTGGCTGGCACCAAGGCTCAATCAGCTTCCTCTGAACTTGACATTTCCTCCTCCATACTTGCTTACTGTCATGAAATCTGCATGGACTGAGCAACTAAACCAGCTCTTGGGTGAGACTCCCTTCCTGTCCACTCTATCAGAGACAAGGGTCTGTCCAAGTCAGCCCCCAAACCCCTGTTCTACCCTCCCCTACACACAAAGGAGCAGCTGGTGAGTGGGTAGGGCAAGGGGAGGGTGGTGGCAAAGGTGAGATCTATGTAGTTTCCTCTGTGGGGGCTTGGCAGTATTGGAGAAAGGCAAGAAAAAGGTTATAAAAATCAAACATTTGGGTGCTGGCAAGATGGCTCTTCCAGAGGTCCTGAGTTCAATTCCCAGCAACCACATGGTGGCTCATAACCATCTGTAATGATATCTGGTGCCCTCTTCTGGCCCACAGGGATATATGCAGGCAGAATATTGTATATATAATAAATCTTTAATAAAAAAATCATTTACAGAACACACAAGCTTCAGCACCATTGCTCCAGCCATAACCCACTCTGTGTTGCTTCTTCAGAGCCCATCAGCCCATTCTGCTACTGATGTACAGCCTTCTCAGCTACACCCAACTTTAGAGCTGAGCTAATCCTAGCTTGCTGGCCATGCTGACAGCTCTGCATGACATTAGACCTGCGGAATAGCAGCCAGGGACACTCCAGGAGCAGACAAAACTATTGCTGCTTCCTCAGAGGCAGAACTGTAGAAGTGAGGCCATCCTGTGTGCACAAAAAGGCTCCAAAAAAAAAAAGCTAGAAAGCCAGACCAGAAGCCCAGCCCTGGGTACGGAGGAGGAGGGCTAATCTTCATGCAAAATGCTGTAGAGCACAGGTGGAGAGCTGTGGTCCGGGGCCGAGTCTCACAGCTAGTTTTGGGAGCTCCCTGTGAACTGTGCAATGTGTCACTGTCTTCAAGTCATTCCACACACAACTGTATAAACAACCAATTTTATTTTTTAAGTTTTACAAAATTGAGAAAATATATATTCCTTTGAATTTTTTCACAAAAATATACTTTCATGTCAATCAAATCTATTGTTATCACTTTAATTTACCATACAATATTCCATTCTAGGTCCATACCATAACTTAACATACTTCTTATTAAAGAATATTTAATATTTTTCTTTTTTCTCTATTATAAGCATAGCATTGGTTTATACATGAATATTATCAGTTCTGTAGGAATAAGTTAGTCCTGTCAGCACTGAGACTAGAATGCCTGAGGGACAGAGAAGGCTATGTAGAGAAGCATGTACTAAGACATTTACTCAATGTTTGTTCATGACAGGGACTTCTGTAGCCCAGGCTGGCCTAGAACCTATTTGGCAAGGAATGCCTTGAACTCCCAAGCCTCCTGCCCCCACCTGTGTGCTGGATACATGCGTATGTACCCCCAGACGACTCAATCTGCATGTCCAAGTCCCCCTATTAGTGTGCTTCTTTCCCCTGTGGCTGGTCTAGCCCACCTTCTAATAGTGCCACAAAAATGACATCTGAGATTTGTAGGGGGACAGGAGATTGCGGAGGGGCACCAATGCGAACAGAACATATGGTATAATTTGCCACACTTTCCTTTCTCTGTGCTCCCCAGCACAGATGAGATATAAGTCTGAACACTTGGTGTCCCAGACTTCCTTGCAGCAGATTTCTGCTAAGGTCACACAGACACATGTCTCTGCAGAGGCATGTGCTGATGGAGGAACACAGGCCAGCAGCAGCAGACAGCCTGGGGTATGGGAGCAGCTGGTTGGAACATGGGAAAATTGGGGTTGGGGTGGTCTACAGGACTACACAGCTTCTCTGCAGTGCTGCTGCTCTCTGGGCAATGCACTCCTCCTGTTGGCTCCAGCATCCCATTGAACAATTTGTGTGTATGCTTAAGACAAGGTCTCATTATGTAGCCCAGGCTGGACTCAATCTTGTGACCCTCCCCCCCTTGCCTGTGCAGTGTGATCTCGTAGAACACCTTTTGTTACCTAAACTGCGGTAGAAAGTTCTCTCTCTGGAACAACCATGGTGGTTTCACTTTCCTGACTGATAGAAGAGCCTCCTTTCACCCTGTACTGAGACTCCAATGGGAGCTGTACATTAGCTGGACAAATTCTTCTAAGACTTAACAGCTGAGCTTCCACAAGGAAACAAGTGTGCCAGCAGATATGGCCACCAGCAGTCCACCCAGAAGAGGAGATGCACAGGAAGAGGTCCAAGGGAAGAGAGACCAGTCTGAGGAAGAGGAAGGCCACAGTCACTGCACACCAGGGGCACTGGAAAAGAGCAGAGCGACACCGGTCAGGAAAGGGCAGCTTTCTCATCTTTCTGTGCATAGTGTTCTCTCCAACAACTACAGGGCCAGGGTTGCTTTGGTTCAATGGGACCAGCGGTGAAACCTTGTCAATATAATGGTCCAGAGGTATTCAATCAGCTCACGCTTCTCACAGTCACACATGAAGGGTTCCTTGTAGGTGCCGCACAGGGAAGTGAAACCTGGTGCAGACTGACTTCATCAACCTCGATCAGACTTCAGGGAGTCTAAAGCCAGGTGGTTCATTAGCAGTGTATTTAAAACACAGTACAATTTGGGAAAAGGCATCAGTCAGTCCAATTAGTCCAATTCCAGATGCATATGTGACTACAAATAGATTCTTTTATATAGTATGTGTGACCATAAGGGTGGGTTCTATAGCTAAAAGGCCTAGAATCTAGTGTGTCTCTGACAAATATACAGGTCACCAGGACATACAGTACATGTGACATCTCCCCTAAGGATGGGTAAGGGTCTAGGGAGGGAAGAGTCTGGGATAATCATCCTGGGGAATTAGGGTGAGGCCGGCACCTATAGCAAAAGATGGGTGAAGTCTGTCTCCACAGATAGTAGAAAGGTCAGTTACCAGGTGGTTAATAGAATCCATTCTTAGCTTTCTGGATGGGATGTGGGTATCTGATTTTATCTCCTCCATGGAGAAGACATCCTTGCATTCTCTTGGTGCTTGTCTGTGAGCACAGGACCTCTGTGCCCCCAATACACAGACTTTAAGGTGAATACTAATACTTTTAAAGATACGCAGGGCTGCGCTGTGGTGGCGCACACCTTTAATCCCAGCACTCGGGAGGCAGAGGCAGGCGGATCTTTGTGAGTTCGAGACCAGCCTGGTCTACAAGAGCTAGTTCCAGCGCAGGCTCCAAAGCCACAGAGAAACCCTGTCTCGAAAAACCAAAAAAAAATTAAATAAATAAATAAATAAAGATACGCAGGTGTGCATGGGTGCTGGGTGCACACACATGTATGTGCATGTGGAGGGTAGACAGCAGTCTCTGGTGTGCCTCAGGAGCTGTGCTGTCCACCTCATTTCTTGAGGTATGTTGTTTTACTGGGCCCTGTGACTTGCTGATTAGACTAAGCTGGCCAGCTAGCCCTCAAGATCCTCCTGTTCCCACAGCCCAAACGTAGGTGACTGGCACATGCCACTATGCCTGATTCAACTTCTTAACCTGAGAGCTGGGGATCCAACATAGGATCTCATACTTGTGAACTTGTGAGTAAGCACTCCATTGGCCAAGTCTTCTCCTCAGTGTTTTTTTTTTAAACAATTTATTATTATTTTTTAATGTACATTGGTCTTTTGCCTGTGTGCATGTCTGTGTAAGGGTGTTGGATCCCCTGGAACAGGAGGTACAGAAAGTTGTGAGCTGCCATTTGGGTGTTGGGAATAAAACACTGGCCCTCTGGAAGAGCAGCCAGTGCTCTCCAGCCCTTCCCCAATGCATTTTAATGCTCATCCGTCCGTCACAATGTTTTAATGTTCACCCATTCATCATACCATTCCCCGTGCCCAACAGACAGGGTTTCTCTGAGTAGCCCTAGCTATTCTGGAACTCACTCTGTAGGCCAGGTCTGCCTCAAACTCAGAGATCCACCTGTCTCTGCCTCCTGACTGTTGGGATTAATGATGTGCACATGTCACTATGCCCAAGTCATACCATTTTAACAGACAAGATCTTCTTGCCTAGTCAGATCTGGGAACTTTCTCCCCCATCCCCAAGGCTTACATATTAAGGGCAAGGTCCCTAGGGCAGTGTCAATGGTAGACAGTGTTTCTTCCTGAGAGTTCTTTATGATATCGGGTTGAGCCTTGAAAGGGATTGTGGGATTCCCCTTGTTCTCTTTTGCTTCCTGGCTATGAGGTAAATGACTTTACTCTCACATGTTTTAGCCACACTGCATTGCCGTCACAGGCCCAGAGTAACAGCACCAATGGGGCATGGACTGGAACCTCTAAAGAGAAAGCCAAAGTGAATGCTTCTCTGAGGCAAGCAAATCAGGTGCTCAGCTACAGCAAAGAGCTGACCGACACACAAGCATACACATAACCAAATTAAAGGAACAGGGTAAGAACTGCACTTACCTGGGCTCCTCTGAGCCCTCCCCATCACTGTTGTCATCGCAATAGAAGATGTCTTTGAACAGGAAGTCTTGTTTGGGAGCTGAGGGCATCTGGATCTGGCTACTGTTTTTCTCCTTCTTCTTGTCTAACTTTTCCTTCAGCAAAGGCAGACTGGTCTCATATAAGTAGTCAATGATCTCTGCAGAAAAGGTCATTTTGGAATTATTTGTATAAGTCTCTAGTTAAGGTCAAAGGACACAGGACCTTAACAATGCCCTGCACTCATTACCACATGCAAGATCCACCGTAACTGGGCACACAGACTCTTAGGCAGTCTTTGAGAAAATCCTATGAGGTAAACATTATTCTATCCTTATTTTTCTTTTTGGCACAGGGCACTCTCTCTAGTGCACACAGGTGTACAAGAGTATAGATAGTACGTGAGTACATGTGTATAGATATACACACAAGTGCACATATGTGGAGGCCAGAGGCTGATGGGAAGAGCTTCCTCAATTGCTTTCTACCTCATGTCCTGAGGCAGGCTCTCAGTGAACTTGGAGCTCTGAAATTTTATAGGTTTGGCTAGAGTGGCCAGCCAGAGAGCTCTGGGGATCCTCGTGCCTCTGTGTCTCCAGAATTGGGATTACAGGTGTGCACTGCCCAGCTTCCCATGTGCTTGCTGGTGACCCTAACCCAGGTGCGCACGGCTGCATAGTCAGTGCTCACTGAGACAACACCTACTTCCTCTAACTCATCTTTCCAATGAGGAACCAAGACCTGACAGCATTAAGAAAGCTGCTGCAGTCAGGGCTCAACAACGAGATGACTGGACAGTGATGTCTGCAGAATGCAGGGCAGGGTCCTGCCCTATGGCTTCAGGCACAACACTGTTAGGAGGTAGCAGAGCAGAGCAAACTGCCCTTCATCTTATCAGAGCTCCTGGACTCAGCCCGAAGTCAAGGGGAGGAGACTCAGGAAACCACTTTTTTTTCTTTTTCTTTCTTTCTTTCTTTCTTCTTTTTTTTTTCTTTCTTTTTTTTTTTTGAGACAGGGTCCCATGTAGACTAGTAACCTTGCTGTGTAGCAGAGGCTGGCCTCTAACTCACAAAGATTCCCCTGCCTCTGCTTTCCTATTGCTGGGATCACCACACACGGATAACACAATACTCTTAACTAGACAAGGATTTGTAATACTGACCTGGAAAAGTCTTTTTCTGCCAAAAAGGAACACAGGCAGCTTTCAGCTTATAAAATTTTGCCTGAACAAAAGGTGGAGGGACATCCCTTTAGAAAGGAAAGGTAGGGGGAAAAAAGTCAATGAAAATGTCATCAGTTCTTTCTGTGACAGGGTTTCATGTACCCCACACAGGCCTGGAACACATGGTATAAGGACGACTCTCGATCCTCCTGCCTTCACCGTGAGTGCTGGTGTTATAGGTGTGCACCACACCTGAGTTGATGTGGTGCTGGGGACAGAGCCCACTGCTCTGTCCTGCCACATGCAATGAAGCACTAGCCCAGCTGAGCTGCACCCTCAGCTCCTCTCCTATCAGTAGGCACACTACCACTGGGTTATTCTGCGTATAACTAGCCCCAAGCACATTGAGAGTTGATTCTATAGAATGTACTTCTAGAAACAGAATTACTGATTTCCAAATGGAATTACTTAAATGCTGAAGGATACCAGGCCACAAACCAGATATAATTTACTAAAAAAAGGCAATAATGAGGAGGTGGACAAAGAAGTTTAGTGAAGCTGGCTAGATATGGCCCATTTCTGAAGATGGTGGTGGGTGTACAGAGCTCCATTTGTTCTTTTATCTGTCCAAACTTCTGATAAAAGGTTAAAAACTACTAGGCGTTGTTGATAAAGCAGTGCTTAGGAAAAAGAGCTTATTTGAAAAGAAGAATTCTCAAGAAGGTGAAAAACAAACTCAGAGAAATGGAAGAAGAGCAGAGGAGTGGAAGAAGGAGGGTCATCAAGGTCAAGGCCAGTCTGAGCTACACGATGATAAGACAGAGAGAGGGAGGGGGAGGGGGAATAGATGGATGAATGGATGGTAAGGAGGGGAAGGAAGGACAACCATAAAGGGACTGGCACAGTTAAACTGGCTCCTTGAAAGGCAGTCCCTGGTGACCCTTCAGGTGGAGAGAGAGAAAGTGCACAACCAGTATGAGCTCTGATGGTGGACATGATCCAGGTCCTGCAGGCCTCTTGCACAAATGCTCTGGGAAGGGCCCCAGATGCTGGCTTCCTGTGGGCAGGGGGCTATTCACTGCTTCTTTTCATGTATCCCTTACTCTAGATAAAGCTACCTGTTCTCTATTAAAAAATAAAACATCAAGCTTTATGTCAGCTTGACATGAGCCAGAAACATTTTGGGAGAGATAACGTCAATTGAGAAATGTCTCCACCAGACTGGTCTTTGGGCAAACCTATGAAGCATTTTCTTGAATATGGGAGAACCTTGCCCACTGTGGGTGACGCCACCTCTGGGCTGATGGTTCTGGGTGAGAAAGCCATGGGAAGCAATCAGTGTCCCTGGACTCTGCATCACTTCCTGCCCCCAGGTTCCTGTACTGACTCCTCTCAGTGGCTGCAAGTGAGAATTTCCAGGGAATGTAAAAACTTGACAACCAGGCAACACCATTCCAACAGCCACTGGATATGGCACTGCTAGCCCTAGAAAGTTCTTCAGTTCTTGGAGGTGAAGGCAGGAAGATGGTGAATTTGAGGCCAATCTAGCTACACAGCAAGATCCTGCCACAGAACACAGCAAAAGCAAAGCAAAGTGAAGCACAAGGCCAGAGATGATCCAGTGTGAGCAGGTACTGTGTGTGGAGGCTGGAGGTTGAAGTCACGTGTCTTCCTCTATTACGGTCCACCTTATCTGCTGAGACAGTCTGGAGCTCAGGGGATCCACCCTCCCAGCACTGGGGTTACAGACGCCAACAACATGTCCAGCTTTGATATGTGGGCTCAGATCCTTGTGCTCTAGTGGCAAACGCGTTATAGACTGAGCTATTGCTCCACCCACCTCTCTGTACTCACACACAATTCTACACACAGCATGAATTTTAGGCCTGCAAAAATGTGATAGGCAGAGTCATCTCTTGGTGCTTGCCTCAATGCCTGATAATCTGAGTTGGTCTCCACAACCACGTGGTGAAAGGAGAAAACTGAGTCTCATGAGTCTTCTGATTGCTATATGTGCACTGTACACATGCACACTCATACACATGCAGACACGTACACTCATATACATGCACACATACACAACACTCATACATGTGCAGATACATACACTCATACACATCCATACATATACACACATGCAATAAAAAAAGTTATTTTAGCCGAGCATGGTGGCTCATGCTTTTAATCCCAGCACTCAGGAAGCAGAGGCAGGAGGATCTCTGTGAGTTCAAGGACAGCCTGATCTACAGAGTGAATTCCAGGACAGCCAGAGCTGTAACACAGAGAAATCCTATCTTGAAAAAGAAAAAACAAAACCAAAAACCAAAAAAAAAAAAAAAAAAGGAAAAGAAAAGAAAAATTATTTTTAAAATGTTCTACGATTGAATAAGCTTAATGTTCAGTAAATGGTCTTACCCTATGGCACTAGCAAGATCTTCCCAATCTATTTCATTAGCATCATTCACATTTAGTTCATATAACCTGTAAGAAAGAATAAAAATTTCAAGTCAAATCCACTTCCACAGACTCACAGACTACCAAAAGCTGAAAGGCCAAAGGCTTCTATCTTATTCTAGTCCCCCCAAGTACACTGTCCAGCCTAGTCCGAGGTTAGTCCAAGGTCCAAGAGCAAGCTCTGGAGACGAGCTGAGAAGCATCTCCCCATTCCACACAGCCTCTGAGGAACAGTACCCTGTACTCCAGTCCACTGCTCAAGACACCGTTAGCATCGTATGCGTACCACTCACGCAGTCACCCTCCACACCGCGGGCTGGGGGGGGGGGGGGCACCAGCCCCATTCTGCAGACAAGTACATGGAGCTTAGGGACTCGGCCACTAATTCAATTTGTCATGATTACCAAGCGGTGAGACCCTGAGCCCCGGTCCTGCCTGACCTGAGATGTCTTCTCAGATCGGCTAACCTGTCTCTCCTGTAGAATGAAGGGTGGGGCACAGCAAGCCAGGGTAACACAGGAAGCATGGCAGAGTGATGGGACAAAGAAGCTGGACAGAATGGCCACAACCACAGGCCTCTGCTGCTCTTTCTGCCACTCCAACATAAGCCTGTGTCTGCAAGACTCACAGGTGTCACAGAGATGCTCATGCCTCTACTTTCCTTGGGGCTACTGTGGTAAGGACTCCACATAGACAAAGAACTCAGGACAAAACTAAGCAACAGTTGCACCAACTGTGTCACTGTGGTGTAGCGGTGCTAACTTTGCCATCACCAATTCCCAATGGACAGGAATAGCACACCCATAGGGACAGCTCTGCAGATTGAACAACTTTAACTGAGTACAGTATGGCCACCATGCATTGTCCGCAAGAGCACTGGGAAATAGGTAACTTCTCTTCATCAGCCCCATTCAGAACTGGTCAGAACACACCAGCTGTGACACATGTGGAAGGTGGGTCTAAGCAACAGCATCCTAGCTCTGGATTAACAGCGGTTTACACAGCGCCCACCCCTATTTCAGTACCTTTCAATAAGGGTGATTTTGGCCTGCAGAGCATTGACCCCACGATACACGAACCCACCCTGGGTCATCCTTTTGGTGAGAATCTCTGTCCTGTTAAGAAAAAGAAAAATGTAGCATACTTTTAGTTTAAAAAGCACAAATTTCCTATATTTTTAGTGTAGAGAGTGAAAAGCCTTGTGCACTGATAAGCACTGGAGAAGCCAGGAAAGTTAAAACACACGACTCACCCCTTCAGTAGAATAAGGTGGTTGCTGCTCTTCCCAGAGTACCATTTTACATCCTGGGGATCCTTTGTTGTTTCAAGAGACAGGCTCTGCCTATATCTCCCAGAATTTATTTATCCAAGCAAGACCTTTCCCCCAAATCACTCTTATGAGTGATGTCACCTGTGCTTTACAACAGCCTAAGTGACTTTTGTGTTACCTTAAGGCCAGGCCAATCTTGACACCCAAAGACACTATGTTTACCTGAGTCAAGCAGCCTCAACCCTAAATCTTAGGCACTTTCTCTGAGTCAACAGTTCCCATTCTAGTGAAAGAAACCAGATGTACTTTGTAAGGAATCTCAATGTAAACATGTCTCAAATTGTTGTGCACTTGGGATTGAGTTATCTGAATACCATTTTCCAAAAATTGTGCTGTGCTCAAATATGGCTCAAGTAAAATGATCTGGGCCAGACAGACTCTTGGAAGTCCTGGGCCAATGCCAGTTACAACAAAATCAGGCTGAGTTGAGTTTTGTTCTTGTCTCTCTGTGGGTCATTTCTTCCCTGCCTGCTGTACAGCCTGCAGGGAGTCAGCACATCTTCTGCACATGAACTGCTCTCACTCGATGGGCAGGAGTAAATAAACGGACAGAATGGTCATGACTATTTAATGGGGCTAATGGGGATGAGAGGTCTAGTTTATGGTATGAAATCTGGGTAAGGAAACTTTTCTTCAAATTGACGGTTTTACACATGAAGGCTGATGAAGAACCACTACTAGTTCTATAAAAGTGGAACACTTCAATTGAGACACACGGTATACTTATGAGTATTATTTTCTCAGTGCAGTAGCATGTTGGCTTCACCACGGTACAATGGAGTCCATGTGAAGTGTAAGTTCTACCCAGCAGGGCTGGACTGCAAGCTCTCATCATCTTCATGCTTGCTCTTCAGTTCCTTTGCCGATTCACTGGCTATACTTTATGATATCATATTAGTGGAAATAAGACTTTTTAGACCCAATTAATCATGGATTAATCAGAACATTCCAAACTGCTGGTGCTGCAGGAAGTGAAGCTTTTGCAGCAAAGAACTGAGAAGAGGGCATCTGTGCTGCAGGCTTGTGTACCGGAAGGGACCCTGGAGAGTGAGCACATTGTAAACAGACAGGGCTGTGGTGCTGTGAGCCTGGTGTGGGTGGACTATGTCTGTTAGTAACAGAGCCAACATTACCCCTGGACTGTTACTCTTTCCTTAGAGTAGATGACTCTCTTCATAAAGACTCAAGCCTATAATTTGAACCTTTAAGCAGTATCCATCAGGTGGCAGGGAATCTAGGACCCGAGTATGGCTTGATTAATGGCAAAGGGGTTTGATTTCTTTGCTTTGGGAAGTTTTGAGCACGTGGAGGTCAGAGGTTAACATTGGCTGTACTCCTCTCCTGCTTTTCACCTTATTGTTTGACACAGGGTTGCTACTGAACCTGGAACTCAATGACCAGAGCAAAGGCCACCAATGAGCTCCAGGGATCTGTCTGTCTCCAGCCTTATCCCACCCCCCATGCTGGGTTATAGACACCTGGCTTTTACATGGGTATTGGAGACCTGAACTCAGGTTCTAATGCTTTACTCACTGGGTCATCTCATTTCCTCAGTTCCATAAAGTCATAAATCTATTTACAGGTGCTGAAGTATATAAATGTATAGTTTTGTTTTGTTTGAGATAGAGTTTCTCTATGTAGCCTTCGTTGTCTGTCCTGGACAGCACTCACTCTGTAGACAAGGCTGGCCTTGAAATCACAGATATCCACCTGCCTCTACCTCCAGAATGCTGGGATTAAAGGCATGAGCCACCACCACTCAGCTGCAAATGCTCTTTGGGGTTGTTTATAAATTGGTGGCTACAGGGGCTGGAGAGATGGCTCAGTGGTTAAGAGCACTGGCTGCTCTTCCAGAGGACCTAGGTTTAATTCCCAGCAAACACATGGTGGCTCACAACTCACCCTAACTTTAGTTTCAGGATATCTAATGCCTTCTTCTGACCTCAGAGGGCACCAAGTATCCATGTGGTACACAGACACATATGCAGGCAAAACAACCAAACATATAAAATACATATAAATATACAAAGAAACGACCAACTTTCTTGTTCCTATCACTAGACTCTGAACAGCCAGTGTCAAACTTAGAGAGAACTCCTGTGCTGACTCCTGGTGCCTGCAGCTAGTGGTTAGAGGAAAGGGCCGACTGTGTACCAGGGAGAGCACCAGCAGTTAGGGTACAAACAGGATTGCTCACAAAGGGCACAATCCATCACACTCAGCCCGACAGATCACTTCTTCCGTGTACATGCTTTCCATCACTTCTTTTTCTTCTGGCTTTTGAAACAGTGCCTTGCTCTATAGCCCAGGTTGGCTTTGAACTTTTAAACCCGTCTTCAGCCTCCTGAATGCTGGGATGACAGGCTTGTATTGTCATGCATAACACACACATAGCTAATCCACACTGTTCTTCCCAACCACTGGTTGTAAATTAAACACACTGCTTGATTTCATTTCAAGTTACGACCTGCCCAGGGGTTGAGGCTCCTATTTCTCTGTTCACATTAAACACACCTTGCACCATCTTCTGTTGGCTCCGAAGCAGCACAGCCCTCGATCATTCTCCCTTCCAGCACTGGAACATCACCCTTCAGCTGAGACTAAGAACCTACTCTCTTGTTACACCCTAAAACTGAAGAGTAGAAAACCCCACTTCCTCTACACACTCCCAATATCATCTGTTCTTTGGAGTTTCTTTCCCTGAGCACTGATGTTTGTTAAATGCACACCTGGCTGGGAACTTAGCTCAGTGGTGGAGTGATTACACAGCATGCATTTGGTCCTGAGTCTGAATATCAGAACAAACCCAAAGCAAAGCACCTAAATACCCCAAGCAGAGCTGAAAGGTGTTAAAAGGGCAGTACAATTCAGTACAATTTTTTGAGACAGGTTTCTCTGTAGCTTTGGAGCTTGTTTTGGAACTAGTTCTTACAGACCAGGCTGGCCTTGAACTCACAGAGATCTGCATGCCTCTGCCTCCCGACTGCTGGAATAAAAGGTGGTGCATGCAGAGTCCAGCGCAGGAGTCTGTTTTTAATGTAAAGTGCTCCTCTGGATTTTACTCATTTGGAAGGTGAGGGTCACCAAATGCCTTAGACACAGTGTGGGTTCAGTTCATGAAGAATCCCTGCTGCAGTGAGGATCTAGGTGGACACGCAGGCTCAACCCTCCAGAGCTTGGGAAAGTGAGAGGACATGCAGCTGGAAGGAAAGTCTATGGTAGTCAGGAACTTAATCAGAGCATGACTATGATGGAGGCGCTGCAGAGGAGCCCCCAGCAGCCACTGACCTAGATCTCAAACCAAGCAAGGCCAAGCAACTCTGCTCTGATCTCCCTGGACAGTCATTTCTATCAATTGCTTCAGTGTTGCAGACATGTAACTTCTGGGGTTATTCAGCATAACATGGGGGTATAAAGAGTACTTCCTTAAAGCTGTTTTAATTTTTTTTAAAAAAATTGTTCTTCCTGCCTTACTAAAGACATGAAAGTCAAGAGTCACAATCCATTTCACTCTACTGCTCAGGCTAGCCCCAAATGTGAGATCCTCTTGCCTTAGCTTCCTGGATTCACAGACACTATGTCTGTCTTTAAGTTCTTTTTTTTTTTTTTTAAAATATTTATTTATTATGTATACAATATTCTGTCTGCATGTATCCCTGCAGGCCAGAAGAGGGCACCAGACATCATTACAGATGGTTGTGAGCCACCATGTGGTTGCCAGGAATTGAACTCAGGACCTTTGGAAGAGCAGGCAATGCTCTTAACCACTGAGCCATCTCTCCAGCCCTGTCTTTAAGTTCTGTATGAGGAAGAAATAAACCCTTGCACAGAAGCTGCTCCCCACGTGCATGCTGTCAATCAAGGTTAGGTACTAACTGAAGCAGGTGCAGCAGGGGCTGCGGCATTCTCGACACTGTATTGTGCACAGCTATATATAGGCTCACCTCTCACCCAGGCCAGGCAAATAAGAGAAACCCATCAAAACAGACACAGGAAGTCTTACACTTACCACTTACTTTTGCACTGCATCCAGTTTCTGGTCTCCACTCTGGCTTCCACTTCTACCCATGAAATGCCCTTGTACAGTTTTTCCCGGACAATGGACAGGCGACCTTCAGGGTCTTCCTGGAGTCTAGAATCCAGTTCTCTTAACTCCTGGGGAGACATCTTCTTTAGGATCACATCCTCCACAGCCTTGATTAGTTTCTGGGTTTCTGTCTTACTCCAAGCACCGTGGTTTATATCTGTAGGCATAAAAAGATGATCTTGTAATTGTTCATCTATTTGCTTTCTAAGCACATTTAAAAGAAGATGATGCCAGGTGATGGTGGCACACGTCTTTAATCCCAGCACTAAGGAGGTAGAGACAGGTGGATCTCTGTGAATTTGAGACCAGCCTGGTCTAAGAGCAAGTTTCAGGACAGGTTCTAAAGCTACAGAGAAATCCTGTCTTGAAGAAAAAAAAAAAAGAAAAGAAAAAAAGAGATGATAGCTGGCCTTGGTGGTTGCATGCCTTTAATCCCAGCACTCAGGAAAGAGAAGTTTATTTACTGAGCCTACTGACCATGCCTCAGATCCATATCTTGTAGCATGAATCCTTTTTCTTATGCTGGTCCTCCAGAAGCTGGCCAGGAGGGAGCCTCGGAAAGGGAGGTGTGCCGTCTCTTTGCCCCAGAGTGTTAGACTTAAAGCAAGAAGAGAGGTGCACTAGAGAGACAGGCAGGCTGATCTTTGAGTTTGAGGCCAGCCTGGTCCACATAGTGAGATGAGGACAGCCAGGGCTACATGGAGAGACCCTGTCTCAAAAACCAATAAACAAGAATAACTATTATCAATTGTTTTAGGTCGGTTTGATTGAGCTGTTGCCTACTGTTTTCTGGAAAGGGCCTGATTTATCATCTCCTATTTATCTATCTTTTTTATTTATTTAGTGGCGTGACAGAGTGAGTTCTAGGACAGCCTGTTACAGAGACAAAACTGTCGCGAAAAACCACACACACACACACACACACACACACACACACACACACACACACACACACGCCACACAGGATCTCTCCATGTACCCTGGCTGTCCTCATCTCACTATGTGGACCAGGCTGGCTTCAAACTCAAAGATCAGCCTGCCTGTCTCTCTAGTGCACCTCTCTTCTTGCTTTAAGTCTAACACTCTGGGGCAAAGAGACTGCACACCTCCCTTTCCGAGGCTCCCTCCTGGCCAGCTTCTGGAGGGCCAGCATAAGAAAAAGGATTCATGCTACAAGATATGGAACTGAGGCATGGTCAATAGGCTCAGTAAATAAAGCTAGTTTCACTGACAGCACACAAAGAAGCCAAATGAAGTAACAGAGAGAGCAGGTATTAAGAGTGGGCCCACAGAGACCTCTGCACACTGGCTTAGTCACTAGCTTATTTCACAGTGAGACAGGCCACTTACGACCACCAATCTGAGAGTACTTCAGGGCAACAGAGAGGCTGCTTCGGGCTACCATGGCCCCGATCTTTTTCCAGTCATTTCCATGGAGGGAATGGTATGCCTTTAGTTTCTTAGTATCTTCTTCATTGTACCTGAAAGAAGGAAAATGGATGTTTAATGAAGTCCAAGACTAGGAAGTAGCCTCATGGCGCTACTTTGGAAAAGCAGAAGGCAGCACTGACAGGAAGCCATGCCCCTCCTACCAATGGCTGGAGCCCCTCACTCCCTGTCCATTTCAGTGGTCGTCATGCCCTCAGTAACAGCTGGCCAGAGCCAGAGGCCAGAGCAAACCATCTAAGCCTCTTATCACCCCATAGGCTCTGTGCTGGCTTGGACATGGCTCTCTCCACCCACTGGATGGCCATCTGCATGGTACTCTGCAAGAAGCGTTGCACTGTCCTAGGCTTGCCTTTGGCATCTATGGACCGCTGGATCACACTACTTCCTCTAGACCAGTACTGACTGCTGCCAACCAAAGCCTCATGTAAACCACTTGGCCATGCTTCACACCCCCACAAGGAGGACTTCACTTCACCTAGTATTAGCAAGATTACCACGAGAACAAGCTTCCTCTGATCTAGGCATGCGACTCCCTGATTCAGCCGTCTCTGGCAAGCACAAAGCCTGGTTTCCACCCCAGTACATGGCACAACACTTCTAATTAGTGTTGGAGGGCATTCATGACCTCCATTCTAAACCCATTCTCACCATACATGGCAATAAGAGTTAACTTCATGTGGCTGGTAGTCATACAGGAGTTGGCATGGCTGGGAGGCAAAGCCCACGAGGAAGGGACCTTGTCAGATTGTTCTCTCTGGGCTTAACATAAATATGTGTATGCCTGCATTAATCCTATTAAATATCTAAGTAGTATACTTAAGTCAAAATATAGCAATTTTTATAACCTTAGATTTTTAAATCTTGTTTTGTTTGTTTGTTTGTTTTTTTTGAGCGAGAGTTTCTCTGTATAACCAGCTTGGCTGTCCAGGAACTCACATTGTAGACCAGGCTGGTCTCAAACTTATAGAGATCCACTTGCCTTTACCTCCAGAGTGCTGGGATTAAAAGCGTGTGCCACCATGCCTGGCAGATTTCTAAATCTTAACCCAGGGTAGGGGTGAGTTATGTCAATACCATGGCCAGACAAAGGTCTGAAAGACAGTGACAACCTCTGGCGTGGAATTTCTCTAGCATAACTGTGTTCCAGTCTGCAGAAAATGCACTCACAAACAGGGACTATAGAAAACATTCTATAAACTTCTATAAACATTCTACAGACACATTCCTCTTCACTATTAAGAATTGTGGGAGGTGACTGGACAGACAGCTCAGTGGTAAAAGGATTGCTCAAAACCAAAAGGACAAGAACTGTGCATAAAAGCTGGACAGATGGCTCAGTGGTTAAGAGCACTTACTACTCTTTTGTTGTAGTCCTGTATCCTGGCTCTTGCTATGTAGACTAGGATGGCCTTGAACTCACAGATCCTCCTGTTCCTGCCTTTGCTTCCTAAATGTTGGGATTAAAAGCATGCAGCATCACACCTGGCTACACTTCCTGCTCTTTGCAGAGATCCCAGCACACACATGATGGCTCATACCATTCTAAAACCCCAGCTCTCAACAGTCTGACACCTTCTCTGACATCTGCAGGCTCTTGCATATGTGTGATGCACACATACATACAAAATACATTTTTTTAGATTAAATATTGTGGGTGAGAGTATAAGGGTACAGTGGACAATGGTAGTGGGAGAGAGGGGGGTAACAGGGCTGAGTCAGTAGGTACGGTGCTCACCCAGTCAGAATGAAGGCCTGAGTTCAGACTCCTCACTCACTTAAATTGTAGGCACATGGAAGAAACAAAAATGAAAATGTACTGCCAACGTTAATTTAAAATGTTGGACACAAATGAAAGCTGGGGACTTTCTTTGGGAAGGAGGAGAGTTTGACCACATTAGGCATTCTGCATGTCCTATGTGACTTAACCTCCATCTTCAAACATTTCCAGAAAACCCAACTAGATGGTATCACAGCAGAAGAGAATTCTACAGTGAGAGAAGCTCCAGCACTTGGAGATGACTATGCAACAGAGAGCAGAGCAAACAGAAGCCACAGTGAGAGGCAGGAGATGCGCCAGTGCTGCAGCCCAGAAACAAACAAAAGAGGACACTGAGTATAGAAGATTCCAGATGGCTTATTAAGGAAGTAAGAATGGAAATGATTTTTTTTTCTTTTTTGCTTTTTGAGATAGGGTTTCTCTGTGGAACAGTCCTGGCTGCCCTGGAACTCTCTCTGTAGACCAGACTGGCCTCGAACTCACAGAGATCTGCCTGCCTCTGCCTCAAGTGCTGGGATTAAAGGCATGCGCCACCACCATCCGGTGGAAATGAATCTTAAAGGCATGTACCTAACCAACACCCAGCTAAATTTCAATGCAGACATCTTTGTGATCTCCACTTCTCACCATGGCTGTGGATACTTTGTTACTTGACATCAGGACCAATTCTGGCCCAAGCGTTGAGACTCTTACCTGCCTTTGTAATTATTCACATCAAAGATCTTCTTTGCACGGTAGTACACAAGCTTCCAGGGCCGAGCAATACCTTTCCCTACAGACAGTCAGGAGACAGAATCAGAGAGGCAGCAGTGTGAGACATGGTCAGACGCCAAGGTAACCCAGTGGAGCCTTCTGTAACAGATTAACTCATGTGCAGCAGGTGCAGAGGCTGGCCTTTCACACGCCTGCACTGTTAGAGCAGAATACATGTTCAGTCAACATTGCCTTGAGTGTGGTGCACACTGGGTTCGAGGACCCACTCAAGACCCTCACTGGATTGCCATTTCAGCAAGATTGTAGGGGAGCACAGGAGAGGAACAGGCCTCTCCCCAGCAAAGCCTTCCCCATTTCCCATTCTCCAGGGGCCATCATCCCACTTCCCTGTGCAGTTCAGAAAACCTGTGGAATTACCATCTTCACACTCAAAAAAGGTTCTTTCATGAGCAACCTGATGCCACTTAAGCATCTTTTTTTCTTTAACGTATTTTTTGCCAGACATGGTGGTGCACGCCTTTGATCCCAGCACTTGGCACGCAGAGGCAGGTGGATCTCTGAGTTCAAGGCCAGCCTGGTCTACAGAGTGAGTTTCAGGGTGGCCAGGGCTACACAGAGAAACCCTTTCTTGAAAAGATGAAAAAATAAATAAATATTTTAAATTAAAACAAGTATTTTAAATTAATGCGTTGAGAATTGCATACAATGTATGTATTTTGATCATATTTACCCCAACTCCTCCTCCTAAGTCCTCTAAGATCTGCCTCCTCTTCTTTGTGTCTTCTTCTTCGTTTTTAACAACCCAGTGTTCAATCTGTGCTGTCCATAAACTTCTGGGGCCGTTCTCAGAGGACTCACTGACCTAACAACTTTCTCAGCAGTACCCACCAGCAGGGGTCCAGCTCAAAGAGCTGCCCTTAGAGGACCATGGTGCATGGAGGAATGATAAACAGGACAAGAAACTAAAGTCATAATTACTGCCAAGTAGATAAATATAGATCATTTTACTTTTCCACAAAATTCACAGGTGCACTACTCTTGAGATACGAACCCATGGGATTCAGAGTAAGTTTTCTTTAGCACAGGGGGCTGAGGGAGGTGTAGGAAGGCTGAGGGTGCTTGAGTCCATTTCTCCGCTTACCAATGTGCAGCCTGAATGCATGCTTTCGTTTTAAATTGGTGATCAGAGACTTCTCCTCTGGATATCTATCTGTGTACAGTAGCTTGTCTGCACTCTCAATTCCAGTCAGGGACAGGAATTCTTGCACGTTTTTCTCTATTTGCTTATTTTCTTTAGCAGAAAATTTGCCAAATCTAATAGCAACACCTAGGGTTGAGGGGGGAGGAGAGAAAGTATGTATTGTCAATAATGAATAAAAGCAAACTTACCACACTCGTTTCTTTTCTGTGGTTTGGTATGTGCAGCTGTTGATCCTCAAATCCACATTTTTAGTGATAGTCTCTCCTGTTGACCAAGTAGGCCAGGCTGGCTGACCAGCAAGCCCCAAAGACCTTTCTGTGTCTGCCTCCCCTGTGTTAGTGTTACAAGAGCCACCATGGTGAGCTCTTCTACATGGATTCTGGAAACTGAACTCAGGTCAATATAGTGCAAAAAGCACTATATTGACCAAGCAACTCCTGAGCCCAAAAGGAAACCCACCAAACTCAGAATACCAGGTCCAGCAGGACCAGCCTGCCAGGAGCAGCCCACTGGGATCTTTGGCACTGAGTGGCTCCCCATTCTCAATTCTAGTCTAAGTTATAGCTCCTCTTCCCAGGTCTTTCCAGATATCCGCTTCCACAGTGACTTGTTTCCTTAATCTCTTTAAAATAGTTACACTAAAAGCAACAGACATTGATAAAAAAAATCCAGACAATGTTGAAGAAGAAGCCTTCCCCCACTCCATGTCACTGAACTCCCTGAAAGTGGTGTTCACAGGGGCTAACAAAAGCCTGCTGAACAAAGACAAGCTTTTTCTAAGTGCAAACCAGGGTCAGGATTGACAAAACAGTTTACAGAGAATTCCTGATCCTTGTTCAATCATTAAGGATCAATTGTGTGACTAGTGCATTGTTCTTTCTTTTTGTAGAACTGGAGACTCAAACAGTTTACTTGTCTGGCTTTAGATGTTTTGTCTTATTGTGACAGGGTCTCCTGTAGCTCACTCAAGCCTCAAACATCCTAGGTAGCTACGAATGGGCTTGAACTTCTGATTCTCCTGCCTTCACCTCCTGAGAGTTGGGATTACAGACAAGCACCAGCACACTCAATTTATGTGGGTGCTGGAAATCAAATCTAGTGTTGGGTGCATGCTTGGCAAACACTCTTACCTACTGAGCCATAGCTTTAGCCCTGGTTTTCGGTTTATTATACATACATACATACATTCATGCAACAAAATTAAATAAATAACTCAGTAATTTAGATGTGGAGCCAGGCATGGTGATTCACACCTGGTAAATCCAGCACTTGGGAAGCTGAGGCAGGAGGATTGAGAGTTTGACCTCAACCTGCTTTACCTCATGATTCAACACAGAATACAGAAAAGTGGGGTGCTGTGGGATAACCCTTCTGTAAGCTGTGATTATGTTTTATTACCACTGGTTAATAAAGAAGTTGATTTGGCCAATAGCCAGGTAGAATGGAGCCAGGTGGGAAATCCAAGCAGAGATAAGGGCGAAGGGTAGAGTCAGGGAGATACCAGCATCCACCCAAGGAGCAAGATGCCAGAGCACCACTGGTAAACCATGGGCCATGTGGCAATATACAAATTAACAGAAATGGGTTAATTTAAATGTAAGAGCTAGCTAGTAATAAGCCTTTCAGTGATTATTTTAAGAATGGCTGCAGGACCAGGAAGGGCAGTAAAACCTCCGTTTTACTGCTCTTTAAACTGTGCCCACATGAGGTTCTTGGGGTGTGTGTGCTTAAGCTGTTTGTTTTTACTCTCTTCAACCTCCTTGGCTCCCAAAGTCAGAAGCCCCTCACTCAATGTATAGTGCATAGTTGTGTAAAAGAGTCCTTATGCCATGCATAATCATGCATGATAATACATACAATGAAGAAATATTCTAAAAGGTGACTTTTAACATTCCTCAGTAAGCAACTGTTCAGTAACTAATGCTCAATTGTGGCATATAATCTCAGATCTATAGCCCCCACCTCCCACTCAAGATAGGGTTTCTCTGTATAATAGCCCTGGCTATTCTGGAACTCACTCTGTAGACTAGGCTGGTCTTAAACTCACAGAGATCTGCCTGCCTCTACCTCCAAGTGCTAGAATTAATAATGTGTGCCACTATCATCCAGCAGCTTCTTAGATCTTCTTAAAGGATGCTTCCCCTGGGCCCATTAATCCAAGTCACTCACAAAAGCAGATGTTGCCCGCTCTGGACGTTGGAAAGTTTACCTTGTGCCTTAAATTCCTTGAATCGCCCCAAGTCATCCCGATACATGCGTCTGATTGTGGTGGCTGCCCTTTCCTGTATGTCAGGAATGAACTCTTGGAGCTGCTTCACTGCAGAGCCCAAATCCACATCTGATTCGTCAGAGTCTCTCCCATCTTCAGATACATATCTTGTTGCAGAATTGCTGACTGATTCCAAATTGCTTTCTTCTTCAGGGGTAGATCCTAACCTAAGGGGGAGACCGGGTAACCAACAGTCATCTCTTCAGCTAACACCTTTCCGGCTCTTCCTGAATGGCTCTCAGTCGAAGAGTAGTGAAGTTGGACTGCACCGTGGAGCCATTCAGTCCCTTAACTGCCAAACGCTATGCTGCCTGATGACCTTAGATGGGTACATGCAGCCAGAAATTTATGTGCTACTTCTCATCTGTGGTTTTAGTTAGTAAAGCCCTCTTTTATCTCTACTGAGAATCAGATACTTCTCCCAGCCCTTCCAATGAGTTAGAGAATACAGTGCCTCCTAGCTGCTTGCTTAACTCAGTGTTCACGGTTTACCCAGCTGTGGCTGTTCCTGTTAGAGGCCTCATTTCTTCCTTAGTTTTTTGTTTTTTTTTTTTTCTTTTGGTTTTTCAAGACAGGGTTTCTCTGTAGCTTTGGAACCTGTCCTGGAACTAGCTCTTGTAGACCAGGCTGGCCTTGAACTAGCAGAGATCCACCTGCCTCTGCTTCCTGAGTGCTGGTATTAAAGGCGTGTGCCACTACTGCCCAGCTCTTCCTTAGTTTTTTTATGTATCCAGCCCAACTGCTTTCGCCAGTTCTTTACCAGATGTCAGAATCTGTCTGCTCTTAGTATGTTCAGGCATCAGTGAGTTTGCCGGACTGAAAACTAAACCATCTTGCCTACCTGTTAGCAAGTTAGTGATTTTCATATGGCCTGTGGCTCAAGGAAAGCTAGCATATTCCTGCCTCATACCAAAGTTCTAACAATGTTCCCAGTGGACAATACAAGGAGACAATGTGAATGACCCACACCTGTTATCACTGCCATCTCATGTGGCATTTAACAGCACTCCATTTAACACTCATGTGAAACTATTCTAAGTCAGACTCTGTTTTACCTAATGCTGAAACAAACACAAGAAGTTACGGAGTGAAAGTGAGAAGAGAAGATCTGTCCCAGTCTAGGATCTAAAAGTGGGAAAGCCTCCCTCCATCAGCTCATTAAACAGTATACTCGCACAGCATTAGGTAAGTAACACTAGCTTCATTCCTTGCGAGATTTCCAAGCTTTGGCTGCTTTGCACAATCCTCAGTATAATATATGTAACCCTTACAACCATACACACTCCCAGAGAGCTACGTGGCTGGGAAGTCTTAAAATGGCTCAATCTTAGCCGGGCGGTGGGGGCGCACGTCTTTAATCCCAGCACTCGGGAGGCAGAGGCAGGCGGATCTCTGTGAGTTCGAGACCAGCCTGGTCTACAAGAGCTAGTTCCAGAGCAGGCTCCAAAGCCACAGAGAAACCCTGTCTCGAAAAAAAACAAAAAAAAAAGAAAAAAAAAGGCTCAATCTTATAGCAGTAGGTAAAAGAGAGCGCCGTGAAAATCTAATTTAACTACCTCTTTTTACACATGAAGAGATTCAGCTCTCTGCTGAGATGGCTCAATTATATGTGCACATTATGCTTTCTGTCATTTCCTAGGCTCACAGAAGACACGCCCCATTCCCAGCTTACCCCTGCATCTCTTCTGCATGCTTCTCGCTGGAACAAGCCTGGGTTTCTGCCTCCCTTGGTCTGTGGTCCACATCCTCTTCCCTCAAAGAATTGCTGCCTTCCAATGAATCCACGAGGGCATTCTCAGCATTGTTGTCAAGCAGTGAGACACTGTCACTAGAGGTGGCAGTAGGAACAGATGCATACTTCCTTTTCTTAGACTTTTTCCTGATACTGTGGGATTCTTTGATCCTCTCACCTCCTTCTCCAGTCCCAACCTTTCCTCCAGGGTGTGTGCTACCAACACTCTCAGGCATGACCCCCAACTCCTGGTTCGTGAACACTTTTTCCTTAGGCTTCTTTTTACAAGACACTGCTAGTTCTGTGCTTCTGTCTTCCAGATCCACAGAAGACAAGGATTCTGAGTGGGGCAAGATGATGTTCTCATGCTGGCTTTCCTGTACAGCATCCCAGGATGCAACTTTCTTTGGATGCTTTTGGTTCTTTTTGCTCCTAACATCAGTGTGCAGCTCTTGACAGTCATGTTTCTGGGACTCAGCAACAGACAGCTCCTCTGTTTTGTCCGCTACTGCTGACTTTTGTCCCTTGCTCACATCTACATAAACAATATCCACATCTTTTCTAGAATTCTCCAGCAGGTTCTCTATGTTTTCTTTATTTACAAGGATGATCCCTGTTTCCACATCCACCTCCCAAACACTACTTCTCTTTTTTTTATGGGTAGAAATGGTCTTTTTGGCTTTATGGAAGGTTTCTGAATTTTTCAGAAGGGAAGAAGTAAGTTGTTGGAACTTCCTCCCCTTCTTCCTCTTGGCTATGTGAGGACGCTCACTCTCCAGGCTCTCAGGGGCTGGTGTCTGTGACTCCTTCCTCTTCCCCGGCTTGGACACCCGAGGATGCTCACTCTCCAAGCTCTCAGGGGCTGGAGTCTGGGACTCCTTCCTTCTCTTCCCCAGCTTGGAAACCCAAGGATGTTCAGTCTCCAGGCTCTCAGGAGCTGGAGTCTGGGACTCCTTCTTTTTCCCCGGCTTGGACACCCGAGGATGCTCACTCTCCGAGCTCTCAGGGGCTGGTGTCTGTGACTCCTTCCTTTTCCCCCACTTGGACACCCGAGGATGCTCAC
>JAQHUG010000064.1:6413371-6475002 GCA_028555095.1 Dicrostonyx torquatus
CCAGGGCAGCTGCCTCCTCCACTGGCTCCTCACTGTGGTTTCCAGGGCAGCTGCCTCCTCCACTGGCTCCTCACTGTGGTTTCCAGGGCAGCTGCCTCCTCCACTGGCTCCTCACTGCAGTCCCCAGGGCAGCTGCCTCCTCCACTGGCTCCTCACTGCTGTTTCCAGGGCAGCTGCCTTGGCATAGCTGCAGAGTCACCTTTCTCTTCAGTCTCTTAGCACAAAGGGGTGCATGAATGAAGACAAGACCTCAGAACTGGGGTTCTTCCTATTAAACCCAGCCACCCTCTGATCATGTGACCCTCAGAACACGGCTGGGGCTTGAAGGGAAGGCTGATCTTCAGGAGAACGCTGAGACCCGGGTGAACGGGCCAGGGGTTATTCCTTATAGCTTTCAGAACACTCTGGACCCAGTGCTGGCTGCTATGCATGCCAGGCTCTTTCATCTTTTGTTTATTTGTGTGGTGAGTGGAGGGCACCATTTGAAGTCAGTTCTCTGACCCCATGTGGCTTCATGGGATAGAACTCAGGGCATTGCGTTTGCACAGTAAGTTCTTTAACCAGCTGATTAGCTCTCTGCCTTCAAACCCTGTTTTCTAGTGCAGTGGTTTCAAACCTTTCTAGGGGTCCCAGAAGCCTTGGAGATCTCACAAATGGAGTGATCCTATTTTTAAGACTGCATCTAGACTGAGGGTGTAGAGCTATACCTAGTGTATGAATCGCTACCCTCCATCCCTACTCAGTGCCACAAAATAAATAGGTACCAATCAATCACTTAGAGCATCCTTATACACACACCTTTATGCCAGCAGAGGACATCAGATCCCACTACAGATGGCTGTCAGTAGTGGTTCTGGAGCCAACAGATGCCAGCTATTTGCTTGTTCTGCCACGCAGAGTTATCTCGGAGACTTTGTTTCTTCTATCAGTGAGGAGACCTGAGTTGGTACCTGGCCATGGGAAAGTAATGAGGATTCCATGGGATCACTAGGTCGTGGCTGGCCATGGGTACCCACAAGAGCACTTTGAAAGCAAGTTCTTTGGTTCTCTATACACCCCATCACACATACTTTTGTTCCTTAAGGCAACCCTTGTGTACTGAGCTGTTGATGTTAGGTGAATGTTAAGGGCTGAAGAGATGACTCAGCAATTAAGAGCACTCACTGGGAACTTGTAGGGAATGGGGTTCAGTTCCCAGCACCCATGTGAGGTGGCTTCCAACCACCTGTAGCTCTAGCTCCAAGGGATTTTACGCCCTCTTCTGATCTCCTCAGGCACCTGCACACATGTGGTACACATAAACTCACACAGGCACACACACATACTTTTTTAAAAAATAAATATCTAAATGTAATGTTGAGTCTAAACACAGTGAGCTTTTACTGAGACATGTTTACCAAGTGCTGATGCTTATCTCAGTGTGTACTGAAACTGAGCAACGCTGTCTCTTACCCCAAACTTTCTTACCCTACACTAGAGCTGACAGCATCCGCTGGTTAAACCTGATGAAGAGCAGGTCTTACCCATGAGTCCACGCTCTGGGGAAGACTGGTGGAGATGGGATGCTACCCCATAGAAAACAGGAAAACACTTGAGAGACCTTGATGGCTCTAAACTGAGGAGGGCAGTTTTACTCAGTGATATGTACTTTGGAGATCATTGCTTTTGGTTAGTGAAGCTGGCAGGGAGGTGCTGCTGGCACCTCCTTAGTGAGGGTCATAGATGCTGCTCAGTTTGTCATAATGTGAAACCAGCCCCTCCGGCCTGCATCAAGAAATTAGTCTCCAAATGTCAACAGTTTTGAGGCCGAGGAACCTTGAACTAGAAGCCATAATCAAAAGAGGGGCTTGTTTGTAGCTCAAAACAGCCTCTTGAAAATCTAATGTAAACTCATGGAAACCAAACAGTTGGTCTGAACTGCTTCTCTCATTGCTTGCTTCTGCCTCTCCTCCCCGATGGCCAATGCTATTTTAAATCTCCTTTAATCTATTTCTTTCCCCTTAGTGATATTTGTCTGTAACTTGTCTGCTTCAATCCCTGCCCACATTGCAATTTAAGAAAAATAATATTTTTTCAGCCATCTTATGGTGTGGCTCAATAACTCATTAAGTAAACTCATTAGCAGAGAGACCAGTTTGTTGAGCAATCACAGATTGGTGTATGAGCTTTGTGTCCCTGCCCTTCAAACTTCCAGAATCCTGTCTCACTCTGCATGAACTAAGTTAAGATTTCAAGTGGAGGATTGATGCGGTGTAGAAAAATTAAGCTCATAGTGGGTCAGCACCCCATGGCAGATCTTGTGCTTTCATGTGGCACTAAATACCACATTTCAGGGAAGCAGGAATGAGTTTTAGAAGGAAAACAGCTGTAATGATCCACCCACTAATTTGAAGGCACACCAGGGGTGGGTCAAGAAACAGACGCGGGTCAGTGAACTTAAAGTTCAGCACAGGCAACACCCAGGAAGGGGGAAGGGTCTGTCAAAAGGACTGCAGAAAATACATAATGGCCCCCAAAGAGGGAGTTTTGATCTTTTATAGGAACCAAACAATACGTATCTGGGAGGCGGGTGAACTCAGAAGCATGCAAACTGAATGTCTTTGTGTCGACGAGCACTCTTTGTGTTTTGTCTAAGGGAATAAAAGCATACTCTTAGAGGGTTTCAAGGGATGGATGGCCACACTGCTGCCAGGTGGCTGGCCATTGGCACGTGACCATAGAGCATCTAAACTGGACCATTGCACCAGAGAAAAAGTCCCAGTTTGCCGATGCTCGGATGTCACAGCCTTTCTGAAGTTGGGACGCCCGAAGAGAGGCTGTGGCATTTGAGTAAAGGGGAAGTTTGTTGCTGACTCCACCAGTTCCATTTAGTGGACCAGAGTGAATTAGGTGATGCCACCACCTTAAGATGTCATTATTTGAATTTTGTAGAATTGCATTTCTATGTTCCCTCTGCCTTCTAGTAGATCTCTTAAGAATACAGAAACTGAGTAGCTCGGGGTTTGAACACTTGTTTAGCCGGAGGGATCCTGGGTTCCACTCCTAGCACTGCAAAAATAAACAAAACAACAAAACAGAGGTTGGCTTTGGCTGTTGTTTGGTCTGGTTATGGAAGGCATTTGAAATTGATAATGAACACATCAGTCTGTGAGCAAATGTTTTATTGCCCTATGATGGGGAGGCCTGGCAGGAAGCACAAGGGGTTTAAAGATCTGTGTCCAGTGGGCTGATAGTTTTGACCGGGGAATCATCAGTCTTTGAAGATTGGAACCAAGTTATTGAGGGTGGAAGGAGAGGAGAGGGAGGTCAAGGAGCCACAATTCAGAAGTCGAGGCAAGAGCAGAAAGGACTGGGGTTGTCAAGTGAGTTGAATTTGACTTGGGTATGGATCGGGGTGGGCCACTGGAGGGAGTCTGGACTGGGCGGATGTCGCACCGGCGTGAAAGTCAGGACAGTCGGGTTGTGCAGGTGTTCCCAGGGAGAAGGACTGAACCTCCTCTGATTTTGTGAGGGCTATGAAGAAATTGATAGAAAATGACAGTCTTCTGGGTGGTGGTCTCGCACGCATTTAATCCCAGCACACAGGAGGCAGAGGTTGATCTCTGTGAGTTTGAGGACAGCCTGTCTTAACAGAGTGAGTTCCAGGACAGGCTCCAAAGCGACAGAGAAACACTGTCTCAAAAACCAAACAAACAAAAACAAAAACAAAAAACCAGCAGTCATTCTTTAACAGCTTTAGCCAACACTTCCTTTCTGAGCATGCCTTATGCACCTGGTTCAGGAATGGGTACAGATCTGGGCATTGCTCTCATGGAGCGCACAACCCAGCAGGCAGAAGACAGACAAGAAAGAACTGCAAAGGCTCAGAAACAGTAGCGCTTGTCAGGGTGGGATCCTCCTGCTCAGGGCTGTGGGCAGCAGGAAGCAAGGAAGATCTTGCAGGAAGATCAGAAGCTATGTGCAAGGAGCTGGAGAGGTGAGAATAGAGTCAGATTCCCAAAACAGGAAGCTTTAGGATCACTCTTAAAAAAAAAAAAAAGCCGGGCAGTGGTGGCACACGCCTTTAATCCCAGCACTCAGGAGGCAGAGGCAGGCGGATCTTTGTGAGTTCGAGACCAGCCTGATCTACAAGAGCTAGTTCCNGGTGGCACACGCCTTTAATCCCAGCACTCAGGAGGCAGAGGCAGGCGGATCTTTGTGAGTTCGAGACCAGCCTGATCTACAAGAGCTAGTTCCAGCGCAAGCTCCAAAGCCACAGAGAAACCCTGTCTCGAAAAACAAACAGACAAACAAACAAACAAACAAAAAAAGAATTTTATTTGAGATAGTCTCATGTAGCCAAGACTGGTCTTAAACTCACCATGTAGTCAAGGATGGCTTTGAACTCCTGATTCTCCTGCCTCCACCTCCTGAGTGCTGGGTTCCAAGCATGTGCTACAAAGCTTGGTTTTCTTTGGGTGGGGGTTGAACTTGGAACATTGTACTTGCCAGGTAGGCATGCTACAAAGTCAGAATACAAAATGATATATAGTTCCAGAAATTACTGTATACAGTATTATATATACTGTATATAATACAGTTCAGGATCGTGGAAGAGGCCCTAGGCTAGTGAGCTGGTGCCCCATTAGTCAGTGTTAGGCTGGGGGAGAAAAGTGTTCCAGGAGAGGGGCTAGTATCCATGTGGTGTGGTGGGGTAGAGGGTGCACCAGATAACTACACTGGACTCCTTCACTCCTCTCCTGGCTGTGTGTCATTTATGCACATTTGTGCCACACACTTCCTCTGAATTAGGTGTGCGTGGCCCTGGGACCACAGTGATGACCTCATGGTCTACATGATGCATCTCTCAAGTCCTTCAATCTCGTTTCCAAAACCCTGGATTCCTCTCCCCTTGCAGCCACCCTGAGCCCACACTAACTTCACACGCTCAGCCACTTGCCAAATATCTGGGCCTAGCTGTCTGTCCACCAGGGGCACCTCATGGGACAAGGTAGCCTTTGTCCCTGCAGTAGATAGGCCTTGTAAAACAGGCAGTAAGACCAGTGTTCTTTAGGACAAGGCTGCCGAGGAATCTGTTACCAGAGGCTAGACCCACTTCTAGGCTTTTAAGCCTGACCTTCTCAGAAGAGTGGAATGTTTGTGTTGTATTTGGTAGCTGTTGAGAGGAAGTGATTCCAGATAAAGTAAGAGGTTTTGTGGAGCCAGGCAGTGGTGGCTCACACCTTTAATCCCTGCACTCCGGAAGCAGAAACAGGAGGAGCTCTGTGAGTTCAAGGTCAGCCTGGTCTACAAAGTGAGTTCCAGGACAGGCTCCAAAGCTATAGAGAAACCCTGTCTTGAAAAAAAAACAAACAAAACAAAAAAACAAAATAAGAGAGTTTTTTGTGGAAGCACTTTCAGGGATAACCTGGAACCCTGGAGAAGGAGGAGGGCAGGGTGGTCACCATGAGTCCCTGGGAACAGGAAGGGTTAAGATGAGGCTGTGTCTGGCCTGGAAAGACTTGAAGAACCCAAAGCTAAGGACTAAAGGACATAGACTCCAAAGGCCCCAGAGTCAGGTCCAGAAATCCACACCAGTCCCAGCCACTGTGCCTCCTCCTGCGCTAAGGGGCTTGGACAACTAGGGACAGACAGAGGTCTGCAGGTCACTGTGTGTGATTGTTGAAGTGGGTGAGTTTGGAGCATCCTGGTCTCTTCTCAAGCTGGCTGTTGGGAGCTAGATGATGGCAGGACATGTGCCTCACTGATGGGTTAGGGTTAGAATCCTCAATTTGTTTACTTTTTGCAAATTCAACAAGCTCGAGTCTGAAATGCTCCGAATGTCACCCGCTGTATGAGAGAACCTTCAGGAGAGGCTCTGAGGTCCCTTTGGGCTGAGTGCTATAGTTACTTCCAAAAGCTTTATAAACTGTCACTGAAGATTTTGCCAGCTCTGGAGATACCCAGTGGGCACGAATTCTGAGGCTTAAGTAAATCTTTTAGACACTCCTCTTCCAAAAGGAAAGCAGGAGTCTGCCTCACGTTTCTGAAAGTCCCAGGCTTTCTTCAGCAGTCCTGGTGGCAGAGTGCTCCTGGGTTTGGCTTCTTCCAGAGTGGGAATTCAAGGATGAGGCTGATCCCAGAACCTCACACTCTTGACCAGAGACCCATTGGATCTGCTGACCTCCCAGAGGAATACTCCATGCTGAGCAAATGGCCCCTCTGACCATCATGTCCCCTGTGCCTTTGCAGCAACCCTAAAAGGTGGCAGGTACTCCTGTTCCTACCTTACAGCTCAGAGACCGAGGCTTAGAGTTCACACAAATTGCCTGAAGTCAGCCAGAGGAACCAGCCAAGCCAAGCGGGGACTCTACAGCACCAGGCCACAGCAAAAGTACCAACCAAATCAGAAGAATTTAGTGACAGCAATGACTGCCAGTCATCAAGAGCCTCTCAAGTGTCAAGCCATTCCCTCCCTCCCTCACTTCCATCCTTCTTTCCTTTCATGCTTGCAAAGACTTTGAGGGGTATCCATGGGTAAAGGCACTCGCCACTAAGCCTTCCGGCCTGAGTTCCATCCCTAGGTCCACATGGTAGAGCAAGAGGACTGATTTCCTCAGGTTGTCTCTGACCTTCATGTACATGCATGTTTGTGCACATGTACACTCACTCACTCACACATACACACACACACACACACACACACACACACACGCGGTATCAACACAAGACTATCGATACAGTCGGTCCTAGCATCTCTTGCCCAGGTGATTGCTCACTGCTGTCTTCCTTATGCATGTTTCCCATCCAAATGTACTCAAACTCGTGGCCTTTCCTCCTTTTTTTCCTTTATACAGGCTGGGGACGGAGCTCAGGGTGTCCCCTTGCTAGGGAAGTGTTCTACCACTGAGCTGCACGCCAACCCCCTCAGTACCATATTTTTCATATACAGCCTTTCAGCTCTGTGAGATCTGTGTTTTGAGCTCAGTATGGGTGACATCCCCAAGGTCACACAGAGGGCAAATGGTGGGGTTGGTATCTGGCTAGAATGAGTTCGCTGCTTATCAGGCGATGTGTGTTACTGCCTGGTACCTTAGGAGACAACTTTGTCCTAATAGAACAGAAGGATCCAGCAGGTCCGTCTATGTCAGCTATGTGTGGATCAGCCTATAGAGGCAGGCTCAGCTATGGAGGAGGTCTTATCTGCTCTCATAAGAGTTCCATTGGGCTGGCAGGTAAGCCGTAACAGTACAGATGGATGAGATGACTTCACAGGGATGCAAGAGTTAGGAAGAGGAGAGGTTGGTATCCGGGGGTGGTCCAGAGGGACTAAAGTGGCTGAGAGGAAGTTCATTTTCCATAGGAAATGTGGCCAGACAAGAGCAGAAGCTGGGTTTCACGAGCATGGACACCCTGGAAAGGGAAACATGCATGTCACAAGAAGGGCACCGGAGGACAGTCACCCGGGCAAAGGACATTGAGAACAGGTCAGGACTGCCTTCAGAGTCTGCATTGGCAGGGACACCACTTATATTTTAAGAGGCATCACCAAAAATCAGCATGGTTTTTGGTTTCCCAGGAAAGCCTGGACCTTGGGGTCATTTGAAGAGTGTGTATCTGCCGTCCCTAAAGCTGGGATATCTCTAGCCACAGCTCTTGTCCAGGCCTCTGGGAATGGCCTCACCCTTGCAAAGAGAAGGTGCCCTGCTTCTCTTCTCCCACACATGGTCCCTTCTTCTCTCTACCTCCCTAATCAGGGAAAGCAAATTGTTATCAGATTAGTCTCAGCAATGAAAAGCGAGTGCTGGCCCTCGCCCGTTAGTTTCCATTTAGATAGACTGGGCCGGGCCACACAATAGGCATCAAAGCCTGTCTCTGGGCAGCGGGAGGGATTAATTTCTTTAACCAACAGGCCTGATCTGGCCTAACTCATTACCCTGCCTTGTCAGTGTGAATGTTCGATGCGATTGAAGATTATACCATTTAGGCCTCTCCCTTGTCCTCTGCGCAAACCATGGCTATTGAATTGCACATTCTTGCGAAGCTCCCCCGTCAATACTCGGGCAGCCTGAGGTTCTAATTCTGCTTCATTTAAACTTCATCAACTTTTCCAATCAAGTGGAAGGATCCGAAATAGGTTCTGTACGCGGAAAGGCACGATCCCTTTGTCAGATAAATTTATTCCGGCTTCTCCCCTCCCTGGCTCTCTTTCTCTCTCCAACCTCGCTCCCCAATCCCTTCTCAGCACCCCCCCTCCCCTTATCCCCAGGATGAAAATGAGATTACAGTATTTAAATGACTATGGTAATCAACCTGGGGGCTCTGAGCTGAGATTGAGGTTAATTTTTCTTAGCAGAACAAAGAAGCGCAATGCCTTTGGGGACTCAGAGGTACAATCTGGGGTTCTTGCTTGTGGCTTTTTCTTTCCCTCTGAAATTGCAGTTTTAGGAATCTTTTCTTGTTAATAACTAGATTTTTTTTTTTAAAGGCTACAGTCCCTAAGAGAACAGAAATGTAATTTTGGGATGATAAACAGATACCAACCTTCAACAAACAATTTTAATAGGGGAAAAAGTCACTAACATGAGATGAGCCCAAATCTAATGAAAGGGTGGTCCTTTACCTTGTTTATTTTTAAATACACTCAAAACAATCTCCCACTGTGTTAGAGCTCATAATTACAGCCATCATGGGCACCTGCAAACTTTTGAAAGAAGAACCTTGTCACTTGGGTGATCTTCTCCTTGGCAGCTTTTACTGCTGTAGAAGTTGAGATTTTTGTCATGTTTTGGCTAATTAGAAGTGGGGTCATTATATCATTGAGAAGTCTACATGAAAACGGCTTGTTCTGTTGTTACCTGGAACATTCAAAAGCTGGTCAGTCATTCTACAAAGGACCCCCCCTTCCCCTCAGCTTCCAAACCAGCATCAAAATCTGTATGTTTCTTTGTCTCTCCTTGCTACCTTGTCGGAGCTGTTTTACATGCTTGCCAGGCTATGCTATCTTTCATTTGTGTCAGGAGAAAGGACTGTGACAAGTTCCGTATACAATGTTCATTTGGCAAGGGAGATTCTTCACAGAGCGTTTGAGTTGGGAAATGAAACTATCTTTCAGTACGATGAGCTACATCGTTTCTGGACAGACTCACTAAGAGAGAGCATCTCGGAACTTTATATCATGGAACACTCCTGAAAAGTCTTAATGAGGTTTTGTAAGAAATAGGATTTGGTTTCAACGCAAGCCTAGCTGTGGGAAAGTGGGAAACAGCCAGAATGGCTTCAAGTGGGTAATGCCTGAAATACACCTCCCCCTCGGCTCCCCACAAGTTATTAAAAGGCTGGAATGAATTGTTGCTCTTCTGTGTTGTAATGACTTTGTTTCAGGCCCTTTAAACTGTGCTTGACTTCCCGACAGTCATCTACATTTGCAAAGCAAAATATTTAATAACCTCCAACCTTTCCACAACTGTGTTTGTTTAAGTGGTTCCCCCTCATCGCTACCCCATCCCCACTCCCAACCTCTGACAGCTCTCCATCCGTTTGCCGAAAAAGAAGAAGAAAAAAAAAACAAAACTGCTCACTCTTTGTGCTACCAAATTCACTGGGGGCAGTGGTTTATGGTGACATTTTTCTTTCTTAAAGTAAATATTGACTCACCATGGGGAAATTAAAACTCCATTAGGCATCGCTACACTGTACAGAGAGCTGCGTTGGAGCAGTCAAGCTGCTATTAATTGGTTTCTTCTTCAGGAATAATTCCAGGAGGGCAGAGGGAAAGGGGAAACAGGAGATGGATAGACCCATAATTTCTTAAAATGACACCATCTAAATCAGCAAAGGTGATCATTACATGGTTATTAATCTAAATAGAAACAAGGTGCTGGATAATAATGGGAAAATCCATTGATATAAAAAGCCTGCCGCAGAGTTATTTCCAGGCTTTGGAGAGTGTGCTGGGGAATGCAGGTGAGCCAGCCTCACCCAGGCTTGGGCTGCTCAGAAGTGGCATCTCTAGCATCAGGGGCCGTGCTTCTGTCTGCTGCAAGGACTTTTTCTTTTCCCGTGATGAGGTAGCAAGACCTCCTTTGTTTTAAAACAAAAACAAAAACTTGTTTTTGTATTTATTTGTGTGGTGTGTGTACATGTGTGTGTGCCTGCTTGCATGTGTGTGGGCATGCTAGCGGAGGCCGGATGTTGATGTCAGGTGTCTTCCTTGATTACTTTCCACTATATTTACCGAGGTAGGGTCTCTTCCAGAGTCTATTTTGTCAGTCTTCCCGTGAATGCTGGGATCACAGGCGGCGGCTGCCCCAGTTGGGCATCTGTGTGAGTGCTGTGGAGTCGACCCTAGCCCTCATGCTCATGCAGTAAGTACTATACCAGCTGAGCTGACTCCCCAGTTTCCCCTGCTCTCTTTGCAATAGGACCTCTCTGCATTTGAGCCATTGCCTCCTCCCCTTTCCCACCTACCTCTGCCTGCTGGTGCCAGCCCAGCCCCAAGCCCATGTGTGCCATTGTAACTTCCTGGGCACTCTGGCTGCCATCAAGAAAACAAAGTGCAGACAGCTCAGCAGTTAAGAGCACTGGCTACTCTTCCAGAGGACCTGGGTTCAGTTCCCAGCACCTATATGGCAGGCCAAAACGTCCTATGACTCCAGTTCAGGGGATCTGATGCCTTTTATGGCTTCCTTGGGCACTTGGCATGCGTGAAATACACAACATACATGCAGACAAAACATGCAGACAAAAATTAAGAAAGACAGAGACGGGGGGGCAGAAAGAGAGGAGGGAGGGGAAACTGTGGTTAGTATGTAAAATGAATAAAAAATTTAAAATAAAAAAATACTTAAAAAAAAAGAAAGATGAAGAGAACAAATAATAAATACTGAATGAGATGCAGGGGAAGGGGACCCTTCTACGCTGCTGATGGAAATGTAAACCACAGCAAATCATACTGAAAATCAGTATGAAAGTGCCTCAAAAACATTAAGGACTATCATATGATCCAGCTATAACAATCCTGAGAATACACCGAAAGGAATCAAAGTCAGCACCCTGCTCCAGAGATACTGCACACCTTTTCCATCGGTCCAGTCACAACAGCGGGCTTACGGAAGCAACCTGGGTGGCCGTCAGCAGATGACTACAGGATGACAAGGTAGTACTGATACATCATGGAGGAAGAAGAAAGTCATGTTACTGGCAGGAAAATGGGTGAACTAGAAGCTGTTACAGCAGGCACAATGAGCTGGACTCAGGCAGACAGGTGCCGTGTTTCCTTTTACACATGGAATCTATATTTTTAAAAAAGACACAAAAATAGAGAGTCAAAGAATAAGTACGAATATTTTAAAAATAAAGTATAAGAGGTACTGTATAAGAGAAAGGGAGCCAGTGGCGGGTGGACAGAGGATAAGGGCAGGCAATTGAGGTAGACAAGATCAGGCGTAAAAACATAAAACCTAATATTTTGTTTAATTAGTGTACAACAATTAAAAAAATTCTCATTTTTATATCTAGCAATTTTCCCCTCTCAGTTCCCAAGGCCCATAGCAAACTGTAAAGGAGAAGTGGCTTAAGCAGACATTTAGCTGGGCAGTGGCGGAGCACAGCTTGTGGCACAGCCCTCACCCTAGCTCTCATGAGTCAGAGGCAAGTGGATCTCTGTGAGTTCCAGACCAGCTGGCAACATAGTGAGACCCTGTCTTTTTTTTTTTTTTGGTTTGAGACCCTGTCTTAAAAAAATAAATAAATAAGAACTTAGGAGTTGGAAAGACGGCTCTGCTGTTAAGAGCATGTGCTGTTTTTGCAGAGGACTCTGGGTCTCACGTGGGCACATGGCAGTTTACAACTGTCTGTAAGTCCAGCGGACCCGGTAACCTCTTCTGGCTTCTCTGAGCACTTCATGCATGTGGTCCCAGAGATACATGCAGGCATACACCTATACAAATAAAATAAATAAATCCTTAGAGAAAAAGATCAGACATTGATGGCTTCATGGCCAGATGGCCAGAGTCATGGGGCTCTCTCCTCAGCACAGGGATGTCACATTTTTTTTTCACAGAGCATTCTCTCAGGCATGTTGGGTTAGGCCACATCTTAAGGTAGTGGGCATTTGGACTGCAATACAGGGGCCTTGGAGATGCAGGTCAACTCCTATACTCTGTATTGCCTCCTGGCCCACAGATGCTGATAGTTCGGCTCTAAAGAAAGAGTGGGCACACTGTGGGTAACCCTGGTAGTGAAGCTCCTTCCAAGCATGGCAAGGAGAGGTAGAAACAGGGCCATGTCATGTCCTGCCATAGTTCTGGGTGCTGAGACTGAGGCACGCCTGGTCCTGAGGCATCTGGGACCTCCCCGCTCTGTGCCTGCCTGCATCTCCTGCCAAGGAGGCTGCGGTGGTGGTTTGTCACTTATTTAGACATGGTCCCACGTAGCTCAGACTGGCTTTGAACTCCCTATGTAGCAGAAGATAACCTTAAACTTCTCATCTTCTTGCCTCTAGCTCTTGAGTGCTGAGATTCCAGGTGTGTGCCCCCCTGCCTAGCTTACCTGGTGCTGAGAACGGAATCTAAGCTTAGTGCGCGCTAGGCAAATGCTCTAGCAACTGAACTACATCCCCAGATAAAATCTAAATTATAATGGTTAATACATATAAATGCTAAGGAGATAGTTGACTAAGGCATAATGATGAGAAATCAGCAGGCCCTAGTATTTTCTATCAGAGTCCTAAGTCCATGGCTATAGACCCTGTGGGCAGATGAGGCAGAGTTCACTTCCAGTATTCCCCTGTTGCAGGACTTTAAACCTTGACACCACTGCAAGGATGAATACCCAGCTGTCAGGAGCCAGTCACCCAGCAGTGGGCAGGCTGCTGTCCCTCCCCGATGTGGTTTCTCTGCTCCCCACTGTGCCCCCTAGGGTGCAGTGTGTCATTCTCCAGTCATCTTGTAGAAGCCATCCCAGAGTCCTCTTCTTCTGGAAGTCTTTGGGCACCCCACCCCTGCTCTGAGATTTTTATGCACCATAATGTCATAACATGGATTTCTCTTATTGCCCTCCCCATCACATTAAAAGTTTGCTTTGGGGGGTTCCTTGTGGGCAGAAGCTGGGTCCTCTTGGTCTTTGTACCCCCAGCGCCCATAGTGTTTGACGTAAAGTAGATGCTCAATAAATGCAGGATGAGCGAATAAACAAAGGTTTAATGAGTACCCGGGAGACAGTCTCTAGTCAACAGTAGCTTTGGCATGCCTACAAACGTTTATTTTCAACTCAAACTTAAGGTCCTTTAAGACTTCAAGATGGGCTGTCTGTGAAGGAAGGCACTGTCATTTCTGCACACAGGTGGGTGGAAGCTGTGCATTTGCATTTGGCCTCACTGAGACACACATACTTCCATGCCATCGATGCGCAATTCACGTCAAGGACGCTGTGCTCTTAGCCACTCAGCGCCTGGGAGCAGGGGAGGTGTGTACAGGCAGGGGCCAGCCTTGCTAGCTGGGCTTTTTCAGGAGGAAATCCAAATGAGGACTTTGAAACCATGATCACGGGCACTTATCAGATGCCTGCTTTGCCTAAACAGCCCAGGACACAAAAGGAAAATCAGGAGGACACATAGCTGGTCTCAAGCTACAATGGGATCGTTAGTGGCAGGATATTGAGCTGTTTGATAAAGCCCAATATTGCGTGTTAATCAGACTTGAATGCCCAAAGAAAGAACAGTGTTTGAAAGTGCTTAACACGAACTGGGAGGACCCCCTTGCTTCTTTTGCCTCCCAGGTGGCATCTTGGGCTGTGATGCTCTGTCATTGTACTGATTACCCGACAGGGTAATCCTGGGAACAGCAGGAGGGATGGCCACCAGTGCAGGACTTTTCAACCTGGCTAATTAAAACAATCCTTTCTCTACCCCTGAAGGCTCCTGAGACAGAAAGTGAGTGGGCTAATGAAAATGTCTCTGTCATTCACCCACTTATCGATTCACGTGATGTCATAACTTCCATTGGGGGGGTCCTGATAGAAAAATTTCAAAAATTTACTGCGAGCCTGGTCCCCTTCATCATATCTCTGCACTGCACAAGCCACGCACCAAGCTGATCATTAGTGACCCATGCTGTATCATCACTTGTCAATCACAGCGCCTGTGGGGGGTTCTAGAAGAGCCCTCGTTCATACTGAACCAAATAAAAGTCATCTGGGTCCTTCTCAGTTATCCACCTCGCTAAGTCCAAGAGGCCCAATTACTTCGGAAAGCCCTGCTGTCCTCATGGGTGGCCTAGTAGATCGAGATGTCTGTTTACTGGAAGAACTCTGATTAGATGGGACACTCTTCAGCATTTGGTTCTGACTGGAAAGATGGCAAGAGTTCAGCTAACATGGAGTTTAACGGTGTCTGGCATGACCACCTCCTTCATTCCCATGAATGGAATCCAGAGTCTTCTGTGTTTACTTCCAGCCTTTACCTTGCCCTGAATGATGTTAATTGAAGATGTCCTCACCACCCACTATGCATGGGACAAGGGAAAGAAACAAGGGGTGGATTTGTACACACAACAATAACAAGAAAAGAAGAAATTGTCATGAATTTGAAGGGGAGTAGGGGGACAGGAAGAGTTGAAAAGAGGGGCAGGGGATGAAAGCACCCAGCAAAACATAACCTAACTCACTTTATACCTTGGGTTCGACTTGGAAAAATACCTGCTGGCCCCAGAGCATCTGTGACACAAATGCCCTCTCCTGAGGTTTGAATGCTGAATGCCCCTCAGAGGCTCCTGTATCAGGGCACGCGGTCCCCAGCTGGAGGTGCTGTTTTGAAAGGTTGTGGAACAGTTAGGAGGTAGGGCATTGCTGAAGGAACCGAGTTGCCGCGGGTGGGCCTTGAGTTTTGATAGCCATCCTCACATTCTGTGCATTCTCAGCCCTACTTCCTGTTCGTCCTCTGCTTCCTGACTGTGGCTGGGATGTGACTGGCTGACTCGTGTTCCTGCTACCATGCCTTCTCCACCATGAAGGACTGTTATCTTCCCCGATTGTGAACCAAAAAAACCTCTCTCTTCCTGAAGTTACTTCTTGTCTAGTGTTTGGTCATGTGATAAGAAGGGTAACTAAGACACCCTCTAGATCCCAGGATGCTCCGGCTCACCTATGGGACTCTACCTAAATCCACCCTTCCTGTCTTTCCCTTGTCCAGTGCATGGTGGGTGGTGATGGCCTTAGTCAATGTCATGCAGGATTCTAGGGAGAGGTAAGGGATTGAAATGAACATAGAAGATCCTGGGGCTGGTCCCTGGAGAAAACCTAATCTCCTCTCTCAGAAGCCATTAAAAACCTGTAGCTTTTCATCTAAGGGTGGGACTTGAATTGTTTTTTTCCTATCCTTAATGGCATGTCAATAGAAATTGACAAATGGTAAAATGCCAAGAGAAAGCCAGATGATGGTGGTGCACATCTTTAATCCCAGCACTCAGGAGGCAGAAACCGGTAGATCTTTGTGAGTTCAAGGCCAGTTTGGTTTATAGAGTGAGTTCCAGGACAGCCAGGACTATAGAGAAACCCTGTCTCAAAAAAGAACAAACAAAACAAAACAAAAAAATAAGAAAAACTGACGGTGGGGTGCTCAATCCTAATGGATACATCAACAACACAACCCGTATACTTAAGACTCGGGGAACATTGCAGAAGAGAGAGCAGGAAGATTCTAGGAGCCAGAGGACATCTGCTGGGCAGCAGTGTTGATGAATGAGGAGATCTCAACAGTGCATTCATCTAAACAAGACCTTGCAGGAGGAGAGGTTCCTTACAGCGATTCTTTTTTTAAAAATATTTATTTATTTATTATGTATACAATATTCTGTCTGTGTGTATATGTCTGCAGGTCAGAAGAGGGCACCAGACTTCATTACAGATGGTTGTGAGCCACCATGTGGTTGCTGGGAATTGAACTCAGGACCCTTGGAAGAGCAAGCGATGCTCTTAACCACTGAGCCATCTCTCCAGCTCCCTCACAGCGATTCTTAAGCCTGCCCCTTGAGCCCTGATGGTGTGTGGACCTCCTGTCCTCATAAACACCTCCTGGGGGCTGAGCCATTCTTTCTTAGAAATATATCCCATTTTTCTTTCTTTCTTTTTTTTTTTTACACAGCCCCTGTGTGTTCAGTTCAAACTAGCTGTTGAATGGCAGTCCAGCCTCCTTGATTTGAAACTTTCAGGGACCTCTGTTTCCATCACTTTCTCTCTTTACCCCTCCCCACTGCCTCTGAGATACACAATGCCAGGGGTGGTGGGGGCCACCCACCTTCGTTTCCAAAGTGAACAGTTAAGGAGCAGGACCCCCCTCCACCTGTCATTTGCATATGGTTTCTTTGGGAAAATGGAGAAAGGTGGCTGTGGGCCTAGATATTTCCGTGCAGTTCTGCTCATTATTTACGCAGTCAAGGAGATATTTCAGTAGAAGTGTGCTGGGCTCTGAGTGACAGGGTACCTTTCTACGGTGCAGGGTTCAGGGAAATTGTAGTGAAGTTGACAGCTTTTTTTAACATACAGCCGCTACTCCACTGAAATCCAGTATGTTTTTATTTTGAAAGTACAAGATGACCTATTTATTAGCTGTGATTTCAGCTGAGTTTACACGCTCAGAAACACAGAGGGACAGGGAGAGCGTGTTTCTTTGGAGGGCCACAGATTCGCTCTCTTTTCTTCTCCCGCTGCAGAGAAGAAAACATCGAAAAATGGGTATTCTGAATTGGAGTGGACGGCTTCTCCTTGAGATGACAGCTTACCTTGGAATCACGGGAAAAAGTTGCCAATTACCTTAATCAGCTTTCTCCAAGAATCAACAAGGAGAGCTGAGCTTAGTCGGCCTCCGTGGGAGGAGAGGGAGCAGGGACTAGAGGGAAAGAACGCCAGGTTCAAAAGCTCAGAGTATATTGAAAAGCTGCTGGTTTTTGTTTTAAAAACAAGACTGTGTGGGTGGGTGGGGGTGCTGTCATGCCTGGTGTTTGTTCCTTCAAGAGGGGGTAGACATTGGGACCGGGACGGTGGCTTACACACCCTGAGCCCTGTTAGAAGTATGACTGATATCTTAGCCCACATCCAGCAAATCCTCAGGTGCAGCCAAGTGCAGAAGCGCTGGGCCGGCCCTGGACCTTCTGATGACACTTGGTGGGTGGCAGCCATTTACCTATTTGGCACCTACTGTACTAGGTTCTAGGAATTTCTAGGTACTAGGAACACAGGGAATAAGACCCATGAAACCTGTGCCCTTCCTGAGGGAATCTGGGAACCTTCAGGAAAGCCACACAGTCAAGTGATCCTTGTCTGGACAGAGTGACATTAATATTCTGGTGGCATTTATCCAAGAGGAAATCATAGCTGTGCTGTTATAATCTATCCTGTATGACCTTCCAGTCACATAATTCTTTTTTTTTGTTTTGTTTTGTTTTGTTTTGTTTTCGAGACAGGGTTCCCCTGTGGCTTTGGAGCCTGCGCCGGAACTAGCTCTTGCAGACCAGGCTGGTCTCGAACTCACAAAGATCCACCTGCCTCTGCCTCCCGAGTGCTGGGATTAAAGGCGTGCACCACCACCGCCCGGCTCAGTCACATAATTCTTATCTCATAGATTGTATTTGGTTTTGCTTTGTTTGTTTTAGACATGATCTCCCTGTAGAGCCCTGATTGGCCTGGCAGAAGACCAGGGTGATCTTGAACTCACAGAGCTCCACTTGCCTTTTCTTCCTGAGTACAGGGGATAAAAGGGCTGGCCTTCATATTATTTTATATAGATGGGTGGTCCTGCCCAGTTTAGTAAATGGAAGTGGAATTTTGCACACTACAGAATTAACATTTGTTTTGGGCTTCCTCGCTCAGTATGGGCAGTGTGCATCTATCCCCTCAACCCCCTACTTCTCTCTTTCTTAAAATATTTTTTAGATGTATTTGTTTTATGTGTATGGATGTTTTACTTGCATGTCTCTCTGAGCACTGTGTGTGTGCCTGGTGCCCTCCAAGGTCAGAAGGAGGGTCAGATTCTTTGGAGCTGCGGTTAGGGATGATTATGAACCACCATGTGGATGCTGGGAGCCAAACTTGGGTCCTCTGCAAGAGTAATAAGTGCTCATAAGTGCTGAACCAGCTCACCAGCCCTTATAAAATTTTTATTTTATTTTATTTTATTTTATTTTGATAGTTTTGGGGGCTGATAAGATGGCTCAGCATGTAAAGGGGCTTGTCCCCAAAGCTGGTGACACATGTTCAATCTCTAGGACATGTGTGGTGGGAGGAAAGTGACTCTGATAGTTGTCCTATGACCTCCACATGTGCCATGGCTTGTGTATGTGTGTGCACACACACATACACACAAAATAAATAGATGTTTAACTTCAGATGTAACACCACTTGTTATTCATTTTTCATTTATTTTTCATTGGAATTCATGCTCATTTAATTTTGTTTCAATCTTAAATAGTTGCAAGTCTCTCACATGTGAAACAGACTTTCTTGGTGAACCGTCCCTTCAGCCAGACTCAGTTTAGATGACTGAATTCAAGGTGTCAATTTTGTCGTTTAGCTGTATGTGTGTAGCAGTTTTCCTATGTTTACCCCAAACTCAGTAAACCTGCTTCTGAGAAGGGAAAACGGTGTGGCTGTGAAATCAGAGTGTCACCTTGAAAACAGACCTCCAAGTGTCATGCAGGAGCTCCCAGGCACACTTGAATAGCAGATATTGGCACTTGAGAATGGCTCGTTTGGTTTGCAAAGTGTGCATTTTGTACCCATATCGCTTCATGGCCTCAGCAGCAGCTCAGGGCTGATTGCCCATTTCACCCAATCAAGCGTTGAGTTCATTCACCAGCCATTTATTATCGACTTTGTACTGGACCTTGGGGAGGTGGTGGTGGGCCGCCAGGGCCTTGGATACAGGTGCTTGGACACCCCAGAGATGAGAGCTGAGCAGCTGCACGAGGGTGAAGGGCTCAGCATGCCCCTCCTTCAGAAACAGCCTTCCCCTTGCTGCTTTCCTCCCGGGGGACCTTCCAGAGCAGAGGAAAGTGAGTTTGCCAACGGAAGTCCTGGGCGTTAGCAGATGCAATGGAGGGAGGTATTTGTGAGGATGAGGTGTCTGGTGGAGCTTTGCAGCCAAGCAAACCTAGAGCCACCTGCAGCATTGCCAGGGAGACAAATGCCACATCTGGAAAGATCTGCATAATCCACAGCTTGTCATTTGGGCAGGAAGAACTCTGTCTCCTCTGGGAGGCTGCCTAATTATGGGCTGGATCCTTGCCAGAAAAGAGGAGCGAGCAGAGTGAAGAAGCAGGCACACTCTGGACTCCTCCGTGGCACAGCAAGCGTGGGTTCTGTTTCCAGGTTAGCCTGGCTTCCGGGCGGACCCAAGGTCAGGTTCAGGAGAGATGGCCAAGGTGAGGGTGAGGAGCCCTGTGGGCTGGTTGAGGGTCTTGCTGTGTCACCCAGAGTCAGTGCTATGTCTCTGCTGTCACTACCAGTTCCTTAGCGTATTGACTTTACCCCCTTCTTAAAAATTGTTTGTGTGTGTGTTTGTGCATGCAGGTGAGCATGCATGTGTGTGTGTAAGTAAGAGCCCAACACTGGACATCTTCTTTATCTTTTGAAACAGGATTCTCTCACTGTGCTGGTGACTCAGTGGTTTGTCCGGACTGGCTGGCCAGTGAGCCCCAGGGACCCCAGCTCCCGAGAGTGCTGGGATTACAGGTGTGAGCTGCCATTCACAAAACATTTGTTTATCTGTTTGTTTGCTTGACTTGGTCACTGGGAAGCCAAACTCAGGTCCTCAGGTTTATGGGAGAAGCTGTAAAGGCTGAGCCAGCTCCCCAGCTCCCTTTAATTTAAAAAAGGATTGCAGTAAAATGCCCTTGACATAGAGTCACTTGTTGGACACAGTGATGCAGCTTGTGTTTCCAGCTCCAGGGAGACAGAGACAAGAGAATCCACAGTTCAAGGCCAGCCTGGGCTGAAAGCTTATGTCAAAAAGAAATTAATTTCCATCTTAAGTATTTTTCTATGTAGAGTTCAATGGCAGCAAATATATTTATATTTTATATTCCCATTGCACATCTCTAGATCTCTTTTTCCATCTCACAAAAGATGGAAACTGTAGCATGTGTCAGAGCATCCGCCGTTCACTGATGAACATTTGCTCCTGCCCCTGATGGGTCCCTAGACATGCATGTCCGGGTTACTGGTCTGTTTTGAAAATAGAACAATAAGAGCCTTTGCCAGCCTCAACCCTTTCACTTACCCCCATGTTTCTGGGGTGCTCTCAGGGGATGAGGCGCTCTAGACACAGCTGGGGGTATCCAGCCCCCTTCTCGACCTTCAATCTGGATGCCCTGGTGGTTGGGTTATGTTGATCTTTGGCCATGTTCTCAGTGTGTCATCTTACACGTGTGTGAGCAGGACTCTCTTTAAGGCCCTGCTGTGCTCTCAGGTGCTGTGAATACAGAAGGTGCCACCTGTTAGGCAGTCAATGCAGTCAATGATGAAAAGCCAGCAGAGAAGAGATTCCTAAAAACTCAGACACTAAGAGGATGGCTCAGCAGTTAAAAACCCTATCTGTTCTTCCCGAGGACCTTGGTTCAATTCCTAGTGCCCACATGGCAGCCCACAGGTGTCTATAACTCTAGTTTCAGGGGACCTGATGTCCTCTTATGGCATTAGCAGGTTCCAGGCATGCAAGTGGTGAATAGACATACACAGGGACAAAACACTCATCCACAAACTTTAGGCAGTGAGGGTTGGCAAAGATGAAAGTGAAGGGGCTGGAAAGATGGCTCAGTGGGTCAGAATGCTGCACACATGTGAGGAGCTGAGGTTTTTGAGACAGGGTTTCTCTGCATAGTCCTGGCTGTCCTGGAATTTACTCTATAGACCAGACTGGCTTTGAACTCAGAGATCTATCTGCCTCTGCCTCCCGAGTGCTGGGATTAAAGGTATGCATCACCAACACTCAATGAGGGTCTGAGTTTCAATCCCAGCACCCACACACGTGCCTGTAACTTCAGGGTTTGCTTCTAGTCTAACTCCAGATTCGGTGAGAAGTCCCATCAGACTTTTACAGTAGAACACTGGATGTTCTCTACTGGCCATTGTCTGCACATCTGTGTGCAGTGCATACACACGTGTACAGAACACACACATGTACCACACTCATACATACACACACATACATACAAACACATGCACACACAAAACTAAAAAGAAAAAAAAACCCACGAGAGGCTGGAGAGATGACTCAGTGGGTAAGAAAGCATAGGCAGCTCACAGCTGCCCATAACTCCAGCTCCAGGGGCCCCAACACCTTCTTCCAGACTCAGGACTTACATGCACATATCCCTACACAGACACTTGCCTAATGTGAATGAGGCCCTTCATTCAGTCCCCAGCACCACAAAGCAAATGACAAACATGTCAAGTGCCATTATCATTGGTTGTAGCCACCTGCCAGCCATCCTGAACGTACCATTGCATATAACTGAGATTTTATATCCTTTGACTAACATGGTTCTAGTTCCCACCCCCAATCCCTAAGTGCTACCTTTTATTTTCTAATGCTATGAGTTTGACCTTTTAAGATTCTATGTTTTCTTTAATCCCAGTTAGATCATGTCTGCCCTAGCTATGTTTCTCTTACTCTGATGATTAAAGCATTTTTAATGGAGAGAGGGTTTATTTTTGCTCACAGCTTCAGGTTACAATCATTGCAGAGATGCCAAAGGAGGAATGTGAAGCAGCTTGTCACATCCATGGTCAAGAACAGAGAGGGAACGCATACTTGTTAGTACTCAGCCCCCTTCCTATACTCACACAGTCCATGATTCCTCGCCTAGAGAATGGTGCTGCCCATGGTGGGCTGGATCTTTCCACATCATTTATCATATTTAAGATTATATTCCATGACTGTGCTCACAAGCCAATCTGATTTAGAAAATTCTCTACTGAGACTCCTCAAGGTGATTTTGGCTTATGTCAAGGTGGCCTTTCTTCACTGCATTTGTTTCTCTTGGTAAGACGTTGCCGCAAATGAGCTCTTCCTTTGCTAAGGCTGAATGTGCACAGCCAGTATGTACACACCCTGTTTTCTTCATTCGATTTTCTATTGGCTGGCATTTAAGTTGCTTCTACATCTTGGTGATATCTTGTAACTAACACTGGCAGACTAGTGGAAGCACAGGTGTCTTTAAGCTGCTGATTTTGTCTTGGAAAGGATTCCAAAAGGGGGCTTGCTAGGTGTGGTGATTTGAATAAACTTGCCCCAGCAGTCTCATAGGGAGTGGCACTATTTGAAAGGATTAGGACCTATTGCCTTTTTGGAGGAAGTGTGGCCTTTTTGGAGGAAGGGTGTCACTGGGTGTGGGCTTTGGGGTTTCAGATATTCAAGTCAGGCCCAGTGTCTCTCCCTTTTCCTGTTGCCTGCATATCTAGATGTAGAACTCTCAGCCATCTCTCCAGCACCATGTCTTCCTGCCCTGACGATAATAGACTATACCTCAGAAAGTATAAGCCAGCCCCCAATTAAACGTTTTCCTTTCTAAGAGTGGCTGTGGTTATGGTGTCTCTTCATGGCAATAGAACACTGATTGGATCATATGGTGGGTAACCCTATCTTAAATTTTTGGGCAAACTAATCCAGTGCTTTCCACAATGGCTACACCACAATGTTGGAATTAGTAAGTTTTTCCTACCCTCTTTTGTTCCTGCCCACAGTCCACCCTTTGCTATGACATCCTTTGCTTTCAAGCTTTGGATTCTAAAAACTCAGTGGGAGTTGGACTTACGTTCTATATATTACTCCATGCGTGTGGATACATGAGCCAGTGTGTGCATGTGTATGTGGAGACTAGAGGACAGCCTTAGGTACTAGCCACCTTTTAACTTTATTTTTATTTTTGAGAGAGAGAGAGAGAGAGAGAGGGGCGTCCTCTCACTGGCTTGGACCTCATCAAATAACCTGGGAATCTTCTTGTCTGTTTCCCCAGCTCTGGGATTAGAAACATGTAATACCTGGCTCACGTTGTTATGATTAAATTTTATGTAAGTGTGTGTGTGCGGGTGTGAGTGTGTGTGTGTTTATGTGAATGTGAGTTCAGGATTCTACAGAGGCCAGAGGCAAAGGATCCCCTGGAGTTGGAGTTATAGACGGTCATAAACCTGTAGACAGGGAGGCTGGGCACTGGACTCAGATTCTCGGGAAGAGTAGCAAGTGCCCTCAACCTCTGAGCCATCTCTCCAGTCTCCCATGCTTGGATGTGTGAATTCTGGAGACTGAGCTTAGAGTCCTTGTGTTTGTGAGGCAAACACCTTACCAACTGAGCTATGCCCCTGGCTTGGAAAGGGACATTTTAGATTGCCCGAAGGTAGAACACACTAGAAAATTGGGTTGATTAAAGAATCCACACGCAGTTACTTCTCAGACCTGCCCTAGAATATTCCTCTCTAAAACCATGCAGCAACACTCAAAGGTCACCTGCTGCAGGGGAGGCCTGCTTAGGTATGCGGTTTACCCAACAGCGATGGTATTTGTTTTGCAGTGAGCTGAGCTGCTGCACTCTGCAGCAGGAACTGTTGGGGGAGGTGGCCGCCATCGACAGTAGTGACACTGTTATGTGCTTTGTCTGGGAGCATGGCTTAATCAGCTGACAACTTGGAGGTGCTACGTGTGCACAACATAGTCCTGATCATCTGGGCCGAAGACTAACTTAGCTTTTTGGTTGAATTTGGAAATGGGGAGAGACATTCTGGAGATGGAGAACATACAAACAGACACATGTACACACACGAACAGCATATGTATGCCGCATATCTTTAGTTGTAATCCAGGGAAACGTTGTGGCCTCAGATGAAGAGAGGAAAGGAGAGCTCCCATGGTCCTTAAGGTCTGGATGGTTCTCAGCTGTCATTCAGACCGGCAGACTCATCTTTGCAGAACAGCCCCACCTCTAGCTGTCTGATGCTGGCAGGTGTCCGCGTTGCTCCACCTTCAGGCTTCCCTCGGTGCTGAGATGAATCCAAGGCCCTGTGCATGTGAGGCTGGGACTCTAACACCACGCCCTAGCTCTGAATCTTTACATAAAGCTGGGATAGCAATCCGCATCTCCTGGGGTGGCTCTGAGGAGGAAACGGGGAGGATGCTCACTGCCCTGCTGATGAAGTCTGATGGTATCACAGTGGAGCCGAGGGCCTGCTGCCAGGACCACCGTACCACCACCCAAGCCATGCACATCTCATGGAAAAATTGTAGGGGAAGTCCTACAGCTGGGACGTGACAAGGTGAGGCTGCCTGGGAGTGAACCAGAAGAAGAGGACTCCAAAGGGCCCAGTCTGGAGGGTGAATTCCAAACATCTGCCTCCTAATTTAAGATATTATTTTCAGGGAGAAAAATATCCCAGCCACAGAGAGGATATGATTTGCTTAATTTGGGTCATTTTGTAAGCCCATGCCACCACATGAGATGATAATTACTTCCTATCACTATAGCTTTGCCTGTTCTAGAACCTTCCATAGATGGAAACAGTGCACATATAATCTTATGTTTGGCTTCCTCCTTCGACATTTGATGTTATCAGTCCTTCGTTCCTTTCTATTGCTGAGTAGTTGTCCTTCGTGTGGACATACCACAGTTTGCTTTTCCCTTCGCCCAGGCAATGGGTGTCTGACTTGCTGCCACTGGAGGCGGTTATGAACAATGCCTCGAAGACCTTGCACATAGACTTTTGTGGGTAAACACTTTCACATCCCCGAGGTAAAGAGAGGGCAGGGAGAATCCGAGGTTACATAATAGCTGTTAGTTTAACTCCCCACTGTTCTGTCTTACTGTTTTCCAAAAAGGCTGCTCCCACTTGCGATGTGGGAGAGTTCCAGGCGCTTCACATTCTCTCCAATGCTTGCAATTGTCAGTCCTCTGATTTGGTGCTTGAGTTTTGTTTCGGAGGATGACTAGGGGTTTGGTAGGCGAACACAGTGGGAAGGATATTCCAGAAAATGGAAACATGACTTGGAGAAACAGAGGCAGGAAGGATGCTCAGCCTATGTGAGAAGTACAGGTGCACTGCGCTTGGGCTGGAGAGGAGGTGAGGACCATGAGTAACAAAGACAATGAGGGCAGCCAGAACCCATAAAAACCTGGACTCGGGCACTAGGTTCTATAGTGAAGCCCTCCTGTTATCCCCTTTTAGAGATGGGAATGCCAAGACAAGGCTCAGTAACGTGCCCAGCCTATCATACACACCTGCGTGGACATCTTGTTTAGTCTCTGTGGGTTGGGGGATGCTTCCAAAGGGGTTAAGTGGGGGTGATGTGATGTTCTGCAAGATCCCGTGGCTACAGAGTGACCCTGATTGGAGAGACTGAGCATGGGGGGAGGGGGATCTTGAGTAGCCTGGCTGGGCAGAGGGTGTTGGGGAAAGAGTAGAGGGTGCAAGGCAGGATTTGGCTCAAACAGACAGCCTGGAGGGGAGAACCCTACTTGGAGCCCATCAGTAAATAGATCAGGGTTCTGTTTGTGGTGGACAGGGAATGGGTCTGCCAGATCTGTGCCCTTGCACGCTGGGAGACCGAAGGCCTGTGCCTTTCAGAGAGTCATAGCTCTGTGGACAAATTTACTTATTGTGTACTGTGAGGGGCTGTGTATGCAAACGTGTGTATGTGTTTGTACATATTAATTATGTATATATATGAATGTCTGCATGTATATATATGCATTTGTATGTTATGTATGTGTATGTGTGTGCATGTGTGTATGCTTACAAGTGTACATGTCTATATGTGTGTGCTTACATGTACCTGTCTATATGTGTGTGCATATGTGGGATTACTTGGGAACCACTTTCACTAGTGTATGTCCCCTATGTGGGTCTTTCCTCCCGCCTTCCTGACTCTTTGCACTGTTTCCCCCTTCCCAGTAATGTCAGGGTCTCTGCCATGCCCCCCAGGATACTCACAATCACCTCCTAATGTATCTCTCCACCTGCCCCAGTCCTCTCCCCATCACCACCCTCAACAGGAGTCACTAAGTCTGTTCCCACTCCCTCCACTTCAGGCTTATTAGGGGCCCCCAGGCCTGTGGGCTGGTCATATGCTCATGTCTCCTCCGGGCTGCTCTGAGCTACAGGGAAGGGGCTGTGGTAGAATTCTTCTGCTGGTCTGCAGGTAGATGAAACCTGCTCCCAAGACAGCCCCGCTGTGGCAGGTGCTAGTGTGAGCTGAGGCCTTTGGGACAGGCAGCACCAGCCCCCTGGCCCTGTTGTGTGAGGAGCACCCTGTTTGCATTCTGGCCGTCTGGAGTACTAGGGGCCTAATGCAGGGGTGGGGAGGGAAGGGGAGCACTCCAGAGGCCAGATCAGGGTAGCCCAGGTGAAGGAAAGGAAAAGCCAGAGTTGAATCTGGTCAGGAGTTTCTGTCCTTAAGAAACCACCTTCTCTGCTTTGTTCTCAAAAGAATCATTTGTTCAGCTGCCAGCAGCACCAGGTCCTCACCAGGGTCAAGAGTCTTCAGGGAGCTGCTACCAGCACCAGGTCCCCACCAGGGTCAGGAGTGTGCAGGAAGCTGCCACCAGCACCAGGTCCTCCACCAGGGGTCAGGCTTGGGACTCGGTTCCTGTTGGACTAGCCTGTGAGACAGAGTTCAATTGGATATTCAACAGAGACACTCACGAGTGTGACATGCCCGTCAGTGGGCTGGTACCTCATGCTGTTCAGGGGTCAGGCCCAGAGCTAACTCTAGCTCAGAGAGTCTTGGACTTCACAACACTCAGGAAGCCTAAGTGGAAAGAAGACCAGATGACCCTGGCCCTTTTCCTAAATTCTTGGACTATAAGCATTAGTTGTGTTCCTAATAAGAACACATCTGCCATGCACTCTGTAGAACCGAGCCCGTGGCACAGGGTGAGCCACGCAGCTGCTCTACCAAGAGTCAAGGCCATGGAGCTAGATCAGTCCGGGAGTTTGCATTGGCCTTGACCCAAATCCCATCCTACGGCCTCAGCATGTCTCATTTTCTTTTGCTGCAAAAAAGGAGGTAACTCAGTCTATCTCAAACCATTCCCAAATATATCTTTCAGCTTCTAAAATGCCAAATGCAATTCATACTGCAAGCAGAAAGAGTTGCTTGAAATATGTTGGTCAAAATAGAAACTGAAAGACTTATTGTTTAAAATGGCACAGGGTGGTGGGGGTGGCTCAGTGGTTAAGAGTTCTTGTTGCTTGGGGCTGGAGAGATGGCTCGGTGATTAAGAGCAGTGGCTGCTCTTCTAGAGCACCAGGGTTCAATTCCCAGCACACACATGGGAGCTCACAACTGTCTGTAACTCCAATTCCAGGGGATCTGACACCCTTGCACAGATGTATATGCAGGCAAAACACCAATGCATATACAATAAAATAAAATAAAGAGAGTGCTTGTTACTCTTGCAGAGGACCCAAGTTTGTTTCCCAGCACCATGTCAAGCAGTTCACAACTTCCCTGAAACGCTAGTTCCATGGGTTCCAACACTTTCTTCTGTGTGTGTGTGTGTATGCATGCACCACACATGCATGTATACTCGCACTCAAGTACACACACAAAATAAAATAAATCTCAGAAATTAACACTGGTGGTACCTTGCCTTCACAAAGGGGCTACAGCCTGCAGTGGGGCCAGAAACACAAGGTGTACATTCCAATCTTTACACCTTCCCAGCTGCTTTTGTAGCAATTCATAGTCTCTGTGGCAAGATGCAGAAGGCCTGGGGCGTAAGCATTTCCTTTCTTAATTACCTTTTGGTGTTGACTTGTGAGCATAGCAGAACCATTTCGTTTTGTAATTTATGGCAGTCTCTTTTGGAATTGTTGTCCCTTCCTGGTTCAGAGAAAAAAAGATGTTTCTGCTAATAGATGTGCATTTTGTCAGCCTTCATATCTGCACCAGAACCCAATAATTATAAATTACAGTCCCAATCAGCCGGCTGTCCAGAGGGATGGTAACAACACCCCCAACGATTGATGCACATTCTTTGGAATTTAGGGGCATCGTAATTTATCAGGATTCATTTTTTTCCTATCCAATTTGAGAAAAGGCATTTCTATTTTGTAAGCAATAATCTCTGCTGTTGTATTTCTTGACTAAACAGTGGAAAACATTATTATAATATATATTTTGTGTGTATTTCCTAGTTACTGATGCAGAATCTAGTAGCTGCTTTATGGGAAAGAGTTTATCAATATTTCAATTATAAATTCCAACTTTCAGGAGGTTCGTAACTCATCTTTTAAAAGTCAGATGAGACTTTGAACATGGCAAGCAGTGTGCCCTCCTAGGACGCCCGTGCTTTCTGCCACAGGAAACCAGCGTCATGATGGCTTTTCTTCCACTTTTCAGGGTGAAACTTCAGTTTCGCTTACTGTGTGAATAGAGTAGAATTAGCCGGGCGGTGGTGGCGCACGCCTTTAATCCCAGCACTCGGGAGGCAGAGGCAGGAGGATCTCTGTGAGTTCGAGACCAGCCTGGTCTACAAGAGCTAGTTCCGGGACAGGCTCCAAAGCTACAGAGAAACCCTGTCTCGAAAAACCAAAAAAAAAAAAAAAAAAAAAGAGTAGAATTAAGATTTCCTTTGCATCAGATGCACGAGACTATTGCCAAAGTTCCTGCCTGCAGCTGGAGGGGACAGCTGCTGGAGTCGAAATCTCAGAGTTTGTTCAATGGCAAGTTTATTCTGGAAAATCCATCAACAAATTCCGTTGTCTATGGATTGAGCGAGTGGTTGATAGGACAGTCTTTGCAACATTGCTGGAAGGCATATCTGTTTCTAGAAGTGGTGTGTGTGTGTGTGTGTGTGTGTGTGTGTGTGTGTGTGCATGTGCATGCTTGCGTATGGAGGCCAGAGGTGACCTTAGGCATCACTCCTCAAGAACTATCTGTTTATATTATTTTGGAAGGGATCTGGAGCTTGGTGCTTAGGTTAGGCTGGCCAGCCAGGAAGCTCCAGAGATCTGCCCCTTGTGTGGGCCCTTGGGATCAAACTTGAGTCCTTATACTTGCGAGGTTAGCACTGTACTTACTGAACATCTCCCCAGCCCTGAAGACTTCAGCAAGGCAAATGCACAATCCTGATTTTACAGCTGGCTGGCGTGTTGGTCTTTAAGAAAGCGACTGACTTTGGGACTGGAAAGATGGCTCAGTGCTTAAGAGTACTTGCTGCTCTTGCAGAGGTCCTGAGTTTAGTTCCTAATACTCATATCAGGCAGCTCACAAAATGCCTGGAACTCTAGTCCCAGCGGATACAATGCCCTTTTCATGGGTACTCAAACATGTGTGACACAGTATACACACATAAACATAAATGAAAAATGAAAATAAAGATAAACTTCTGAGAGTGAGAGAGAAACAGAGAGAGAGAGAAAATCTATGATTCAACCAAGATTTAATGCTGCTTTTATCATGGCGAGGACCAAGATGTGTCAGCTTTGCTGCTCGCTGGCCTTGTGGGCTTCCGTCCCTGAGCTGAGCTAGCTCCTGTCCCCAGCCATGTGCCCTGGCACTTCTCTTAAAGTTGAGTCAAAAATGAATGATCATTTCCAACATCCCAGGGTTGCCCAAAGTGAGACGCCACCAAAATGTCACGACTCCACATGCAAATCTGGCCTAGTTACAGCCAGGCGTAGCTTTTGTTTTATTGGACTGGCCTTTAAAAATGAAGCAGACAAATGAGACTGCTCAGGAAAATCCAGTGCGCAGCGCGGACTGGGGATAGCTGCAGCCGGAGCAGGCAGCTGGCCTCTTCCCTCTCCTGCAGGCTCTCTCAGGGCCTTTGTTAGGTCTTCTTAGGGATGTAGCTTTGTTCCTGGTGATGTCATCAAGGGGACCCATTAGTGCTTTGTAGTTCGCGGGACTGTTGTCCTAGGAGACACCTGAGCTTGCAGGGCTCTCTCCCCTCAATCCTCAGACGCAGTTGCCGGCATGAGACACTTTGGGATGTAGAGAGGCCCTCGAATGTAGGCGCCAGAGTGCTGACTTTGGGGTCCATAGGCCTGTTCTCACCCAGGCTCACCCACTATTGTTGGTGGATCATGAGCAGGTTGATTGTCAACCTCCTTTGGCTTGTCCATCCATGAACAGGGCCAGCCCAGTGTTCCCCAGAGCGTTGCTATGGGGATTTTAGTGGCAGGTGTGAGTAGGGTATCTGGCATACAAGCATTCACTTACTCACTAGCTGAGTTTCTGCCAAGCACCTACTGTGTGTCAGGTGCTGCCTAGGTCTGGGGAATGGGCTGAATGGGGCAGAGAGGGTGTCATTCTTGTGCTTACATTTTAATGGGGGAAGAGGGGAGACAGACCATGAATGAATAACTACCAAATAACATACTTTTATAGTGACTAGTTTTCAGGAGCAGGGAAGGCCTTCTCAAGTCAGTTACTAAGGAACTTAATTTGCCTCTTAGCCCAGTCCTCCCAGTCTGATGTGCCCTCAGTGTGTTCCCTTTCTCAGCAAGCTCATACCTGGGGCTGACTCACTGGCCCTGAAGATTCCCTAGGGCACCTCTGTTCCTGAGCATCTTGCGAGATGCCTTCCACCAAACCTCCTAAAGACACTATGCAGAGGTCATGTCTTTTATCCCTGTTCAGAGCCCTGGCCCTGAGCTGTATGTGTTCGCACACTTGTACCCAAGTTTCACCATTAGGACTTCTAGAGCAAGTCATCCCCGGTCAGCCCCACTCTCTTTGCCTTGAATCTGACCCTATTCCTTCAGGTGTGTGTGCGTGTGTGTTCATGTTGGCGTGTGATTGATTAACATAATGCCTTCATGTGTGTGCATATACAAGCAGACATGTGCATGCTGAGGCTTGAGGACGGCCTCGGGTGTCGTTTCTCAGGCACCACATCATGTTTTGTGAGACATGGCCTCTCAATGGTCTGAGCTCACCAAGCAGGTTAGGTTGACTGCAGTGAGCCCCAGGGGTTTTCCTGTCTCCCCCAACCGGGTATGCCATCAGGATTGATTTTTTTTCTGCGAGTTTTGAATTTTGAGCTCAGGCGCTTTACTGCCTGAGCCCTCTCCCCAGGTCCTGTCAGCTCCACATGGGTGGTCAATGACCAGGGCGTGCGAAAGGACCACTGATCTAGCCGCAGAGTTTACATAGGTCCCAGACAGATCTTTCCAGAGACTCTTGCCTGGGCCATTGTGAAAGCAACTATGGTCTTATGCATTTGGGAGCTGATTAAGCGTCTGGCATGGGCCAGCTCCTGCCTGTAAGTGAGGAAGATGATGCCAGGGCTGGTGACACTCCTGGCAGAGCCCTCTACCCCACACTGAGTGGCGGGATCCTGACAGTCCCATTTCCACACGTTCTCCCAAGCTGATACCAAACCCCAACAACTGACAAGAGGCCCCATCCTATGAAGGCAGAAAGAAAAAAGGATGGAAATTGAGATTCTGCTGTGATACCTTTCTGATAAAAGCGCGGCACGGAATGGCAGGATAGTGTCACTGCCTGGTTTTTCATTTGTGTTTTTGTTTCATGCCTCAATATCTTCTTCCAACTGCTCTGTCGCCTTTTCTCTTCTCCTCGCTTTGATCTATTCGTTTTCCCTAGAAACGGGGCCTATAAATCACTATAATGCAGCCTTGGGAAAGATGCTGCTTAGTGCAGGGAGAGATGCATTGCCGCTAACAGCCCCGGCAGGGAGAAAAACTCCCGCCTCGTTGCCGGGTTCCGACGACAGGTTACTGATGGTGTTTGCTTTTTATGTCTGTGCGCGTGCCACCGGGGCAGGGCCGGAGGGAGCGTTCCGTGTGCCACCTTCGTCATATTTCAAGTCTCCTCCAGCAGTTGAAAACAAACTGCTCCTTCTGGCTTCTCCAGGAAGCAGAGAGAAAAGGAAGGGAAGGCTTCGCAGGGAGAGCACCTCGAAGTGTGTGTGTGTGGTGTGTATGTGTGGTATGTGTTTTGTGTGTGGTGTGTGCATGTCATGAGTATGGTGTGTGTATGTGTTGTGTGTGAGTTGTGTGTGTGTGGTGTGTGCATGTGGTGTGGGTGTATGTATGTGTTGTGTGTGTCTGTTGTGTGTGTTGTATGTGTACGCTATGTGTTGTGTGTGTAGTGTGTGTTTTATGTGTGGTGTATGTGGCATGTCTGTGGTGTGTGTCTGTGTATATGTGTGGTATGTATATTGTGTGTGTGGTATTTGGTATGTGGTGTATGTCTTTGTGTGTGATGTATATGTATATGGTGTGGTGTGTAGTGTTTGGAGTGTGTGATGTGTGAGGCTGGTATGCATCATGTGTGTGGTGTGTGCCTGTGTGTGTGTTACTGTGTGTGTGGTGTCTGTGTGTGTCACTGTGTTTCTCTGTGTGTGGTGTATGTTTGTGGTGTGTGTGTGTGTGTGCATGTGCACATGCCTCTTTGGATAAAAACCAGCTCCTAAAACATCACTCTGCCTTCCTGGAGTCTGCCTGTGCTTCCAAGGTGGCCCCAATTAGCCTGCTATCCCAGGCCACAGGCTGTCTCTAGAAGGCACAGTTAGAAGTCTCACAGTAGGGTCTCTCCTTTCCAAAGATCTGGCACCTTTTCTCCTTGTGGTTTATGGTCCCATTCTCACGTGGCTCAGAGCTGCAGGGGAGCTTAAGATGAATCTCTGCCTTAAAGCGACTCAAGGCAGTGCCATCACCTCTTGCCTGTGACATCCAGGGTAAGGCCATGCAAATGTCATCAGGCCCTAAATCACTATGGAAGGTTTCCTCACATGAGAGCCACTCATGGCCTCAAAGGTGCAGGGATAAGTTTAGTTCTTCTCTCCCACCAACCTCTCGTGTCCCTTTAGGGTAGAGGGAGGCTCAGCACCCTCTCCCTTTCCCTCTTGTCACACCACCCGGAAGTTCATCTGTCTCTCCAGCTCTTCCAATCCTAATGGTCTCTTTAAAAAAATTTTTATTTATGTGTGTGTGTGTGTGTGTGTGTTGGGAGTGGTGTGTATATGTGTGAGTTCAGGTGCCCATATAGTCCAGAAGGGGGCACTGGATTCCCAGGAGCTGGTGTGACAGACAGTTGTAAACCACCCAGTGAAGGTGCTGGGAATTGAACTCTGGTCCTCTGGAAGAGCAGCAAATGCTCTTAACCGCTGAACCATCTTTCAGCCATCCACCCCTCAACAATGACCTTTGCTCAGCAGAAGAGGACTTTCTGGGTGGGTACGTTCTTTCTCAAGGGTCTCAAGGGTCTACCACACAGGGGTCCTGACAGAGCACTGGAAAGCTGGCTGGGAGCACCTAAGCAGCCATCGTACCAGGTGGCACAGACTCACTCAGGCCCACTGGAAGATGAAGAGGCCAAACTTTGTTAGCTTGGCAGCCAGTCTCTCTTAGGCAGCACAGGAAAATGGAAGTGTGTATAGAAGATAAAAGCAAGGAAGAAAACCATGACACAGCTGATCCCCTTTGAAGTCATACTGTCTCCCAAGTACAGCCAGGGGTGACGATTTGAGCAGACTTGATAACTAGATCAGATCTGGGAAGAAAACCTCCTAGGGCAAAAATTAGCAGATCGTCCACATAAATGGATCTTCCTGGCCTTGTGGTTTCTCAGTTTACAGCCTGGAGTCACCTAACTCATCCTGTGTGTCTGTCTAATTCAATCAAAGGGATAGAGTGAGTGTGTCAGCATGTGTGTGTGTATGTGTGTGTGTGTGGCCATGTGCATGCATGAGTATGTGTGTGCATATGTATACACGTGAGATTCTGAATGTGTATGTTTGTGTATACATGAGAGCATGCAAGTGTATGTACTTGTAAAACCTGTCAAAATCCTTCTGACTTCCCAGGCCTTCTGATGTCCACCCTGAGTGGGCCTCATCCACCAGAGGGGTTCACCACCCACCCCACAGCCATCCCAGGACTGCTCTGGCTTCAGCAGTTGGAGTGTGGCCGAGAAGCCCCTGTGCCCCTTTTATGCTCTAGCCCCTACTTGGCTGTGACCTCAGCTCCTGTCCCCATCCCTGACAGTACAGCACATCTGCTTCCTCAATCTCTAGGGCCCTGGGACTTTAAGGGGGACAAGATGTGATTATCCGAACCTCCTTGGGATAGAGATGACAGTGGTGACTATCTCCAAAATGACTGGATGTTTACCTGCTGGACTGCACACACACTGTGGTCCAGCCACACTAAGGAGTGGAAATTAGCACTGAACAGGCCTGGGGCAGCAGTGAGCCTCAGAGACGTCCCAACAAAAGCAAGGACACAAGACAGAGCCATGTGTGAGATGATGTCATCCGTAAGAAATATCTAGTACAAGCACATCCATACTGAAAACAGATGAGTGGTGGCTGGCCTCAGGGGAGGGGTGCCTGCTTAAGAGGATGATGAGAGAAAGAAGCACTGTCATTATAGAGACGCAATTCCTGTGCTGAGCTGTGATGTCCTACACGCCACTCAAGAGTGTATTTGAAAGGGCTAGTTTTGAGGCAGGGGAGATGGCTCGCTCAGTAAAGTGCCTGCCTTGCAAACATGAGGACTTGGGTTTGGTTCCTGGAATCCATGTAAAGAAAACAGCTTTAGTGTGGTGGACTGTGCACATTAATTCTGGTGCTGGGGAGGCGGAGACCAGCAGCCCAGGGACTCACTAGCTGACCAGTCCAGTCTACTTGGCAAGCTCCTGCCCACGAGAGATCCTGTGTCAAAACAAAGCAAAAGATGATGCTTGAGGAATTAACTCCTTCCCAGAGGTTGTCCTTTGACCCTCGTGTGTGTACACACGTACCCCTTACATGAACAGGCATGTATGCACACATATACACACGGGTCAATTTTAAATCTTTCAATTTCCTACCTCAATAAAAATGTGAATGAATTAAGTAGTATGAACACTCTCTAACGTGAAGCCTGGAATATGGCAGAAGGGACAGGAGTGCCGCATGGAGTCATGTGGTCATAGGAATCTTCTGACTATAATAATCTCTCATGATGTTCAGGCCCCACAAGTCTGGGTGGTGCTCAGAGAGCTGCTGAGAGATGCTTGCAGATGGGACATGTGACAAGGGACAGAATTTTAGGTTAGACAGACACCATGTGTGTTCAAGGACAGGTGTGCGTAAGACTCTGCTCTCACCTGCCACCACGGTGGCAGAGCCTGTGATGCCAGCTGCAGTTTGCCTAATGCATACATTGTAACTGCTCAGCAGGCTTCTCTTGGCTTGAGGACAGCACTTTCCCTCCTGCCTTGTCCCCAGTAGCCAAGGGGGGCACGCCTTAGCAGCGGGAGCAGCTTGCTTCCTCAAGCCCAAGCAAGCTATAAATCTCCAGGTTTAATCATGACTTCATGATCATTCAGCAAAGAGCGACAGAGGATTCATTCTACCGGGAACTGCATGGGAGGACTGCAGGGGGCTGTTGTGGGGAATATTGGTTTAGCAGAGGCGGAACTGTTCCCCTGGGCCCTTCTGGAGACCGGCCGATGAACGATGACACCGATGGCCGTAACAAGGCAATTACTGGTGTGCACGGGCAATGCTTTGTAAAGACAGACAGGCTTCCTGCATGTGCCATGGCGGCCTTTGTTGTGGGCTTCATCTGCTTCGCAGAGTGGTGACTGGGAACCCTCCCATGGCTGTGCTAGAGCCTGCATCCTTGAGAATGCAGTAAGCATTTTTTAAAAGCCCCAAGGGTCCTCTCCAGTCTCCTCTGCAAATGCTAAAGAGGAAGAGAAATCAAGGAAACTCAGAGAGGACTCTGTGGGCCCTTGCACATGGCAGGTACCTAATATCTATTTACTGAACATCCCGGCTCCTTCACTTTATAGGAGAGAAGAAAGAGGCCCAGAGAGGGAGCGATTAGTAACTGTCACACAGCCGGCCTCCCAATTCCCAGTGTGAGTCCCTGCTTCAGTGTCTGTCCTTGTTTAGAGAGCTCGGAGTTGGAGCAGCAAAAAGGGAGAGGGTTCCCCTGGGATGGAAGGAGGAAACCCAGCCCCATTTCCCAGGGGTATCAGGAGGGGGGTACTTTCTGAGTTACTCCAGAAAACTCTTAAGTATATGCAAGTGCTCCTATCTTCTTTTCTGTATGTGTTTGCTTTATTTTTCTACAAACTAGTATCTTGTCATAGCAGGCATGTATATTCTTGCTGTGTGTGCTTGTGTGTGTGTGTGTTCACCACGCATGTAGAGGCCAGAGGATGAAGTCTTCCTCTATTGCTCTTCACCTTTGTTTTTATATCATTATTATTATTACTGTTATTATTTTGGCTTTTCAAGACAGGGTTTCTCTGTGTAACAGCCCTGACTGCCCTGGAACTCACTCTGTAGACCAGGCTGGCCTCAAATTCACAGGGATTCGTTGACCTCTGCCTCCCAAGTGCTGGGATTAAAGTTGTGTGCCACCACCTGGCTTCTACCTTCACTCTTGAGACAGAGTCTTTTGCTAAACCAGGAACTTATTGGTTAGGCGGCACTATCTGGCCAGTGAGTCCCAGGGCTCCTGCTAAACTTCCCATCCCCAGCACTGGAATTATCGGGACTCATTGCTATGCCCAGGTTTTCCTATGTGTGCTAGGGAATACAAACTCAGCTCCTCATATCTACATAGAAAGCACCTTTTTCTCAGACACGGTCTTGCTATGCAGTCTGGGTTGACCTGAGCTCCCCATCTTCCTGCCTCAGCCTCCCTCATGCTGAAATGACAGGCATACCCAATATGCCCAGCTCCCTTGTCCTCCTTTTTAGGTTGATTTATTTGATCTTATGTATGTGGTGTTTGGCCTGCATGTATGTCTGCGCACCACATGCATGTCTGGTGCCTACAGAGGTCAGAAGAGGGTGTCAGATCTCCTGAAACTGGAGTTATGAATGGTTGTGAGCCACTGTGTGGGTGCTGGGAACTTAACTTGGGGTCCTCTGCAAGAGCAACCAGTGTTCTCAACCACTGAATCATCTCTTCAGCCCCCCAATCTTCTTGCTCTTTTTGAATAGTTTGACTCACCCCATTACCTGGATGTGCAGTCAGACAGCCTTACCAATGACCATTTACATATGCTTCTTCCAGGTGCTCATCATTATACCGCTCCTTGCTAGGACACATGTGCACATGTAGGTGAAGTTAAACAGAGGACCCACTGGGGCCACAAAGTACCCATGGTTGGTTTTTTTTTAATTGTTTTTATAATTTATTTATTTTTATTTTTGTGCCTTGGTGTTTTGCCATGGGTGTCAGGTATCCTGGAACTGGAGTTACAGGCAGTTGTGAGCTGTCATGTGGGTGCTGGGAATCGAACCCAGGTCCTCTGGAAGAGCAGTCAGTGCTCTTAACAGCCATCTCTCTAGCTCCCAGAGTACCCATTAAGTTTTGGAGGTATTGAGAATGACCCTTAGCTCTGGGCAGTGGTGGCACACACCTTTAATCCCAGCACTTGGGAGGCAGAGGCAGGAGGATCTCTGTGAGTTTGAGGCCAGCCTGGTCTACAGAGCGAGTTTCAGGACAGACTCCAAAGCTACACAGAGAAATCCTATTATGAGAGGGAGAGATAGATAGATAGATGGATGGATGGATGGATGGATGGATGGATGGATGGATAGATAGATAGATAGATAGATAGATAGATAGATAGATAGATAGAGGGAAAGAGTGACCCTTGGCACAGGTCAGCTGGCTTCCAATCCCATGACCACTGCTGTCCCACCCCAGCCTTGCGCAGCTATTCTGCCTCTGTGGGGAAGGTGCTTGACAGCAACACACCAGTCAAGGATTCTGCACACATGTACTTCTGTAGGCACTGAGCCGCAGGCTAGGGGGAGAGGCCTAGGCCATCTCCACTTGCTCACTCTCAGGAGGCTGTCTCTGTCGGCCGCCCAGCTGACTATCTGAAGGAGGCAGGCTTTCTCAGGTTTCTACAACCCACTGAAGTCACTCTCACTGCAGGGACAATCTGACTCCAATAGAAGACAGTCCCCCACACTCCAGTGACACAGAAAGAAAGGAGGCAACAACCTAATTGATGGAAGCTGGTGGCCCTGGCACAGGGGTGACGGGATGCCCTGCTGGAGGCAGCCCCATGGCATTACCCATACTCAGCTTGGGAACTTCTGGAAGCAGGCCTGGGCCTGGAGTCAAGAGTTAAATTAGGCCTGCGACAGATGTCAGGCCCTAGAGTGCCTGGCACCTGCAAACTGAGCTGCTAGGAAGAGGCAGAAACCCACTTGGTATAATCTAGAGGGCTATGAACTCCACCCTGGACACACAGACATCATAAGCACCCATTACTTTAACCCTAAATTGGGAATAACCTTGAGTTCCTGATCTCCACAGGATCCCCTGTGTGCTGGCTCAGCCTACTTCACCTCTTCCGAGCCTTTCCCTATGCAAGACTAGTTTTTCATTCATTGATGATAAAAGCAGTCCATTCTTCCATAGGAAATGGCATCTAAAATGAGCATGAGAAGTCCCTAATTTCACATTTAAAGGAAACAAGCAGCCAGGCATGGTAGCCACGCCTTTAATCCCAGCACTTGGGAGGCAGAGGCAGGCGGATCTCTGAGTTCGAGACCAGCCTGGTCTACAAAATGAGTTCCAGGATAGCCGGGGCTGTTACACAGAGAAACCCTGTCTTATAAAAGCTAAACACAATAAAAATAAATAAAATAAATAAAGGAAACATACACATTGTCCATCCAATAGGTAGTAACATTCACATTGTAGCTTGGATCCAGATATCATGCTGATGTCTTGGCAGATGGCTTCTCAGAATCCCGTTTTTCAGATGAGGAAACTGAGGTTGGAACAGGTTAAATGGCTCCAGGTCCAAGCCAGGACAGGCCAGCACAGGAAGTTCAGTTTAAATTCACCTGTCTTCAAGGCTGTGCTATCCTAACAGGAGGGGATGCACAGCTCTGGAAGAAACTGTACCCTCTTTACAGAAAACAAGCCACACAAGCGCTGTGAAATGTCAAAGGAAGAAAGAAACAGGTGGTATTAACTTCCATAATGTTTAACTCATTGTATCTAGGGCTGCGCCTCTCCAGTGTGCAGTCAGTAAAAACCATGACTCCGTGGGCAAAGTGCTTGCCATGCACACACGAAGACCTGCATTTGGTCTCCAAAATCCCCGCTTTAAAAAAAGCTGGATGTGACGAAGCAGAGGAAGACATCAGATGTGGGGTCTGTTACATTCCTCTTTATTCCCTCGAGACAGGGTCTTTTACTTAACCTAGAGCTAGGCTGGTGGCCAGCAAACCCTAACGATCCTCCTTTGTTTTTGCCCCCACAGTGCAAGTGAATGCCTGGCTTTTTACATGGATGCTGAGGATTTGAACTTAGGTCCTCATGTTTTAGCAGCAAACACTTATCCACTGAACCAGCTTCCCAGATCCCTGTAATGTTTCTCCCGTTTCCTATGCTGTACCTGGTACCTACAGAATAGCTGCTCATTGGACAGATCTTGAAAAGATAAACCAACAAACACACACATGTGCTTCATGAACAAAAACCCATATTACACGCAGCATCCATATGTTCATGTTGCCCTCTCACCTAAATACACAAAGCAAGGCAGCTTTTTGTCAAATGAAGAATCAAAAGTAGGGGAGCTGAAGAGAAGGGCACTGGCTGCTTTCGCAGAGGACCTGGGTCCAATTCCAGCACCTACATGGTGGTCCACAGCCATCTGTAACTCCAGTTCTAAGGGATCCAACTCCCTCTTTTGGCCTCCATAGGCTCCAGCAAGCATGTCGTGCATAGACATATATGTAGGTAAAATGCTTATACACAAAAAATACATCTTTTTAAAACAATGCACCATAAGCATAAGTAGTGGTATGTGCCTTTAATCCCAGCACTCAGGAGGCAGAGGGAGGTGATCTCTGAGTTTGAGGCCAGTCTGGTCTACAGAGTGAGTTCCAGGACAGTCAGCACTGTCACATAAAGAAATTCTGTCTTGAAAAACCAGAAAAGAAAAAAAGTTCATAATCCATTGTCTTTTTGGATTCTCCAGTCCTTGGCCCTTTCCTCCACAGACTGTCTGTCTTGCCTCTTTCTTGATTAGGTCCAAAGTCTAAAACGTCACATTCCCCAAGACAAACCCTAAACCAAAACAGTCTCATCTTGCTGCTCAAGCTGACCTCAAGCTCCTGGGCTCATGTGGTCCTCCTACCTCTGCCTGTCAAGTTGACATGTGTCACGCTGCCCAGCTAACACCACGGGTCCTTGCCACGCGTGTCTGTGCTGTGGAGCTGAGAGGCGCTTTAAGAACACACACAGTGAAGCTGTGTTAGCCGGAGCAGCCAGGGGAGGAGCCCACACTCTCCAGAACGGAGCAAGGACACAGCCACAGAGGGGCAGGGGGACCAGCTTGTGTGATCTGAGATATTGCACCCCGCCCCAGCCACCAGCACCTTAGAAAAGAAGGTGAAGGCGAGATAAAAGCACCCCCTCCCTGTTTCTCCTAATTTGTAGTTTTCTGGTGTTAGCAAGGCTTATAAGACACATGCTCCCAATTAGCTGCTGCTCTTAATTTAAATGCTTCATAAATTATCTCCTGCGCGCGTGGATTATCACTTCATAATGCGAGTTAGCATTTAAATAAATAGCTGTGGTGTAGGAAATTAGAGAGGTTTACTTCTGAGGCGCTGGTATAATGAAGGAAAATACCAAGGCAGCCGAACAGGCGTGGGGCGGGGGCTGACAGAGGCGCACAGAGTGCCTAGAAAATACAAAAATATCTGCACAACTACCCACCTTCACTGATGTAGGGAGCTCACTGGCCCATCTAAAAAACATTGTTTTTCCGGTTTTGAAATAATTAAAGATTCCGATGAAACTGCAGAAATTGTAGAGAGTAGATCTGAGAAGCCTCTCGGAGTCACCCCCAGAGGTAACAGATTAATAACTAACGAACTCAGAAAGCCAGGAAAATGACAGTGGTCTCGCCACAGGCCTGACTTTGATTCTGCCATTTGCTCTAGCGTTTCGAGAAAGACGACGTTCTGGAGACAGCCAGTGTTGAGGAACCATGATAGACAGTGTCATTTAGTGAGCATCGAGGACCCAGCAAGGAGGTACCCTTGAGCCCCACTTGCAGATGAGGACACTGGGGTTCTCTTGGGTAGCCTCTTACTCAGGCTCCCTTGTTGATAAGTGCTGGAAAGAGAGGTGGGGCTTGAAAGCTGAGATGACCATCCAGAGGGGACCAGTTGTCCTTCTACCTTCATGTTCTTGGTGTCCTCTCTGTGAGATGGTGACCTGGAATCGGACAGACTTGTTCTCTGAGAGGAAGACACACACACATACATACACACACATATATACACACATTTACACACAGACATGTGTACACATAGATACACATACATACACACACGTGGGGTCAGGGACAAAAGCCAGCTATTAGCATGACTGTAATCCCAGCACTAAGGAAGTGGAGGCATACACACACACACACACACACACACACACACACACACACACACAATAGGGACACCATGTTTGTAACCCCAGCACTGAAGAAATGGAGGCAGGAGGATTAGGGGTTCTTGGAGTTCATGGTTCTTCCTGGCATATTTAGGCTGGCCTGGGTTGTTGGGAATCTTGTCTCACACAGCCAAGAGGGGGACAGGAGTGAAGAGATGGAAGAGACAGAGAGAGGGAGAAGGAGGAGGAGGAGGGTGTGGCAGTGGTCGTGGTGGCATGGGCCATTTCCCTGGCCACGTGCTTCAAGCATTTGACCAGTGTTAGCAGACACACAAGCAGAGCCCTTGTGGTCAGAGTCTCTGTTCTGTGAGTTGTCTTTCTCTTTCTTCTTCTTCAGAAAGTCGCTAGTTTTGGGACCTGGGACCACCTCACTTTCACATCACCTTTCCTATCCACAGGTGACCCAGGATAGTCTGTGCCTTGTAGGGCCCACAGAAAGCCTCTGTGGGTGGATGGGCTGCTTCTTTCTGCAGTTTGTTAAGGGACAGAGAGGCCAGTCTGCAGCACAGGTAATGACAGGACAGGTGTGACATGGCAGGTGCCGTTGTGACTCCAGATAATAGACACGTGTGGTCATGGTGCACAGACGCCACCACTAACACGACAAGTTCATAGCAGTGTAGACTTCGCTTCATGCCAAGAACAGGGTAGCAGCTTCTGCTGAACCATATGAAATTGCCCTGATTTTCCAATTTGGACCCATATATAGTCAGCAAGTTAAGTCTCACACTTGGCAGGCACGCTGTCATCCGAGCCTTTGGCATCCCTCATTTGCCCCTGATGACTTTGTCAAGGTTATCCACCTGGGGAGGGATAGAGTCCCCAGCCCCAGATCTGCATCTTGGGTTTGGGGAAGGATAAGTGGAGTGTGGTAGATGCCTTGCCTTGAAGAGGGTGGCTCTCCCAGCCTTTGTTCTCATTGGCTCTATTTCACAGCCAACAAGGAAGCCTTGTGCACCCAACTCTTGCACTCACTCAGCCACCTCAGCTGTGGTCCTGCAGCCCCTTCACCTCATGGAGGATCCACACTTTAGCGAAATGGGATAAACATGGTCTGGCATTCCAGCTGGTTCATGTCACTCAAGTATGCTGGGATCAAAGGCTGCCCCTGAATGTTCCAAGCCCTTTGAAGCCGGTTACAAAGGCGTTGTCGAAAGTCCTATCCTTAGAACCAGAGGATTGTTCACAGATAGAACTGCCGGGGTCCAGTTGCAAAGGAAGCAGAGAGGGGTCTCGGCAGGAGATATTTCTGCACAGAGAAGGGTTAGCAGGCTATCAGGTTGGTGAAAAGTGGGTACGTGGAGCTAACTTAGGCAAAGCCAGCCTTGCAGCAGACTGGCGGGGTTTACCAGAATAACAGGAACATGATCCCTAAAATAGGCAAAACTGGGTGTGACTGCTTCTGCCTTTTCTACCCGACCTTCTAATCATGCTCCTTCGACGGTTATATCCCTGACCCTTGTAAAAGGATCGTGTGAAGGCGTGTTCTAAGCTGCATTTTAATAAGTCAATAAGAAAGCTCAAAATGATTTAAGGCTTCTTAAAGAGCTTATATTTGATTTCTTGTGGGAATTCTGGGCTGTGGAATCGTAAAATGCACAGACCTCCCCAGGTCGCTTCACACGATGGTGACACACACACACACACACACACACACACACACACACACACACACAAACTTTTCACTATTTTGTTGATTGAACAGAGTTGACCCAGTGAGAAGGTGTTTGTTACCTGTGGAGCCTGAGGTCCTCAAGGAAGGAGGAACTGATTTTGGCTATCTAGAAAAGTGCCATGGTCCTTTAAACCCTCATTGCTGGCCTTGAAAACCAATCTTCCCGGGCATCCAGCAAAGGACAGTTGGATTGCCCAGGCAGCTCCAGGGCAGGGAGAAATGGCTGGCATCTGGGAAGCTGGTCTGGGCCAAAGCAGGTTTCGTTCTTGATCTTATGGCTGTGTTCACCCTCGCCCCCACCACTGAGGTCACTTGGTATCAGGAAATGCAGGGCTCATGGCAGTCCAAAGCCAAGTTACCCTGCTGTGGAATGCTGGGGAATCCCCTTTTGAAGCTGAGCAGATAACCGCATGTGAATTTTCCCCTGTATTTTATGACCTGAGTGCCCCCCCCCCCCACACATCAAGGAAGGCACTGGGAGCCTGAGACAGAAGGGAAGGGATCTCCTGTTGAGGGGCAGGACGAATAAAGAATTCACATGAGACTGGGCTGGCAGCTTCTCTCCATGGACCATTTTTGAGGAGGTTAGATCCCAAAGTGGTCATGCACCTTGTATTGGGCACTGTACTGGGAGGGTCCATGGAGTTGCTGTCCCCACTCAGACTGTAGCAGCCTCCCCTGAATGGTCCTAGGATTATGCATCATGCTGCCACGTGATTGGAGATGTGGGAGTTGAATTTTGCCCTCCCAGAAGATATGTCCACGTCCTAATCCAATCTCTATGAATGTGACCTTATCGATAAATGGGGTCTTTACAGATGCCATGAGTTAAGGCTCCATCTAAGGTGACAGGTGCTTTGATAGGGAAAAGAGAGTGAGACTTGAGACTCACACCCTGGGGTAGAGCCAAGTTAAGACAGGAAATTGAAATGATGTGGTCAGAAGTTGGGGGCTGAGGGTTGCTGGCAGAGAGGCAGAAAAGGAACATTGAAGCGGATCCCTTGGCTAGACTTCAGACTTTGAAGTACCACAGACACATTTGAGCATTTTTTCCATACTGTGCTCCGTGCCTTCTTTTGCCCCATATTTAGCTTAAGCCCTGATCCTAGCTTCTCTTTAGGGTCCTTCGCAGGCTGAACAGACAAGAGTAAAGCAAAAATGATCCAAACAGAAAGAAAGAGGAAGTTTGGGACTAGGGATGGAGCTCTCGGCTCTCAGCTGGTAGTGTTTGCTTGGCATGCATGAAACCCCAATTCTGTCCCCAGCACATGCATAAGGTGATGGTGCATGCCTGCAATCCCAGCATAAACCAGGGGTGTTGGTGCATGCCTGCAATACCAGCATAAACCTGGGGTGGTGGTGCATGCCTGCAATCCCAGCATAAACCAGGGGTGGTGGTGCATGCCTGCAATCCCAGCACTTGACAGATTGGAGGCAAGAGGCTCAGAAATTCAGTGCCATCCTCAGCTGACCTGAAGTGAGTTCAAGGCTAGCCTGGATGACAAAAGGATGAGGGGAAGAGGAGGAGGAAGAGAGAAAGAGAAGGAGAAGAGAAAGATAAGAATGAGCAAGAGGAGGGACTGTGGGCTTGGCAAGCTAGAGAGGGAACTTTGATCTGGTATTATGAGGGAGAAGCTGTGATCAACCTGGGGTCAGTACAAGAGCCACCCACTGTCACACTCATTCAGCGTGTCCTAGCCCAAACAGGTGCACTTTTTCTTGAGAACAAAGAAAGCATTTGGATGGAGATGGGGTCAGGGTGAGGGGCCAGCAGCCAGCATCGTCCTGTCTCCACCTCCACTCGAGGTGCTGCCCCACACCATGTACTTGGGTTAACCTAGCAGGCCTTTTCAGCCTCACTCTGACCTAGCCCAGTTGCTGGATGGTGACCTATAACCTCTCACCCTACCTAATTTAAAGGTCTGTATTCATACTGGTTCGTCCAGACTGCCAGTGTAATTTGTAGTAGGAGCTTTGGACCGCATAATTTCAGGGAACCTTTGGAAGGACCAGAATCAAAGGTTAGCCTCATAAGGGGCCAGCCACATCTGTGTACCAGTTTTTAGTAAAAAAAAAAAAAAGAAGAAGAAGAAGAAGAAAGAAATTATTCTGGATTCTGAAACTGAAGAGATGACTCAGTGGTTCAGAGCTCTTTCTGCTCTTCCAGAGGAGCTGAATTCAATTCCCAGCACCCAGGTCAGGCAGCTCACAACTCCCTATAACTCCAGCTCCAGGGCGTCTTGCATCTTCTGGTTTCCACAGGTCTGCACACAGGTGACACACGCACGTGCACACACATACACACACGAATGAAGGGCTTGTGCACACACACATGACTGAAGGGCTCATGCCAGTATTTCTTCTGGGTCTTGTGTTCTCTCAGTGAGACAAGGAGAACAGCCTGGGTCAGATGACCAGCCAGAGATCAGCTAAAGAAATGGACATTTCTGGAAGTCCCAGGGAGCCCTAGGTGACAGCTGGTCTCTCACCAAGGGTAAGAGGTGGCTTGGTTCCTACCCCCCTCACCCCACCCCGAGATTCCCCAAGGCCCATGGTTCTGAGTGTGTGCTGACCCATTTGGGCCAAAGAACAGGACAGATTCCTTTCATCTCCCAGACCTCTGGGTTCTGGTTCTTTGGGCAAAATGAAATTTTTTACGGAATAGAGGAAGCTCCCTGATAGCCTTGTTAAGGTGTCTTGTTCGAAAAGATACAAAAGGTGGGAACAAAAGAGCACCAGGTCCCACCAAGGCAGGTTCACCTAGCATGGGCCTGAGGTATGGTGGGAAGACTTACAGCCTAATCTGGAGGCCAAGTCAGAGCAAGCTGCTCATTTCACTGGCCCTTTAAGACTCAAAGAAGGGCTTCATTTGCATTTAGATCTCCTCACTCCCTCTTTTCATCTAAAGACAAATCCTCACAAAAGGCTGCTTAATTAGACCAAATTAGATTTCCACTCAGCTGCTTGTCATTCATTACAAAATGCTGTTCTTTTTCTATTTTGGTAATTACAGGCTGGTCTCCGCCTGTTTGTAGCCCTCACTCCAGCCGGAGAGGCTGATTAGCACCCCTGATTTGGTGCAGGGAAGAGGAAAATTATTCGGTGGCACCAACCTGTCTGTTTATAAGTTGGCTCAAGGCCGCCACTGGAATCTCTTACCATATTGGGCGGGTAAGGACTTCATTCTCACATCTTTCCTAGTTAATTGTAGAGTAACGCAGAGCCTGGCCATTTTCAGGACAGAAATCTACGGGCCAACAGCTCTCACACGGAACAGTCTGGGTACTCATTTGAAATCTTTACCTCTATGCTGCAACACTAGGAAGTCACCTGTTTGGTCACCAGCAGAGCAACCCTTGTCCTCAGTTCCCGTGGCTCCATCACCCTGAGTGTATTTGGGGAACTTGGATCTTTTCTTGCACAGTTTGTCTTTTCTTCCCAACCATGATGGGCTGGCTGGCATCACCAGGTAGCAACTGGAGTCCCAGACTTGGGTATATGGATCTGTGAGACAGCCTGGACAGCGCTGCGGCTATGTTCAAGTACTTGCCAACTAAGACGTGGGAGGGTTGACACAGGACCCGGACCTGGCCACTCACAGACTCTCCCATAGTGCGGCTCAGAATTCCTGGGCGAGTGAAGCAGATCATGTGGTTCAAGGTGACAGAAACCCAAAGACAGGTCTCTAGATCACGGGGTCCAGGTAAGCTCCAGAAAGAGGGTAACGGAGTCCATGAGGTTCTGAAGATCAGGCGGAAGTTTTACCTTTTACTGTTTTACAGATGGAAGTCAGGCCAGAAGACAGGTGAGGAGCTATGCAGGTGCCTTCCTGAGCCACCCTTCCTGTTTGCTCCACCACACCCCTACACACTCACATCCTTACACGTACACTCACACACTCTCACACACTTACACACATTCTTACCCACCCCTGCCAACCCTGTCATGGCAAGAAGATGCCATAGAAATCTTTTCTGTCCCTCAGGAGACAGAGGCAGGAGGATCGGGAGTTTCAAGACCATTATTGTCTGTTTAGAACCGGAGGCCAGCTTGTGTTCTGTGAGAACCCATGAGGAGGAGGGCCAAGCAAGCTTAACTCCCTCGTGACTTGGAGAATACATCTTATTTTAGAAGATGTGGACCTGGGAGGTGGTGGGCTCTGTCCACTAGCTTCCAAAATTGTAGCCAGCACCCTGAGCATGTCCCTCAGTCACACCAGTACTCCAGAAGACTGGTGAATACCTACTTTGTGCCAGGCTCTGGGACCCTGGGGTGGGAAAAATGGGCCTGCCTGTACTCTTGCAGCTGAGCCTGAGCTGCAGAAGCCACTACTGAACAGACTGGTGAGTGGGGTTCCTGGGGCAAGACTTCATGGGCTGGGATATTTAAGTAGGGTGCAGAGTCCAGGGGCACCCCTGGTGGTGTTATCTAAAGTTTTTATTTTTTTTAATTTAATTTTTATATTTTTGAGTGTTTGCCCGCATGGATATGTGTGCACTACAGGCATGTCGTCTCCAAGGAGGTCAGAGGAGGGTGTCAGACTCCCAGGTGCTGGAGTTATGGATGGTGGTGAACAACGGTGTGGGTGCTGGGAACTGAACCTGCGAGAGCAAGTCCTTTTAAAGGTTGCGCTGTCTCTCCCTGGGTGGTGGTATTTGAGTGAGGCATTTGGGAACTTCAGGGTCAAATGAGGACGATGAACTTTACTTGGGGAGTGGTTCATGCTTTCCAAAAAACTCAAAGAAGAGGCATGGTTGGAGGGGAGCATGAGGGTGTAAACAGTCCCACAGCTAAGAGTAGGGTGGTGGCTCCTGTGGCTCCCGAGCTCCCTCTGCACTGCCTGCACCACTATCTTGGTCCCTCGTGGTTCACTCTTCACTGAGACTCAGTAGCTGAAAAGCCTTCAGGCACCAAACTCAAAGTTTTACACATTCCATTATTTTAAAAGCTGCCCAAGCCAGCAGAATTTCAGCCATTCCGAACCGGAATGTGAATCGACCGTAAGAAACTGGCGTGGTAGGGGCAGCCTGTGTAGGGTAAGGCCTCGGGTTTGTCTTCTAGTTTTTTTGATTATTTTGTTTTCTGAGACAGGGTCTCAAATAGCCTAGGCTAGCCTCAAAGTCATTGTGTAACTGAGGATGACCTTGAACTTCTGCTCCTCCTGCCTCCACCTTTTAAGTGCTGGGAACACTGGTTTCCGAGGAGCTGGGATCAAACCCAGGGTCTCCCGCATGCTAGGCAAACTCTCTACCAACCGAGCTACAATCTTAACCCAATTCTTATGATTGTAAGGCCCTAGCTAGCAACACCCATGGGAACTCTGAGGCTCAGAGACACCCTGAGTACATACAACAGTACATACACAGCCAATCTGAGCCCCCCTCCCTGGGGTACTTACATTTCCCTATTACTGGACAGAAGTCCCTTTAATGGTGGACTGTGTAAGCTAGAAGAGCCTCCCCTTGCCATGCAATGACTCTTGCTGTGTGAACCTATCTTTTCCCTGGATTAGCCTTCAAAACCTGGAACTCATTCCCGTACCCCTCCTCCTCCAAGTCACCAGGAGGTATCTTAGAAGCTACCCCTATGCCCATCCCAGGAGACCACACAGAGTGACCTGTGTGACCTCTGTGGTTGTGTCTCTGCCTCCATTACACTCCTTAGGGCCGTGCATCATCCCTAGAAGAACCCATCATAAAACAATCCCACAGGCTGCAAAGAAGAGGGCAGAGGCCTCTGACCTCTGAGCATCACCAGCTTGGGCTAAGACCAGCCACCACAGGTTCCCCACCACCTGGTCCCCACTCCCACTGTCCCCGCCTTACTAGCCAGTTTTGTCTCCCCTTCCTGATCCTTACGCGAACAGGTCAGCTGCCATTCTGTGTTAAACTCCTTCTCATTCATTACAATACCACTTTTTTATTGACATGGAAATAAAACTTACAATCAATGAGCTCTTATGAAATATACATCAAAGCCGGAGGCGGCTGCACTGGCGGTTTCATCTGTTCTAGGGAAGGAACAAGGGTTTGTGGAGGGATTGGGGGGGACACCCAACATTTTCCTTCCCGATTACATGATGCGATTTTCAATGAATCTATAAAGACAACGAAAACATAAATACGGTGTCCAAACAGGGTGATCCCTGCAGCTGTCAAAACTTAAAACAGCTCACTTCCCCTTTGATTTCTGCTTTAAGCTTTGAAATGTACACAGATCATCCGCAGGTTTTTCTTTCTTTCTATCTTTCCTCACCCTCCCTTTCTTTTTACAGGGAGTCTCTAAAATCTGATCTCTCCCGGATCCTCCAGCTTTGACCCTCGGTGGCCAAACTGACCAAGTGCCAGGCGTAGCTTTCTCAGCCCCCACCCTGCGCGTGCCTCCTCAACCGAGACCTCTCTTTCCACATTGGTCTCCAAATCAAAGCCACCTCCAAGGTTCTTCCTTCTGTGGAACTACAGTCACACTGAAGTGGGAGGACACCGGAGGGCCCCACCTCCTGGCTTCTGTGTACCTATTGTGTGCCAAGACCTCTCAGTGTTTTCCAGCCAGGGTCTCTTCCTTTCTTTTCTCTTATTTCTCTTTCCCCTCCTTCCTCCTCTCCCCTTCCTTTCCCTTTCATCTCTTCTGTATAGTAGGGGTAGAATGTAGATTCTTACCCATGGCTGACAAGTGCTCCAACACCGGGCTCTATCCCCAGCCCTTGGCTTTCTAAGACAGGCTATCCCTATATAGCTCAGGCTTGACTTACCACCCTCAGGCTCCTGAATACCGGGATTAGAGGTATATGTCAGCACACCCGCATATCTGAAGACCTTCAAGTAGAGTCTGGCATGGAGATGGTCATTTGCAAAGCGTGACATTGAACATTCCCGGCTGGGTTGGGATGAGGGACTTCATCATGAGGGGCTCTCCTTCCACATGTTTTCTCTCTTCATTATTCACCTGAGTTACCCCTAAACTCCTCTGAGCCATGAGGGATGGTAATTTTCTGAGAGGAAGTCACTCATCTCCAGTGTCTGGGGTACTACGGGGGTCAGGTGGATAGATGGGACTGTACCCATGACTCCATACTTATGGGGGCAAGCATTCAGCATAGTGAACTCCAGGACAGCCAGACATACACAAAGAAAAGAAAAGAAAACCACACAAATGAAAACAAATAGGCTTCTACAAGATAATCATATAATATAATGATAAAATAAAAACTAACACATTGGAATTGGACAAAAAACAAAAATAAACAGAAGAGCCCAAAAGCAGGCACAAGAAACAGAGACCTACTCATTCGCATACTCAGGAACCCCATAAAAATACTAAACTGGAAGCCATGATATGGAAATTTGAAAGAAAATGGCCTGCAAGGGGAGTGGCACTATTAGGAGGTGTGGTTTTGTTGGAGTGGGTGTGGCTGTGTTGGAGGAAGTGTATCACTGTGGAGGTGGGCTTTGAAGTCTCCTATGCTCAGACCACATCCAATGTCTCAGTTTACTTCCTGTTGCTTGGAAGATGTAGGATACTTGGCTACTTCTCCAGCACCATGTCTACCTGCATGCTACTGTGTCAAACCATGGTGATAGTGGACTAAACCTCTGAAATGTAAGACCCCCCAATTAATTGTTTTTCCTTTATAAGAATTGCCATGGTCATGGTGTCTCTTCACAGCAATAGAAAACCAAATTAAGATACATAATATATACACTAAGGACCTGTAGGGTAAAAAGAGGAAAGAAAATATATATTAATAAAAAATAAGACTATAAAGATTTTTTAAACAAAAGAGCCCTGATAGAACAGTATGATGCCATTGAGTTGGTTTTCTGTTGGCCATTTACTGCTGGGCACGTAGCCCACCTGAAAGCAGTTTGTTTCCCCAGGAAGACTGCCTTGGAGAAAACTAAATTTTCATTTGCAAGCAGTTATAATTGGAGATTGATTCTGGTTTAGGGATGGGACATGTGTCCACTTCTCCTTTCAACTCTTGGACGCCAGCTGGTTCAGACCTATGCAGGCCCTGGGCATGCTATTTCAGGCTCTGTGAGTTCATCTCCCCCATCCCCTCTGGCTCTTACACTCTTTCCACCTCCTCTTCCACAGTGTTTCCTGTGCCCTGAAGTGAAGGATTTGATGAGACATCCCATTTAGGGCTGGGTGTTCCAAGCTCTCGTACTCTCTTCATAATGTCTGGCTGTGGGTTTCTGTATTTGTTCCCATCTGCTGCAGGATGGGATCCTTTCTGATGGCTGAGCAAGGCTCTGATATAGGAGTCTTTTTATTGCTTCTTCTTCTTCTTCTTCTTCTTCTTCTTCTTCTTCTTCTTCTTCTTCTACTACTACTACTACTACTACTACTACTACTACTACTACTACTACTACTATTACTTTTTACTCCTTCTCTCTTCCTCCACCTCCTCCTTCTTCTTTAGAACAATAGTATTTGATTTTACCCTTGGCCCCTGGCTTTCTAGTTTCAGGTTCATGGTCACCCAAGCAGTGTTGGGTATGGGCTCCATCTTGTGTTGGTTACTCCCACAAGTTTGGGTTTTTTTGTTTTGTTTTGTTTTGTTTTTGTTTTTTTGAGACGGTTTCTCTGTGTAACAACCCTAGCTGTCCCTGTCCTGGAACTTGCTTTGTAGACCAGGCTGTCCTCGAACTCACGGAAATCAGCCTGCCTCTGCCTCCTGAGTCCTGGGATTAAAGGCGTGTGCCACTAGGCTTTTTATTCAGGACCCACCAAGCCCTCTGCTAAGAACTGGATGGGCTTGGAAACCACAACCAGCCACCAAGCCCAGTCCATGGGTAAGGAAGCTGACTGCTTGGAGGTTAACTTGGTCAAGGTCACAGGGAGGCAGGCAGCCAGAGCTGCACCTCGGGTGGCTTGGCCTCAGTTCTTTCTCAATCACTGAACTGTCGTGTCCTAGGAACTTGCCAGATGATTTCCTCTTAGATCTGGATGATGTGACAGGGGACGGGCTGGCAGCCGAGAACTCTATCCTCACTGTGCCAGGCACAGACTGCCAGGAAAATGAGTTTTCCTGTTTTGAGTATGCCCAGCTGTGGACCGCAAGAGTGTGCCTGTTGGGGACTAGAATTCACCCGACCTGCTCACAACCCACAAATGCACCAGCATGCATGCGTGTGTGTGTGTGTGTGTGTGTGTGTGTGTGTGTGTGTGTGTGTGTGTGTGGCTGCCTTATTCCTCTGTTTCTTCGGACAACAGCCTGTTGCCCAGAATTGCATTGCTGTTACTCTCTGTCTCTGTAGGTGGAGCGTGTCTCCCCGGATCTGTGTCATGACCAGGTCATGGCCATATAGGTATGGCTGAAGAGCTGCTGCCCCCCGACATTCCTAAGAGCTGATATGAACAGGAGACCTGCTCACCACCTCCTTATTTCCACATGTGCCTCTTTCTAGAGATTCCTATTCCTCCTGGGAGAGAAGTTTCTGGAAGTTCATTCCCCAAGACAATGAAAGGCCTCATAGGAGCGACTGGGTTTCTTCATAATCTCAAGTGACATCTAGCCATTTTCATTACTTAAAAGAAAAAGCCCTAAAAACTATGATGATAGTTTCTTCCACTGTCTCCTGTTACCATTTCCCCCCCAAATGCTGTGCCCCCCTCATCCACCTAAACCTGCTGCTGAGTTACTGGCCCCCGGAGGCTGTGACTCTGGGCAGATGCATCTATACACTGCAGCCGCCGCCTTCTCTGAGTGTAATCAAGCATCGAGCTAAGTAGCAAATAAATCTCTGGATCTCATAAGCTGCACAGCGAGATCATGTAAATGCAAATGAAAGACCTGATTTCAAGCTGTCGAGGGGGAGGGGAGGGAGCACCAAGGCTCTGTCACTGTGACCACCTCATGGGGTGAGGGCTATACATCAGACTCAAGACCTGAGCTCACAGAGGGAGGCTGGTTGCCCTGGGGAACAGCCAGGCAGCCAGGTAGGCAGGCTGTGGGTTGGGGTCCAGGTAGTCCAGAGCCGTGAGAAACAGGCAAGGGCTGGAAAGGGATGGCTGGGCTGGCCCTAGGGGTCTGTAGCCAGTAGTGTGCCTGCTGTCCCTGACCTGGGCTGGAGAGGTACTGTGGAGATCTTAGCAGCTATTCATGTGGGAAGGCAATCACTGCTGAATGAGCATGACTGATGACCCAGGAACCTCTCTGCTGAGGAGGCTTGGTGGGTGAAGATATGGTGGGGCGGCATAGACAACTCCAGGGACATGGAACCCACTCTGGTCACCTTGGTCCTCCCATTGCTGGGCTGCAGTGTGGTGATAAAACAAGTCTCACCTGGATTCAAATATTAATATATTAAAATATATTATATAGAATAATAATATATGTATGAAGCAACCCTGATTTTTGTCCTTTAAAAAACGCTATTTTGAGAGCATCTTCTGTAGACCGAATTGGACTTAAAGCCCTGCCCCCACCTTCTTCTACTTCCTGGGTGCTGGGATTACCTAACGTGCAGTCTTCCAACTGAGAGTTGTCTTTTATTTTCTTTTAAAAATATTTATTTAACTTTATTTTATGTGCATTTAGTATAAAGGTGTCAGATTTCCTGGAACTGGCGTTACAGGCAGATGTGACCTGCCATGTGGGTTCTGGGAATTGAACCCAAGTCCTCTGGGAGAGCAGCCAGGGCTCTTAACCACTGAGCCATCTCTCTGCTTTCTTTTTTTTTTTTTTTAAATGATAAAAGTGACATCTCTAACCACCTACCCTCACACAGAGTTTGTGCTTCTCTGTTCCTCCCTGTATTAAAAGAAAAGAAAAGCATTAAAAATATAACAAATAACATGTCTGGATGGTAGTGATATATGTAAACTTTTGAGTCCCGCTGAGTCTTTTCGCCTTGTTTGATGCTATTTTACACACCTTTGATCACACGTGGATGTGTTCTTCTGGTGTGTGGCTCTTGGTATCATTATACAGCGTTCAGACAATACACACTGCTCCAAGTCCAGGCTGCCTGGGTCCTTTGATGCATAGCGCGCCTCACTTCCCGTGATTGTTTATCTGAGGCTCTCATTATGGAAATCAATAAATATGCCTATGCTAATAGCGATCACAATTTGCATTTATATTGTGCTTTTCATTGGAAGATCTTAAGTTGTTTTACAGTAATGAACTACTGTGAGCACAGGCACGGGTATGCACGTGCATATGTATGCAGAAGTTGGGTGGTATGCAGATATTTATTTAATAACTGCTGGGCAATAACTGGGCTTCCACCTCTCTCAGTTCTAATAGGATGCAGGATAGTGAGTGGGAGGCTTTATAATTACAGACCAAGCATCTATTTTGTTTAGGTGCTGCCTAGGGAGCTAACAGGTTATACTGTACGTGGTGACCAGGAAGTAGGAGGGGCTGATGCCTTGGGGGGCTTGCTCTCTTAGGATGGACATCTAAGGTGGGTCTGGAACTGGGGCATCTAGCTCTCTGTCACAAAAACTGCCATTTTGGAAAATGCACACAGCTCCCCATCTGTCTGGAGCAAGTTCAGTTTGGACCACCCATGTGCCAACACGGCCAACAGCACCCGTTTTCACTTGACTGGCAATGAATACTCACTGAGGATACAGGAGGATATGAGCAGGAAGGCAGTCGTGCTTGGGCTTCAAGGCTCAGCCACTTTTTCGGTCCCAAGGAACTTCAGAGCTAGGCAGTTGCCCGTGGGAAACATCAGCTATATCTGCCTGGGGAGTCGCCTGCGGTTTTCACAGGGCTGCCAGCCTTAGGCAGTTCCAGGGCTGCTGACCCACCCTTGTGGGGCGTGGGGGTGGGTTTTCAGAGCTCCAATCCTCACGTTGGGGAGTTGGAGGAAGCCACTGTTGTAGAAGGAACTGGGAGAATCCCAGGACCCCCGGGACAAGGAGAGAGAGGGTTTTAATTAGAGCAGAGAGGATGGGACTAAGGCGGAGAGGGATGACATGTTAATAAGGTTTAATGAAGCTGTCTGCTGATGGGGACAGCTGTCACCCAGAGCTGTATTCCAGCCAAGCCACTCAGTGACAGAGGAAAGAGTGCTTTGAAGGCAGCTGGGGAGGGTGGGGTGGCTAGCTTGAGACTGGGCTTCTCCTCTCTGCAGTTGAACACCCCTGGGATGGGGGATTCAGGATAGGGAGCCATGCTTAAGTGGCTTCCAATAGTTCACAGTTCCCTGCCGTTCAAAACTAAGACATGCCTCTTGCAGACTTTGAAGCCTTGGGTGGTTAGCCGTCTTAAGAATCAGATGTAAGAACAAGGAAGGCAGCACTTGAAGACTGATAGGACTTAGTTATTAGTTATTTATTAGTTATTAGTAGGACTTTATTAGATTTTTTTTTTTACCTTCCTGACCCTCTGTTTCTCATCTGTCCAATGGGAATGAAAGCTTCCCTTACAGGGGTGAGGGGCTGTGTGGGCCAAGACTGAGGGCTGACCCTCCAAGGGAGGTGATTTTAATCCCGTTTAAGTTTGCTACTGGAATGGATCACATATAGAACTCCCCCTCCTTCTTTAAAGATTTTATTTTTATTCATGTGCTGTGCATGTCTGTGTGTGTGTGTGCATGCTGCATGCATGCACCTAGGAGGTCAGAGGACGATGACAGATCCTCTATAGCTAGGGTTTCAGGCAGTTGTGAGCTGACTGGTGTGCATGCTGGGAACTGAACTCAGGTCCTCTGCAAGAGCAGCAAGCACTCTAAACACTAAGCCATGCCTCCAGCCCCTTGTACAGACGTCTTGAAGGTTCAGTTTGCCCATCTGTAAGATGGGAAGAGCAACCCCACATAAGGCATTCTCTGAGTTCAGGGGGAAGCATTGTATCACAAAAGGAAGTCACAGGGCACCATCATGCCTTGCACATAGGAGATCATACATGTTTATTCTTTTCCTTGTTTCTCTTCACAAAAGACAGCACATGAGTTCTTTGCTTGGGGAGGATGTTCCCCAACATCTGTGAGGCCAAACAATCTGTCATACTGCCTGCCCCAGGACCTTTTCACAGCCCAACCTGCTGTGACTGCTGGCCCAGAGACCTCTTTTGCAGGTGGCCGTCTCTTGTCCTTTGCTAATATGAGAGGCAGACTGTTTGGGGACCCATGTGAGCCACAAAGCTGAGATTTGTGACTGAGTGGCATCAGCTCCCCAGATGTCAGAGTGAACTTGCCATGGAAGAGCAGGTGACCGACGGGCCTCATCTCCTTGCAGCAGAGTGACAGCTGGTCTTAGACACCTGTCACCACCTGTTCATCCTCATCTAGAACGCAGGGTCAGGAGCTCCCCTGAGCACACACGTGCCACACTCAGCTGGTGCCACACAGCCCAGGGAGGGACCCAGGGTCCCCTCTGTCTTCAACCCCTCGGGAGCTGCAGAGCAGATCTGCTTCCAGGAAGCCCCTGCATTGCCCTGGATTCTCCTGCCCTCCCTGGACACCTGCTGGGTTCTCCATAAAATGCCAGTTGCAACACGTGTCTCTCTTTTCCTGACCACTTTATCAGACTCAGTAAGACTTTGCCATCCTGTGTCCAGCTGGCCTAAGTGCTGTTTTCTGAAGTGGCCTTTCCACATTTCTCCCAACTAGTCTACGTATTGGACAATAGCCTTAGCCTGAGCTTCTCCCAATATCAGGGGCTGTCTGGTAATGTCTGGGAGGCAGAGGCAGCAGAATCTGTGAGTTGGAGACCAGCCTGGTCTACATAGTGAGTTCTAGGACAGCCAGGGCTACACAGAGAAACCCTTTCTCAAAACAAACAAACAAACAAACAAACAAAAAACCATGCTGGGCGGTGGTGGTGCACGCCTTTAATTCTAGCACTTGGGAGGCAGAGACAGGTGAGTTCGAGGCTAGCCTGGTCTACCAGAGCTAATTCCAGGACAGCTAGGGCTGTTACAAGAGGAACCCTGTCTCAAAAAAACAAAAAACCCACATACACAACACACAGAGATACACACTGACATAGGTACACGAGAAAGAAAGAAAGAATGAATGAAAGAAAGAAAAAGGAAAGAAAGAAAAGAAAAAAAACTACTGCCATCCCGTGATAGTCACTCTGGGTGGGGATGGGGTTTCTGATGCTATCCTGAGTGGAACTGTGATCATTGTTTATAGATATTTCGGGGTGTGGACACACACACACTTTTCCAGTGTTGTTTGCTGTTTTCCCTGTTGCTGTGACCAAATACCTTATTAAAAAACAAAAACAGCCAGGCAGTGGTGGTGCACGCCTTTAATCCCAGCACTCAGGAGGCAGAGGCAGGCGGATCTTTGTGAGTTCGAGACCAGCCTGGTCTACAAGAGCTGGTTCCAGGACAGGCTCCAAAGCCACAGAGAAACCCTGTCTCGAAAAACCAAAAACCAAACCAAACCAAACCAACCAAACAAACAAAAAACAAAAAACAACTTAGAAGAGGAAGGTTTATCCTGGCTCCTGGCCTGAGGGCACAGTCTGTCATGGTAGAAGGTGACAGGCACATGGGGTGGCTGGTCATATGGCGTCTTAGTCAGAAGTCCAAACTGCTTTCTCCTTTTCATTCAGTTTAGGACTGCAGCCTAGAGGATGGTACCGCTCATGGCTAGAAGCATGCTTCCTAGGGAACCATAAATCCAAGGTTGACAGTGAGGATGAGCCACTGTGGGCATCCACGACATAACAGTCAGATTATAGGCTAGACAGATGCTTGGCTCTAATAGCTAATACCACTTTTCCCATGGCTGTGCCAGTTCACCATCCCACAGATCATGAGTGTTCTGATTGCTTCAGACCTTGACAGTGCCATTGAACTTGTATTTTGTGCATTGCTGAGGTTGAATATCTTGATGTGTGGGCTTTGGATACTCAGACATCTTAATGAAGTGTCTATTCAAGTCTTTTGTTCATTTTTCTATAGACATGTTTTCCTTTGTATTGATTTGTGGCTGCTCTTTATATAGGATGGATACAAGTTTTGTCAGACTATGTGTCACAAATGACTTGTCTCATTTTGTAGCCTTGGAGGTTTTAAGGTGACCTATCTGAGCTTTCCTCATTGCACAGCTGATGTTCTCAACTGTCATTGGATTTGTCCTTTCTGTAAAGTCAGTTCGCTTCTTAAGAGCAAGGCTATGTGACTGCTTTCTTCTCAGAACTCACAGCACAGGGTTTGGTGCCAAAAAGGAACAAATTAAAGATCTGTGGAATAAACACTAGCAAGCTCTGCCCCAAAGGTGATTTCTGGTGGCTGGTGTCTCCCCTCTTTTCTAAACCCTAGGCAACAGGTCTGCGGAGCATGGAGACTGAGGCACCTGCCCTTTGCTGAAGATGGCATTCAGCTCCTGAGTCTGTCCATTCTTTCTCTTCCAGCTGGAAGTTGGCCCACCTGCACCTGCCCTGGGGGAGGCAGGGCCTTGCAGAGAAGCCATGTTTTAATTAACTTCCCAGCAGTCATTGGCGACACCAGTTTTCATAAACAAACGAGGGGCCAGAGCTTCATCTGTAGCCCAGAGTGAGCTATGTGGATGGAATTTCAAACCACACAGCAGAGTACCTGCCTAGAACCCAGAGCCCCTGGCCCTTGAGGGAGACTGGGGTCTGAGACTTGACATGTGAAGGAAGAGAGAGGAATGGCCAGGGCTTAGGGGAAGAACAGAGATCCCTGGGGAGGCTGCTTGTCCTTCCAGACTCACTTGTGACAATCCTAACCTCCGGGTTGGGGGGGAGAACAGAGATCCTGGGGAGGCTGCTTGTCCTCCCAAACTCACTTGTGACAATCCTAACCTCTGGGGGGGGCAGGGCCTGGCAGACAGAGGCCTTGGGGTCTTGAGAACAGGGACCCTCTCAGTGGCATTTGTGTCCTTTTAGGGAGCAGAGGAGAGTTTCAGGTCTGTGTTCTTCAACCCGTGGGGCTTCAAGACAACCATGTGTTAACCAGGGAGGCAGGCCCTCCCCAGCCCTGCTGGACTGCTGTCTCAATCTGGGCTTCCCGGGACAGCTAGAAAGAACCGATGATATTAACGCCACCCAGTGTGTGTCGCTGTGGAATGTTCCTTTACATTGTGTGAAGATGTGTCACTGTGATCGGCTTGATAAAGAGCGGGTTGGTCAATAGCTGAGCAGAAAGAGTAGTTAGGTGGGATTTCTGGAAACATAGAGGTCTCAGGGAAACAGAAAGGTGAAGAGTAGGTTCACCAGCCCAATGGAGAGAAATCAGGACATGTAGGAGAGGTAAAAGCCACAAGCTACATAGCAGCATGTAGATGAATAGAAATGGGTTAATTTAAATTATAAGAGCTAGTTAGAAACAAGCCTAAGCTAATGCTGAGCTTTCTTTTTTTAATATTTATTTATTTATTATGTATACAATATTCTGTCTGTGTGTAATGTCTACAGGCCAGAAGAGGGCACCAGACCCCATTACAGATGGTTGTAAGCCACCATGTGGTTGCTGGGAATTGAACTCAGGACCTTTGGAAGAGCAGGCAATGCTCTTAACCCCTGGGCCATCTCTCCAGCCCCAGGCTGAGCTTTCATAATTAATAATAAGTCTCTTTGTCATGATTTGGGGACTGGCGGTCCAAAAAAATCCTGCTACAGTGTGTACTGAGTTTGTTAGAACCTGGTTTGCCAGGCCTAACTCATTTATGCCCTCATTCAAGACGTGTTTGCTAGCATCTACTGTATTGCTGGGTACTGAGAAATAAAATATAACCTTTAAATATGTGATCACGTATTTCAAGTCATGTTAAGATCAACTGAACTGTTTCACCCTCTTAAAAATCCATATATATTGTTCTAAAAACATTAAAGTGAATATTCAAACAAACAAATAAACAGGGTTGGGAAAATGGCTCCATTGGTAAAATGCTTGCCCTGCACGTTCCTCGTATCGTGGTGACCTCAAACCATAAAATTATTTTCATTGCTACTCCATAGCTTTAATTTTCTACTGTTATGAATCGTAATGCAAATATCTATGTTTTTGCTGTGGTCTTAGGCAACCCCTGAGAAAGGGCTATTTGACTCCCTAAAGGGGTTGATACCCACAGGTTGAAAACCGCTGCCCTAGATGATTGTGAGCAGTGAATGAGAGCAGGCATGGGAGGAATGGCAGGAGAGTGTCCATGTGTGGAGAGGAAGGCATGGGAGATACTGTGTGTGCCCAGCAGGGCAGGGCCTCCAGTCTCAGAGGATTTCCGATCTAGACAGGCGTGGAGATTAAGAAGCCAGTCCTGCCGGGCGGTGGTGGTGCATGCCTTTAATCCCAGCACTCGGGAGGCAGAGGCAGGCGGATCTCTGTGAGTTCAAGACCAGCCTGGTCTACAAGAGCTAGTTCCAGGACTGACTCTAAAGCTGCAGAGAAACCCTGTCTTGAAAAACCAAAAAAAAAAAAAAAAAAAAAAAAAAAAAGAAGCCAGTCCTAGGTGTAGGAAATAGCAGAGAATGGTCCATTGTCAAGACAGGACTGTCCACCTAGAGAAAGACAGAAACACTGAGCCCCTGCAGGCGCCCATAAAAAAAAAAGAAAAAAAAAAAAAGAAGCCAGTCCTAGGTGTAGGAAATAGCAGAGAATGGTCCATTGTCAAGACAGGACTGTCCACCTAGAGAAAGACAGAAACACTGAGCCCCTGCAGGCGCCCATAGTCCAGCTATCCCTATGCACTAGAAGATTAGAGTCAAAAATATTATTGTATTTCAAGACAGGGTTTCTCTGTGTAACGGTCCTAGCTGTGCTGGAACTTGCTCTGTAGACCAGGCTGGCCTTGAACTCACAGATCTGCCTGCCTCTGCCTCCTGAGTGCTAGGATTAAAGGTGTGCACACTAGCACCCAGCAAGTCAAATATTATTAGCAGCCAAGTTTACTTAACAATCTACAGATGTGACAAAGTTCACATGTCTGAAAAGCTTTAAAATAATCAGGGTGTTAAAATTTGAGCTAATCCAGGCATGGTTTCAACTGAGAAAAGACAAATATGGAACAAGAGGGTTCCGCAGGTAGAAGTGCTTGCTGCCTGTCCTGACGATCTGAGTTCAGTTCTTGGAACTCACGTGACAGGAGAGAAGTGAGTCCCACAGGCTGCCTTCTGTGCTGCCTAGTTTTATGTCAACTTGACACAAACCGGAGTCATCTGAGAGGAGGGAGCCTCAGCTGAGAAAATACCTCCGTAAGACGGGGCTGAAGACAAGCCTGTAGTGCATCTTCTTAATTAGTGACTGATGGGGAAGGCCCAGCTCATTGTGGGTGGAGTCACCTCCGGGGCTGCTGGTTCTGTAAGAAAGCAGGCTGAGCAAGTTGTGGGGACCAAGCCAGTAAGCAACACTCATTCATGGCCTCTGCATCAGCTCCCGCTTCCAGGTTCCTGCCCTGTTTGAGTTCGTGCCCTGACTTCCTTCAATGAGGGCCTACAATGTGAAAATGTAAGCCCTTTCCTCCCCAGCTTGCTTTTGGTCACAGTGTTTCATAATAGAAATAGCATCTCTAACTAAGACACCTTCTGTCTGAATGGTCACCCCCATAAATAAATGTTAGAGAGAGAGAGAGAGAGAGAGAGAGAGAGA
>JAQHUG010000064.1:6475396-6493749 GCA_028555095.1 Dicrostonyx torquatus
GGGAGAGAGGAGAGAGATAGAGGGAGGTAAGTAGCAGATATGTAGTGCCCCGCCCCACCTCAAACTCAGCCAATGAGGAGGAGGAGGAGGAGCAGTCCTCAGGGTTCTATGACTGTTCTCTGTGCACAAGGGATGCCCACCACTGTGGCGCTGAATCTTGCAAGATCATAGAAGAAACTGTCTAGCTTTCCCTGTTGTGAGTTCATTGCTCACTTGTATGTGAGGGTCCCCATATAGGCTAAATCTGCCTGTCCTGGACAGACTCCCCATCCCTTAGGAGTTGTGGTTGATTTGTCTATGAAGTGTGTGTGTGTGGGGGGGTCTCTGTGGCTGATAATGATGACATCCTGGGAGTCAAGGAAGAGCTTTCTGTAGACCCAGAAGGAATGTCACCAGTCGGATGGCATTGAGTTCCTACGCCCCCCCAGGTAAGAACTCAAAGAGGAAGTGGCTCCCTCCAGTCACCTGTAGACAGTTGGGGTTGTCCACCTGTGCACTGTTGGAGCTGTCCCCGGTAGGTATGCAGTGTTAGGCACAGAAACTGACCCTGTCCAGACACCTCCTTCGTTTTCTTGAACTTTTTTTTTTCCAGTTCCAGGGTAGTGGGTCTTGACTCCCTGCTGCAGCTGGCTGCTCTGCTTGTCCATGGCATGTAGGTGATTCGGGACCTCACGTGCAGCTTGCTTGCCCCTCAGAGGAAGAGATCTATCGCCCCTCTGCTGCTGGTGGGGAGAGAGTACTCACTTCTGCTAAGTCTAAGATTCTGCCCCTTACCTCAGCCCTCTTCCTCCAACAGGCAGAGCTTGGCAAGCCCCGGGAGAGAAGCTGCAGCTTGCCTGGTATCAACTTCAATTATGGACTCTACATCCGGGGGCTAGATGGAGGGGTCCCAGAAGGTGAGTGGGTATTCTTGGGAGCACAGAGATTTGAGGGGTGGACGAGGGACTCACGCCTCCTTCCCACTCTCAGCTAAGTCGGATAAAGCTGCTTGGCCGGGACAGAGGGAAAGAGCTGATATCCATCCTGTGGTAAGATCATGGCCAAAGAGGAGAGTCATGAGGGGCCAGGAGTGAGCAGTAGGAGACTATCAAAGACACCCCTGGAGTGGCTGTCCTCATTCTTCACCATGAAGCAAGCACTGAGCAGTCTTAGGGTCGATCCCTGAGGCCCCAGCGGAAGTCAGAGCCAGCACGCTGGGTTTGCTGTGATAAAACACTCTGACAATAAAGCTGGGTGGTGGTGGCACACACCTTAATCCCAGCATTCAGGAGGCAGAGGCAGGTGGATCTCTGTGAGTTTGAGGCCAACCTGAGTTCCAGAACAGTCAAAACTACACAGAGAAACCCTGTCTTGGGAAAAGCAAACAAAAAACAAACTCCGACAGCAAACAGTTTAGGGGAGAGGGGTCTTATTCGGCTCACAGTCCCAGGTTGCTGCAGGGGATCCTATCACAGCAGAAACATAAAGCAGATGGACATATTCCATCCCCAGTCAAGAGCAGAGAGAATAACGTACATCTGCTCACAGGCTTGCCTGTGCTCAGCTTGCCTTCGCCACTCTTACACAGTCCAGAACCCCTGTCTAGGGAATGGTGCCACCCACAGTGGACCAAGTAACTAAGTCCCCCAGAGGCTAGCCCATGTAGACACTCTCTCCTTGAAACTAAGTTGACAAAGCTGACCATCACATACCTGCTTTGGGATCTCTGGGAGACATGTCCTTCCCTTCAGGTGGCTTGCCGGCCAGGGCCAGGCAGCACTGTCCCCTGTGATGGAGATGATGGGGGCCCCATACCCTCTCCTCCTACTGACACCCATCCTTCTGCTGTCTCCTTGCCTGCAGCCATCGGGCACTGGAACGTGTTTAAGCAGCAACCCACCTGCCCCCACGAGCTGACCCGGAACTATATTGCCATGAACCGTGGGGCTGTCAAAGCTGGCCTGGTGACTGCCCGGGAAAATATGCTCTATCGTGAACTTAATGACATCCGTATCAGCGACCAGGAAGACCGGCGACAGAAGGAGCCACCCTCTGTCCCTCGTAACATGACCTTTGGGATCCGTTCACGGTAAGGTCAGGGAGTGCAGCTCCAACCTTCCCTGTGGCTAATGAGGGTGACAAGGCCGCCAGGGAACTGGGGGCCAGAAGCAGAACACTGGAGTGGTAGAAGCCAAGCTGTAGTAGGAAGCAGGAACAATGGCTGAGGATTTTCTCATTCAAGATCGTTGGTCAGGTGGTAGCACGGCCACAATACTTTGTAGGTGGGGGCGCAGGATAGGAATTCACAGTCATTTTTGTTTACATTGCCAACAAGTTTGAGGCCAGCCTGGGCTACATAAGACCCTGTCTTTAAAAATAAATCGACCAACGGGCTGGAAAGAGGGATCAGACTATTAAGTGCCTGCCACAGAAGCATGAGGACTTGAGTCTGGACAGTGACTAGCCAGGAACCTTGCCTCAGTTTCCATACCTGTGAAGTGGGATCATAGCAGGGCCTGCTGTATCCTTGCCAAGAGGTTTCAAGGCTTTATTATAGGAGCCAGATACAGTAAGTCCTCTGGGCACATGAGCTACGTTGGTAGTTAAGAAGCGGCAATTCAAAATGTAACCCAAGAGCAAGGAGATTAGGGGCTGGAAAGATGGCTTAGCAGTGGCTAAAAGCACTCATTGCTTTTGCAAAAGACCTGGGTTCGGTTCCCAGTACCTACATGGGGCTTACAACCATGTGTAACTCCAGTTCCAGGGGACCTGACACCCTTTCTGGTCTCTGTGGGCACTGTACATACATGGTGTACATACATGCACTGTATACATGTGGTGTATATACATGCATGCAGGCAAACACTCACACACATAAAATTAAAATAAGTCTTTGTGGTTGACCATTCTGTGGTAAACTGTATTATTAGTGTTTGGCTTATGAGGTGAAAAATCTGTCACAAACCATCAGACCAATGTAGAAAATCTAGCTTGTACCCAGAAGCATGGGTTACCCTGAGAAGTGAGTTCTCTGGTCCTGTGATCACACAGACCACATGGGTCACTGCTGTTGTCTGTGCCATGGTCTCTACAACAAAGGTCATTCACTTGAGACCAAGAAAACCCACACTTCCCACGGCCCCAGTCCTGCTGGCCACTCACTGATTCTAGGACTGGCCCCTCCCTCGTTCTATGGGCTCATGTCAGCCTCCATCAGTCTCCGTATTTTTTTTTCCTACGTCAGCCCATGTGCATGTGGGCACCCATTTCACCCTGACTCCAGTGAGGGACCTGGATTCCTCTGTTCCCAGCAATTGACTATGCCACTCCAGTCCTGTTGTGTTTGTCAGTTGCTGACGGTTGACAAGAATCCCGTTTTTCTCTCACATATTTATTGTGGTAAAATCACGCAATACCAGACCCATTATAGGCACATTCCTGTCCCTGTCAGCCACTGTCCCACCAGTTGTTCATCTTCCCAAGCTGAAACCACCCCCCGAAAGCCCACCAGCTCCTCTGCTAGGCCTCAGACACCATCCAATGACATTCTTAGTTTTTGGGTTGTTGGAAGAGAGGTTCTGTGTGTACCTTACAAAAGGATGTTAGCCTGGACACTGGTGGGCAATGAAGGGCTAAAAGGGGGCTGCAGATAGCCCAAGATAACCTGGCTCTGGTCCTGCAACATTGCAGCTCTGCAGTCTCTAAGCTCAGTCAGGCTTCTAGAATGTTGGATTCCGGTGTAGCATTTTCTGGGAACTTCAGTATATACCATCTTGCCAGGAAAGGTGTTCACATTCTTCAGAGTCCGGTCCAGCAGCCCCTTTTCACTGGAGCACCACCTTCCACTAGAAGTGCATTTCTGTGCACACCACCCTGAAGACCTGGGCTGGGATAGTGGTGAGACCCATGGGAAAGGTGGACTGGTCACCTGGGTTCTGGAGTCATCATGCTAGCCCATCCTGAAGTCCTCAAGACAGTCTGGTATCGGGGAGGAGTCTAAGTCAAGAGTCAGCCTCGGATACCAGTTCTGTCTCTGTCCCCAAAGGAGGGAGCACTGGAAGATGAGGAGCCTGCCAGTTTGGTTCAACTCAGCTCAGTGAACCACCTGCTGTGTGACCCTGGGAGCTCTCTTTACCTCTCTGAACTTCTTCCTACTTTCTCTTGTTTTATATATGGGCTTCTAGAATGTGATGGCTGTGTCCTGAGTTTTGACAATCTTTTTCACTTGGAAATTGTTTCTTCCTCCTGTGTAATGGGGAACCATACCACTAACCTCATTTTCTCTCCCCCCCCCGTTTTCTATAAACCTTCATTAGACATTCATTGGAGACCAGTAGGGGTCCTATCTACCCCACAGGAGGCTGGGAGGGGTTAACTGACACCCCCTCCCCAAATTCATGCAATTAAGAGCTTGGCCCAGATTCTTAAGTAGACTTCTATTTTGAAACATTTAAAATTAGAACATACATTAGCAATCATTTGACAGGGAACATTTATTGAAAACAGGAGAAGTAGAGAGTTCAGAGACGTGAAAAGAGCACCCCAAGGTCACACAGCATTGCTGCTGATGGAGGCAGGCCTATAGTCAGGTAGCAGGCTCCTTAACTGAGGCTCCTCCCTAGGGTACCCCCTCTTTCTAATGTAGATAGGGCACAGACACCAGAACCTCAGCTTTCCATCCTTCAAGTCAGCTGGGCTCAAAAACGTCATGCATTATCATCAGCTCCCAATATAAAAATCTTAAATTGCTATAAAACGGAGTGGCCACAATTGCAGGGCAAGGACGTGATGAAGTGCTGGCGACATCTCCAGCGATGGTAAATGAGCTTTGCATATGCAAATTGAATGGATTTTAAAATGGTATTTAATGACAATTTCGCAGTCGACATTAACATTAATTGCACAGAAATGAAAATGTGGCATTAGGTTGCTGTTAGCCGTGAGTACCGGGCCATAAAGCTCCATCTTTATCAGGGAGGCCTTTCCCATGTGACAGGGCCACTCCACAAACTGCAGACAGAGAGCTTTTATGGGTCAGAAATATCCCCCAGCCAGCCTGATCAGCATCAATTTCGCTTTATTTCTTTGTAAATGGAGGTTAAATGGCCTTGGGAAGGGCTTGGAGCTGCGTAGACTGTGTGGTGAGCCCCTCACCCTTCTGACTTAAATGCTTGGAACAGTTAAAAACCCATCGCCCCACCCTGTAATGGGGCTATTACTTTAAAGTTATGGGTTCAAGGCCCACTCCCTGGTGATCACCTTTAACAAGCCTTTGCTGTGTTTATTTCTTTACTTTAAAAGCATGTTGGAAACCAAATTGGATTACACTCGATGGCACAAGAATTGCTGGAGTGATTTGGTCCAATAAATAAATAATGAAGTAAATGAGCAGCACCTACCTTCCTCTGGGATGGAAATGGAGTCTCAGACGACCAGATCCACACAAGTCAAGTGGAAATAGGGTGCTAAGCCTTGGGAACCGCAAGAAATCCTGGAGAGTGCAAAGGCTGAATGCCAACCCCACCCTTCATGTTTCCCACAGATGTACCCCTCTTTGCCAGACACCCCTCAGTTTCTTTCTTGGTGGTAAGATTGCTATTTCTAAGTAGGAGAAGTGCCTTGCAATCACCAGTTTGGGAGTCCCTGCCCCCCCAAAGCAGAGCTCTGAGCAGGCATCTGGAAGACAGGGCCTTATGACCCATGGGGCAGGGGACAAGGCAGAGGGGTTCCCTTATCTCATGTAATAAGGAGAGAGGGCTAAAGAGATGGCTCAGGAATTGCCAGGCAAGAGTGAAGAGCTGGATTTGGACCCTAGAACCATGTAAGACAGACAAGCATTATACCTGCACACTCCCACACAGATGGGAGGATACTGATGCGCTCCAGGGTGTGCTAGCCTGGTATAAGTTGTGGCAAACAGAGAATCTATCCCAAATAAGGCAACGACCAACACCTCAGGGTGTCTCCTGAACTCCACATTCATGCCATGGCATTTCAGTGTGCACACACAGCACGCACAGCACACACATACATCACACACATTGTAACTCACATCACGCACACAACACACATACATACAACACAGGACATCATATGCACATCACACACACAACATGCACAGCACACACATACATCACACACATTTCACACTCACATCACACACAGCATACAGACATGATATACACATCACACACAATCACACACACAGCATGTACAGCACACTCATACACCTTACACACACATCACACACACATCCCTCACATCACACACACCACACACACACCTTACTCACATCACATATACCACACACACATCACACACACAGCACACTTATACATCACACACTTTGCACACTCCATCACACACACAGCACACAGGCATCATACACATATCACACACACTCACACATACAGCATGCACATACGTCACACACACACTTTTAGAAGTTTGCATGGGTTGCTTCATTATAAAGAAAGAAGGAGGATCTGCACATGAGGACTGGACTTCCTGCACTTCTAGACAAATCAGAAGCCTGGGCAGTGAGATCTCATCGTGCTTTGGGCAGAACCCATGCCCTCCATGTTTCCCGTCCTTGCTATCCTGGCCTCTCTCAGGTCTGTCTTGTGTGTCTTGTTCTGGCATCACAGCTTGGACCTGCTGGTGAAGACTGATAGTTGCTTTATTTAGAACATGCTATGAAGCCAAGGCTGGCTCTGAACTTCTGATCCTCCTGTCTTCCCTGCTCCCTGAGTACAGACACCATAGCTGTCCCAGCACATCTATTCTTGATCTCTTAGCTCACTGTGGTCCTTTCTAGTCCTTTGAAGCAACAGTGCTGTCCTAACCACTTAGACATCAGAGGCTTTTGCATACACTACTGCCATTTTCCTCTGTGGTAGGGTCAGCCTGCACCCCATGGCCTTGAGAGGGAGGGTCAGGCCTTATCTCAAAGAGAAATGCAAGGGGTGTAGTATTTGTATAGGATCTGGCCCCAGCTGGGAAGGCTTCATCTCTGCGGTCAGACAGCCGGGAGACACTGGGAATTCTCTAGCTCCACTTCACTATCCTTTCCCAGTGTTGCAGTCAGATGGGATTGTCAAGCCTCATCACCAGTACAGAAGGCCATAACATAGATCTCAAAGCAGACTGCATCCTGAGGCCTGTACAGGGACATGTCTGCAGGCCAGAAATGTAGCTATTAAAGGCATGCTTAATTATTGATGCATTTTAATAAGGGCTTGCGGGGAGGGGGTGCCCATGCCCTCGCATATCTTAATTGTTCCTGCTGCTAATTGGTCCTGTGTTCTCAGTAACAGTGAGTCAGAGTTATGGAGCTTGGCAACAACCTGAGCCGGAGCTGGTGGGGTCCGGCAGCTGAGACTCTCAGGGACAGTCACCAGTGGGAGTCCATCCCTCAGCGAGCAAAGGGGACCCTGATCACAGACCAGATAAACTATACACATACCTGTCTGTTACTGTCAATGTTCCATATTGGAAACCCTTATCTGCATCCTCACTCAGTGACAGTATAGCTCCAGTGTGTGTGTGTGTGTGTGCGCGCGCGCGTGCGTGTATGTGTTTCCATCTAGAACCTTTATATTCTTGTGTTTTCAGAGAGAAGACAGAAGGTCAGAATAGCAGACTAGCTTGCCTGGGGCTGCTCTGCAGCGGGGCTGGGAACTGGTGTAGCCTGACTGCAGTGACAGGGACAGAAGCATTAACAGACACCAGGTAGAGGTGACATGGCTGAGGATGATACTGGAATTGTCCCTGGGGTCAGGACAGCAGGATGGGTTTCTTGAAAGTCCTTAGAACTCTATCTAAACATAACGGAACTCAGTGAGGTTCCCCCAACTCCCGGAGTGTGGCACATTACCTGCTAACCAGCTTGGAGGGGAGAGGTTTATTTGGCATCCAGTTAGGCTCTACATTTTAAAGACTCCCCAGCTTCCAATTCAGTCCTGGGCTAGGGGACCACACCACACACGTCACCTCCTTTCCCTTCCTCCTTTCCTTCTGTGACTCCCACTTCTGACAGACCCCGACTCTGCGCGGGCACATTACAAGACTTTACCACATTAGCTGCTCCAGGCTTGCCTCGGCCTGTCTCACGCTCCCCAGTTCCAACTAGAGGCTGTTAGCTCAAGAGACCTTCAGTAAATGTTGCCTGAGTGAATGCAGGGTCACAAGACCACACTGAGATCCGAGTATCGAGCTCGTAGCAATGCACTCTTTCCCTAGAGGTCTTGGTTCACCCCACTAGTCTGACCTGGACAGACAGATCAGGGAGCTGAAAGCTCTGGGCTGGCAGGGAAATGAGAAGCAGGGGCTGCTGCCTCCAACTTTCTGCAGGTGCTCTTCCCCTCTCCTCAGTCATCACCAGCCTGAGGAGACGAGACTGAAGAATGGAAGAAGTTTCATAGGCAGTTAAATAAATGTCGCCCACCTGACAGGCCTTGTGAATCTCTCTGCCAAGCTGATTTATTCATCAAATTTATGGTGGGCCCATCAATCACATTGCCTTATTTTGCTTCTGCTGGAGCTGATACCCAAATCCAAGCCAGACACCCAAAGTCCTCGAAAAGGAGGACTTAGCTGTCATAGGCAGGGCTCTGTGGCTGCTGAGGGGCTTGGCTGACCGCAAGGGGGAGCCAGGAGATCTGGGAAGACCCAGCTGGGAGCTGGGAGGCACATGCAACTGTGGATTCTTCCCAGGATCCAGCTTGCCTCACACCACAGTAACTCCGCCTCGGCTTCAGGCAAGATTTTCCCTTCCAGTTGCTCAGGCCCTGGAAGACTGAGACAACATCGGTTTCATCACCAACTGCCACCGGGTGAACAGACACTTGGGGTTCCATCCCCAACACAGTAAAGAAAGAAAAGTGCCGGGCGGTGGTGGCGCACGCCTTTAATCCCAGCACTCGAGAGGCAGAGGCAGATGGATCTTTGTGAGTTCAAGGCCAGCCTGGTCTACAAAAGCTAGTTCCAGGACAGACTCCAAAGCCACAGAGAAACCCTGTCTCGAAAAAACAAAAACAAACAAAAAAAAAAAAACAAAAACAAAAAAGAAAAGAAAAGTGACATTAGGGCTTTAGTCTTTGACTGGCACACGCAGCACAGATCCTGGCTAAGTTTCTGTTGGAGGAAAAACATGATCCAGGTCTGTTTCAAGCTTCGAGGCAGTGACTGAAAGTAGAGAGTCCACCTGAGACTCTGAGAAGGGACAGAAGGGACAGGCATTCCCGTGTCACTTCACAGACTCTGCTGATGGGCGAGCAGCTTGGTGTCCCTCGGCTGCATTATTAGAGGAAGAAAACAAACAAACAAAAAAAACACAGGGTGACCCATTGCCGTTCGGTTCATACCTGAAGCATCATGTTAAAAAAATGTCAGGTAGACCTGGAGGACAGTGGCTCAATTGGTAGTTTGCTTGCCTGACGTGGCAAAGTCATAGGTTTGATCACCCCCAACACTGGACAAAACCGGGCATGGTGGTGATACATGGCTGTAACCGTAGCACTGGGAAGTGAAGGCAGGAAGATGAGAAGTTCAAGATCATCTTCAGCTACATAAGGAATTCAAGGCCAGCCTGGACTATATGCAACCCTCTGTCACAAAAGAGAGAGAGAGAGAGAGAGAGAGAGAGAGAGAGAGGGAGGGAGGGAGGGAGGGAGGGAGGGAGGGAGGGAGGGAGGGAGGAGGAGGAGGAGGAGGAGGAGGAGGAGGAGGAGGAGGAGGAGGAGGAGGAGGAGGAGGAGGAGGAGGAGGAAGACGACGATAACAACGCTATACTTTTAGGAGAAGGTCTAATAGTACAGTAACCAGAGGCAGCTGCCAGAACGGTGTGTGGGACAGGGAGTGCCAAGAGTGGAGTTCTGCTGTTGATTGGGAAGAGATCCAAAGGAGACAATACATCTGGCCTCAACTCAACTCCCCAAGGCCATGACAAAGACAATGGAGGGGCTTCAGAGACCCACACGAGGACTACTGAGTCTGGGGCCTGGCTGGTATTCCTGCTGTCTTTCCTATGTGACCTTTGGGCTCAGCAGTGAGCAGCCCCTACACACTATCTCGTTAACCACTAACAAGTCAATGAACGGGAACTAACCTCCCTATTCTGGCAGTGTGGATGCTGACCAAGGCCACAGAACCAGTTGGTGGTGGTGCCAGGGTTAAACCAAACCTCCCTCCATGGTGACTGTACACATAGGTTTCCAGGAGGCAGAGCAAGACCCTGGGAGGAGAACATTGTCCTCATCTGAGCTGTGGCTGTAGTGATGGGGGTGGCCTGGTGCAGTTGTGTAACCCCAACAGCCAAATGTGCTTGGAACAATTGGTTACAATTTTCAGCACCACCCAGAGCTCCTTTCCTAGGACTCAGCTTTCTCTGGAACAAAGCCACTGCTTCTCTAGGCAGCTCCTGTAGTGAGTACTGCAAACTGAGGTGTGGGGGTTTACTCTCTCCTGAGAGGCCACAGGGGACTCCAGAGGTGGTTCTGTAGCATCTGGATCTGTTCAGCTGCCCAGCCAGGGCCAGGAGTCACTTGTCCTTGTGGCTGCAGTCTCTAGAGACTCAGACTGAATGGGGTCCAGACTGAGCAGTGGGCTGAGATAAGGTTACATTTGGGGTTCCTGCCTCTTTGGGGTACTCCCTCCTTGCCGTTCTCATGGGCTTTGTAGCTAGAGCCAAGACAGAGACATTTTTCATACTGCGCTGTGTTCCCCTTTGACTCTCTGGCTGCCCAGACAGAGATTTATCCCCAGCCCGCTGCTTGCAGTATGGGGAACAGGGGGCCTGTAATGGATCGTCTGCGGCTCCCATGGGGTCTGTCCAGGCCGAACCCCATCCATCAGGAGCTGCTGGGTGCCAAGGTCAGCGCTAACAAGGCTGGCTGCTTCCTCTCGGGGCTTCCCTACTGTATCCTGCGCTGCCAGCTCTGCTTCAGCTTTTCCCAGTTAGGCTTCCCTGAGAGCTGGAGGCCAGCGCAAAGTGGGCTAGGGACCAACCTCCCAGCTGCTGGTCTCTCCTCCCTCTGCAGCATGCTACACTCTCCACACCATCCAGAGGCTGCTGGGGCCTGGCAGGCTTGGCTCCCTTGTAACACAGGGGACAGAAAAGCCAGACTGCTGAGTTGTGCGCTTTGGATGAGAACTGGTTTCCATTCCCCAGCACACTGCTCTGTGTTCCCACCGTTCCTGGAGGGGTGATGGGCTGCTTCTCTTCTTGCCCCCAGGTGCCACCAGGAGCTCCCATGGTGAATTTCCCAGGCCTCTGGAGAATGTGCTTCTAGGCCATCTCCATTTCCACTTGAGCCCAAGGCGTCTGCCACCCTGTGGGTGGACACGTGTACCAGAGCTGCTACTGAATCACCCTGATGACAATGCTAACGATTCGCAAAGGACGCCCTAGACAATCCAGAAGCCAGGATGCTAGACGATGCTAGGATGGTACCTCCCCCTCCATCACTAGCTTTTATGTTAAGCCCACAATCAATTAAGAAGTAACCTGTGAGACCAGAGATCTTGGCATCTTATTAGCTCTCAAAGTCCTATCAGGACCTGGTCACCACACTTTCTGTTGTAGAACAGAAAGCCAAGGCATACGGCAGGAGGACGGGTGTGGGGGCTGACTAGCCCTCCTCAGTTCCCACAAGAGACAGATGGCCAGCAGGGTTAGAATCCTCTGTAAGGAACGTCTCAACCTTCACAAAATCCCAGGTCTAGGGGTGGAGTGTACCCTAGGAAACTGTAGATTCCTTGGCTCTGCCCAGGCTAGAGAGTTGGAAGGTCCCACCTGACACACAAGCATCTCTACCTCTGTGTGTGTGCGCCTGCGCATGCATTTGTGTGACAGTGTAGCTTGGAGGCCAGGGGTGTCACTCCTCAGGCACCTTGTTTTCTCAAGGCAGTGCCTTGCGCTGGCCGAGTAGGTCAAACTGACTGGTCATGGAGTCCCAAAGGTCTGTCTTCATTTCCCCGGCGCTGGGATTAAGAGCGAGCCCCATACTTTGCTCTTCTTCTGGAGCTCTGGAGCTCAACTTCAGGTCCCAGCTCTTACCACACAGGCACCTGACGGACTCAGTCATCCTCCAGTCCCACTTTCTCTCTGCAGGCTTCATCTTCTCTCCTGAGTGTCTCCAGTTTGGACAGCAGAAGTGAGGTGACTTCTGACCCAGCCTGATGAAGTAGGCTGGCATGCATTAGAGAAGCGAGGGGTGGCCATCCTCTTCCTCAGTCCTATAGGAGGGCTTCTGTGGGCCCCGGGACACCCCTGCCTTCCGGAGCCATTTCTCCCATTCACATAAATCTGTGATATTTCTGATTCTGCTGGGGGTGAGGGGAGGTAGAGTCCAGGCTGATTTTAAAAGAAATAAAAAACCATTTCGTGGGTCTCTGAAAGTGGGTTGGGCCTTTGTAACTTACCTCCTGGACCAGATGGACACACAGACCCTACTTCATCCTGCTTAGCCACCTTCAAGGGCTCTCCATCCTTCTCCCCGCTCCAGTGCCCACTCAATGGTGCCTGAGGTGGGCTGATGTGAATAGTATGGGGCTTGAGCTGTTCGTGGTGTCAGCATGTGGCAAGAGCCCTCCTTCCATATCATGGGGCTAAGGGCTTCCCAGATGACACAAGGCAGCATGCCAGCTTGGCTCTGACTTCCTTTAGAGCCACTGGTGCCACCTGGGAGTCGCCTTATGATCTCATCTGACCCTAATAACCCACCTTCAAATGTCATAAACTGGATTTGGGGATGTAACTTTCCTATTTTTTTAAAATTTTATGTGCATTAGTGTTTTTCCTGAATGTATGTCTATATGAGAGTGTCAGATCATGGAACTGGAGGTACAGGCAGCTGTGAGCTGCCATGTGTAGGTGCTGGGAATTGAACCCAGGTCTTCTGAAAGGGCAGTCAGTGCTCTTAACCACTGAGCCATCTCTCTAGCCCCTGAGGATCAAGTTTAAACACATTTAAACCATTCCAAACGATGGAAACCTCTCTCAGGACTCAAAACCTCCAAAGAGCACCGAATTCTCTGCTTCCATGTCCTTTGCTTGATCTCAGTGGGTTCCAGTTCTGAACTCTCAGTCTGACCAATGCAGCCTCTGCTCACATCAGAAACACAGATGTGAATTAATCTCTAAATAGTTCTTTGAGCTTTTGGGAAGATAGCGACATGAAGTATTTATGGTTTTTTTTTTGTTTGTTTGTTTTTGTTTGGTTTTTTTTTTGGTTTTTTGAGACAGGGTTTCTCTGTAGCTTTGGAGCCTGTCCTGGAACTAGCTCTTGTAGCCCAGGCTGGTCTCGAACTCACAGAGATCCGCCTGCCTCTGCCTCCCGAGTGCTGGGATTAAAGGCGTGCGCCACCACCGCCCGGCCATGAAATATTTATGTTGTATAAAAGGCAGAGACGTAGGTCACAGAGTCATGATGTTGCAGGTGAATGGAGGAAGCTGGCCCTGGGTACAGGAATAGGGAGCGGTGGAGATGTGCCAAACTTAAGCTCATGTCTCCTCTAACAACAGCACCAGATATTTATTTTTTAAATTGAAGGCAATGGACTTACTGTATTGCCCAGGCCTTGAACTATGCTCTCCTGCCAAAGCTTTTGTATCTGTACCTCAGACATGTATTGACATTTAGAAATGTCAGCAGGTAAGACAGTACAGGTAAAAACAGGAAAATTCAAGTCATGTCAGTGGGCCATAGCAATGCTGAGTGTGGCCTTTTGCTACAAGGTTGTAAGATATTATGGTCAGGGGAAGCTGGGCTATGAATGTACAGGATGGAGGTCTGTGTTAAATCTTAATGTTACAGTGATCTTGGTGGAAATGCATGTGTGTGTGTTTGCATATATGTGTATGTGTTTGTATGTGTGTGTTGTGTATGTGAGTATATGTGTATGCATGTGTTATGTGTGTTTATGTGTGAATGTGTGTATGTATGTGTATGTGTGAGAGAGAGTATGTGTGTGGTATGTGAGTGTGTGTGAGAGAATATTGTGTGGTGTATGTGTGGTGTGTGGTGTGTGAGTCTATGTATGTGTGGAATGCCTGTGTGTGGTGTGTGTGTATATATGTGAGTGGATGTTTCTATGTATGTGTGAGAGAAGGTATGTATGTGGTGTGTGAGTATGTATGTGTGTGAAGTGTCTGTGTGTGGTGTGTGTGATTGTTTGTATGTGTGTGTAAGAGAGTGTATGTATACGGTATGTGTGTGTGTGTGTGAAGTGTGTGGGGTGTGTGTGTGTGTGTGTGTGTGTGTACTGGCTAGTGAGCTCCAGGAATAGTCTTAGTTCCACCTCCTCAGTGATGGGCTGACAAGCATGTGCCACCCTGCCCTCCTTTCCACGTGGTTTCCAGGATTAAACCCAGGTTCTTGTGATTTCATGGACGTCATTGATGGAGCCGGCTCCCCAGACCTTGAGGCAGGGTGCAGTGGGAGAAAATGAGGACTGGTGCAGGGGCGGGTGGGCTTACCAGAGTTTCAAACACCTGTTAAGTCTCAGGGAACAGAGTCCTTACAGGTCCTTGGAAGCCACACCATGAGCCCACTGTAGCCTCCGATCTGCAGAGAAGGAAGGCACCCTGGCTAGCCACTTGGGGCCGTCTAGAATTACGGGGCCATCACTGGAAGCCACACTTGGGCATGGGGTAAGTCCCCGGAGTGAGAGAGGACCAGCAGTCTCTTTAGGTGGCGCTGTCCTGGGCTATGTGTCTTTGTTGTTAAGGCAGGGTCTTACTGTGTAGTCCTGAAACTCACTATGTCGACGAGGCTGGCCCCAAACTCAGAGATCTGCCTGCTTCTGTTTCTTGAATGCTGGCAAAGGCGTGTACTACCATGAGGGCTGGGTTGTGCTCCAAACCAGAAGAGAAGCATGACCGACCAGACCTCCCTCTCTCCAAAGTGCATGGCTCACAGTCAAGGACCATGAACTGTACAAGGGCCAGATGGAGGACACTGTCTGATTTTCTCTTTCTTTTGAAACAGGATCTTGCTTTGTTGACTAGTCTCAGGCTCCATATACAGACCAGGCTAGCCTCAAATTTGCATCAATCCTCTTGCCTCATCTTCCCGATAGCTAGATTTCTAAGCATGAGCCACCACACTTGGTTCATTGTCCACCTCTTCATCCCCTTGAGGCTGTGTGAATGCCCATGCCAATAGTTCCTAGCTCCCTGGGAACAGCAAGCCGCTGGCGTAGTAGAGATGGATTTTAATTTTATTTTAACAAAATAGCTGTCTCCACTGGAAGAGGCGTCAAGCGTGAAAGAAGGGCCCATCTGGAGTGGAATCACATTGAACAGACCTCTGTGCTGTCATTGATTTTCTAGGAAGAAAAAAATCGCCTCTGGCTACTAAACGGAATTAGTAGTCACTGATGACCAATTATTTTAGCCCGCTGTGAACGGAGCGCTGCACCGAATCCAGTTTGTCAGACCCGAATCTCCTTCTTAAACACCTTTCAACAAATGTGTACCTAAAGTCCCTCAGAAGGCGTCTTCACTTTCCCGGCTCCCGCCAAGTTCTGGGCTTGCCAAAGTTTTAATGAGCATCGTGGATGAAGATGAGTTTCTATGAGCGGGCCCCTCTGATCCACAGAGCTCTCGCACGGAGGCGGCGGGCAAATCAGAGCTGTCAGTCCTCATTTGTGCCCACCCTGCACCACACTGCACCCATGTCAACCTAACGTTTGCAAATGATCCCCTCCATCTCCCTTGTGTGCTCACCTTGAGCCTTCATTGGAGATCAAGCCTTGGTCTGGGGTAGCAATCGCACAGCTTTGAAGATGGATTTGATGGGGCGAAGCTCAACTTTCTCAAGGCGCACCTGCAGCCAGAGCTGATTTTCGCTTCATTTAGTCCCCACTTTTTGCACCATTAGACTTAATTGTGACATGGTGTGGCTAAGAGTGGAGCATCAGGGCCTGAAGGGACTTCTCTGAAGGTTCCTTCCAGGTTAGAGCAAAGGATTTGTCAGAACTCTTAGCAGTGGCTCGGCCACCTCAGCAGACGCTGTGTGAGCACCCATGGGCCAGTCCCTAGCTGACCTTAGAAGCAGGGGAAGCAGCAGAGCCCAGTACAGGTGCTCCAGTATGGATCAGTACATCTCTAAGCCTTGACATCCAGAGACAATAGAGCACATTTTCCATTCCCCCAAAGTCCAAGCATCTCACTGTAGTCAGTCTCTTCCCCTTGCTGGGGGGACCCAGATCTCACCAGGTTCCCCAACTCTGACATGGACCTGGCTCAACTCTTCCTGACCCTCTCAGACCTGTGTACACCACTCCCTCCCTCCTCTGCCTCTTCTCTCTCTGAACTCAGAAGAGCTTCAAATATCTGGATTACTGGGCAGACCCTGCCATCCCCAGGGCTCTCCTGCCCTCCTCCCACTGCCATCCCTGGAGCCTCAGCTCCTGAGTTTGGGACCCCCAAGGCCCAAAATCAAACAACCCACCCAGATGGCTTTTGGGCATGTTTTTCAAATCTAATATGAATGGCTGAGAGTCCCAGGTGTCCGGATTCTACCCCACCCCCACCCCCCTGACTAATGCTCAGGAGGACATGGCCAGCCTCCAGGGGTAGAGAGACCCTGGTCTGCTGTCATGAGGATTTCACAGGTGAGACATCAATACTTGCCCTGAGTCCCTGCACCTTTTCTAAGAATGTCAGGGCCATTCCTGCTCAGGGATTGTATGCAGGGTTCCCTGAGAACAGGGTAGCTTCTCCCACAACCCCTTCTTGGGCCTCCAGAGTTACTTAGTGTTTATCTGAGAATGTCATTGGATGAAGAATTATCTAAACCTACATAGGGCTGTCCGCCTGCATCCTGCACATCTGGAGAACAATTACAAACAAACACACATGCACACATGCCTCACACACTGATTAAAAGGCTGAGGGTGAAAGAGGCTGACCTAGAGTGCAGAAGGCTCTGGGGTCAGTCCCCAGCCATGTCTGGTGCATCCCTGCAATCCTAGCACTTGGGAAGTAGAGGCAGAAAGATCAGAAATTCAAGGCCCTCCTTGGCTACATAGTGAGTTTGAGGCCAACCTTGGCTACATGAGTCCCTCATGTTTTAAGTAAGCCTAGGAGTTTGTGTTGGGCTGAACTCATAGCTATCTTGGGCTGCAAACTGAATACTCTTGGACAGAGTACAACTCCAACTCCAGCCTGGAGATTCCCAGAGAATGACCTGAGAAGGCTGATTAGAACAGGATGGAAAAGGCAGACACTGTTCCCACCATTGGGAATGGTGACGACCCACCCTATGCAGAATGCAGGCCATAATGACAGCCTGGGGACTGGGGGTGCCAGACAAGGGAAAGAAGACTCCTGGGAGGAGGAAGCAGAGGACACTCAGGGAGCCCTTGAGGATTAGGAAGACGGGGTCAGCTGAGAGGTGGCCAGAAGCGCCTTAGAAATGGAGCCGTGCATCCTGAGGACAGCAGGAAGCCACAGGTGTCAGCTGGGGACAGCTGGGAATCTCCCATAAAAAATATCTTGGGTGAGTGGGCGGGGGACCAGGAGACACAGCGTCTGGTACTAGAAACATTGCTGTGAAAGTCTGGGGTCTCCTGTGAGAGGAGTCCGACTCCCTGCACCTGGTCTCCAGGTGTAGCTGGCTGGCCAGCCTCATTCATCCTTAACTACTGCCCTTGGTGAATGCTGATTAGTATTTGCTGGGCTGTGGCATCTGTAGCTGGAGGGCTGGGAGTTCAAGCTTCGCTGCTTGCTGGGCAAGCATTTGACCTCTCTGGGCATCAGCTGCCCCAGTACCACCCTTTCCTGTGCACATTTAGTGAGGATAAATAATTAAGCTTTTCTGTGTGAACCCCTCTGGCTCCTCAAAAGAGAGGTGCACAGGAAGGGCAGCTGTAATTGTTACCACAGGGGCCTAGGCCTGTGGCAAAATCATTCATGTTGCAGTTAGAAAGAACTACAATAAAAAGCTAAACTTACAAAACAAAAAACCAAAAAACCCACACACACACAAAGAAATAAGTTAATTGTCACATAGAAACAATGATGCCTGCTGAAGGAAATAGGGTAACTGGTTCCTAGCAAGACCTCCTAGAAAGGTCAAGAACCAGGGGTGGGGGTGCAGAGCACGTGGCTCCATGGGTGGAGTGCTTGCCTAGCAGGCAGAAAGTTCTAGTTTGATGCCCTAGCTCTGCACAAACCCACCATGGCGCCTCATTCCTTTACAGGCACGCCCACTACTTAAGAGATGGAGGCCAGAGGACCAGAAGTTCAAAGTTATCCTCAGCTATAGGATGTGTTTGAGAAAAGTCTGCCTACATGAGACTCCATCTGAAAATCCTAAATGAGTCAGGCGGTGGTAGCGCAAGCCTTTAATCCCAGCACTCGGGAG
>JAQHUG010000064.1:6503078-6531522 GCA_028555095.1 Dicrostonyx torquatus
TTTTTTTTTTAACATAGGGGATTTAACTCGGGTCTTTATTACCAACAGAGCTAACCTCCCACATATATATCCAGGGTGGAGCCTTGTCAGCTCACAGCAGGCACAGAATTGTTGCTGCCATCTGGGGCTGGCTGTCATTCTATGGTTAAAGTCCATTGGGGCCAGAAGAGGGATAAGTGGGCTTATGCTCAGGTGGAAGGACACCTAGCCAGGGCTGTTTAGGGCAGGGTAGCTGAGAACCAGCCATTAGTGGTTGAGGCCTACATGCAAAGGAGAGACAATATGGGGGTGCTTATGTACCTGTGTGTCCTGGCAAGGGGAAGAACTCCACCCAGGAGGGCTGGAAGTTTAGAGAAGTGAAGGGTAGAGTGGATGCCAGCAGTTGAAGAGGGAGCTGAGCCTAGTGGATCACAGCTGCCAGTCCAGGCTTAGCTAGGAAACTGGGGACCATGCAGAGGTGATAACATCCAATTTATGGCCTGAGTTTTCTCAACACCAGGCTAGCCTCTGCACCTGTTTATCCACGTTAATGAGCCAGAACAGAAACTAGCCAGCTTGTGGGTGGCCGTGGAGGACCTAGGCCAGGGCTGTCTGCCATAACTCACGAAATCATAGGTTCCCCTCAGCCCCCACTGCCTCTACCCAGGGCTGGCCAGAGCAGGATGCTGAGTTGGTCAGCCAGTCTGGGGGAGGGCTGAAGAGCTGGTGGGAAGTGATGGATATAGAGGGGCTGTCTCTGGGAGCAGCCTCTTGGGGTAGATATTTCCAGATTACACACACAGTGTCGTTAGAAAGCACAGTCATAAATTAGGCTGCTCAGAGGCATGGGGCGTGTAATAATTAAGTAATAAAAGTCGCCACAGGGGTATGGGAGGCAGGAACAAAGAGCCACTGTCTGTCTATGCGAATCAAAGCCTTGGGCTGCTTCTTAAATAGAATCCAGCTTAGCCAGCTTCCCAGGTCCTCTTGTGCCCTCATGACAGAGTGCAATAGGCTGGGGAAGTGGGTGGTTACTTAGGGTCCAGACTAACTATCCAGTTGTCTCTAGAGCCATCCTGTCATTGAAGGGGTCTGTCAAGGATTACAGCTCACCAGTGCCAGGGCAGGGGGAGAAACTGAGAACTGGGGCTAGTGGCAGCTGGGACTCAATGCTAGCCAATTACACCAACTGGGAATGTAGGCCTGTGTGGGCAGAACTTACACAGTTTCACAGCTATCTAAAAAGTGGTTTTGAAGCATTGGCTGTCCTGTTTGCATGTGGGGAGGTGTGCATGTGTGTGCATGCATGTGGAGGTCAGAGGTCAACTGTGGGTGTCATTTCTCAAAGGTCTACCTTGGTTTTTCTGAGACAGGGTCTCTCACTGGCCTAGTGCTTGTCAAATAGACTAGGCTGTCTGGCCAGGGAGCCCCAGGGACCTGCTGGGCCTTGCCCCCACCCCACAATGCTAGGCTCACCAGTGCACAGCACCACATTGGCTACCTTGGCTATTTCTAGAGATTGTGGGGGTTGGATTCAGGACGCCAAGCTCACACAGCAGGCACTTCACAGGCTGAGCGTCAACATCCATATCTCTAAGCGGTAACAGTGATTTCAGACTTTAGGGGCTACCATATAGACCATATCCAACAAACCCAGGGGCAGAGGTTTACAGCCTCTGGACCTTCTGGGCAGACATGGGGGCTTGATTCTCCTTGTCTATATCACTCATCTTAGGTTTGAGCAGCTTTTGATACTCTGGCTGCTTTGCAAAACCATCAGAGCTATGACCGTCTGGATGGGTGTCTGTATGCAACTCAGAGGCAACTGCCACATGGTCCTGAGCCCTCCCGGGTGTGAGTCTCAGGAGTGAAAGAACCCCTAAATTACTGTCTATAGTGTTCCTGGCTCTGACTTCAACTCAGGCCCAGATGCAGTTTGCAGGGCATTTCCCAGAGCATCCTGGGGCTTCCTTCACAAGTTGCTACAAAGAGGGGCGAAGGAGGTGAAGGAAGGAGATGGGAGGAGTAAAGAACCTGAGCTCAGGTTCTCACAGCTCTGGTTCCCTAGCCTAGATGAACACTTGGACGCCATGACTCTGTTTACCACAGTAGTAAAACAATAGCAAGAAGGGCTGGCCACTTTGAACTGAAGCTGAAGCAACCATCCGCCAGGCATTTCCTATTCGCTTTGTTGTTGTTTTAGCCACCACTAATGAGCATCACCCTACTTCTATTGATTATTCTAATTAATTATTACTATATATTTAAAATTTTATGTATGTGTCTGGGTATTTCGCCTGCATGTATGGCTATGTACCAAGTGAGTGCCTGATGCCCTTGAGAGCCAGAAGAGGACATCCAACCTGGAGCTGAGGTTTACAGACAGTTGTGAGTGGCCATGCAGGTGCTGGGAACAGAACCTGGGTCCTCTACACCCAGTGCTCTTAACTGCTGAATCATCTCTCCAGTCCTATTATCACATATTTTTAGAGACAGGGTCTCAGTATCTAGCCCAGGGAGTTCTCATTGCACCCAACTTGAACATTATTTTAAAATTTATTTAAAATAAAAATTGGAGGGTAGGGTGTTGAGATGGGTTTCATGTACCCATGCTGGCTTTAAAACCACACAGCTGAAGGTGACCTTGAACTTGATTCTTCTGCCTCCACCTCCTGAGTGCGGGGGTTATGGGAGAGTAAAGCTTTTTTTTTCTGCAACTTTGAAGTGGGATGGCTTCCTGTCTGGTCACCGTAGGCAGTGGTTTGCTTCCTGGCTAAGGTGGTACAGCAACAGGCCTGCCTTCTGAGCAGGTACTATTCTTGATACCAGAGTCTTCCTTTGTACTATCCATTTGTACATTTTTTTTAGTTTATTTACATTTTGTTTTTGTTTTTTGAGACAGGGTTTCTCTGTCTCAAAAACAGGCTTTGGAGCCTGTTCTGGAACTCACTATGTAGACCAGGCTGGCCTCGAACTCAGAGATCCACCTGCCTCTGCCTCCTGAATGCTAGGATTAAATTATTTACAATTTTCTTTAGTAATAGAAATTCAAAAGCTTAATCCAATTTTCAGGTCCCATCTCTTAGACAATCTTCATTCTGTTAAATGTCCCTATTTTTTTAAGGAGATGGTACCTTACTATAAAGAAAGAAACCACAAATCCAGATCCAAAGTTCTCAGTCATTATAGCCAGTAACCACAGCTATACTCCCAGTAACCTCCCAATACTCTGGCCCAACATGGAGCTGCAGGAAGCTCTGCAAGGGCACAGAGATGGAAGACAAAGGAAATGGCTGTACCACAGTCACCTTTCTTTAAGACCTTGCTATACAGAGTACCAGCACACTCTATCTTAAAAGCTGTTTAGAGCTCAGCCCCCATCTGAGATTGGTTCCCCACACCCTCTGGAAGGACTTAGCTTTGAGCCTTGTGTGTGGCTCATCTGACCTCACTTGGAGTGCTGCTCACACTGCTCTGGGACCAGCCTCTCCTTCTGCTGCTGAGATGACAAAGGATAGTACCTGCAGACAGCACCTGCAGAGCACTCAATACTGGCTCAGTGTGTTGTCTGAGGTTTCTGTCCTGCCTGGTTTCCACAATCATTAAGTCCCAAAGAAACCACACAGAGGTCTACATTAGTTATAAACTGATTGGCCCATTAGCTCAGACTTCTTATTAACTCTTATAACTTATATTAGCCCATTATTCTTGTCTATGTTAGCCACGTGGCTTGGTACCTTATTCGGCAAGGCAGTCACATCTGCTTCTTCTGTGGCTGGTTCACGACTGCCAACCAAGCTTTCCTCTTCCCAGAATCCTCCTATTCTCATTGACCCGCCTATACTTCCTTCCTGGCGCCTGGCCAATCAGCATTTATTTAAAATATAATTGACAGAATACAGACCATTGTCCCACACCATCAGTGTTCCAAGCTGCAAGCAGTGAAACCATCTAGTGCTGCTTCAGAAAGTGATGGGTCCTTGTGCAAAGCTGAGATTACTTTCACCAGGCCAGTGGGACTGGAGAATGTGGAGCCAAAGTCTCTAGGACAGGGCAAAGAGACCCCAAGAATGGGGAGCGTATTGCCAGCGTATTGCTCATCCAACTTGGCAGCATCCTTGCTGAGATGGACCAGAAAAATCAGACAACAAAGCCAGGAATGAGGATCCTGAGCATTTCCCAGGGAAGTCAGGCATGAGGCTAGACCACCTACTTGGGAGGAGTTTTCTGCAAGACTAGCCTCAGCAGACTGAGGACAGAGCCCAGGGTGGGCAAGGCATAGCAGAAAGGGTCCAGGGAACCTATGAACCCTATCCAACATCAGCCCAAGGACAGACTCTTTGTCCCATCCAGGTAACACATGGAGGTTCCCCATGTTTGCAAAGCATGGGATCTGTTTCTCTGGGGTTTCTGGGTGCTACAGGAAACCTTTTCTGGCCTTGGGGAGGATGATGTGATCTGCAGTTGGTGACGGTGGGGCCCTCTGGAGAGAGAGGTGTCTTGTGGAGTCTGCACCACCTGGAACTGCGATCAGGCAAGGGTCTGGGGATTAAAAAACACAGAGACATGGGTCACTCTTGAAATAAGAATGCCAATTTTATTGTGTTCCAGGGCAGTGTTCCAATGCTCTCCTTGACTAATGGCCATGCCCTAGCCCTCTGGATTTTTCGGCTGCAAGCCCACCAGAAATCACTTCCTTGTTATCAGGAACTCATGAGGGTTTCATGCTCAGAGCAGCTGCAAGCATAGGAAAAGTTGTTTACTCCGGCAAGCAAGAGGTCATAGAAAGTTCAGGGTCTGAGAGTCTGCAGCCCTAACAGTATCTGTTCTGTATGTGGATGTCCTGGTCATCCCCAGGCCTCAAGCTCTATATAACCTTCCTCCCACAGGCCGTCCACACCCTTCTTTGACCTATTACAACATCGGTACCAGCAGCTGTGGGTACAGGAGCAGAAGGCTACTCAGCAAGCCATCAAACTGGAGAAGAAACAGAAGGTAGCCCTGCCTTCACTTCTGAGGGGCTGAAGCTGGTGGGGGGGGGGGCAGAGGGAGGCCGAGTCAGCATCAGTGGATGTGGTTGGGGCAGAAGCAATGAAATTCAGATCTGGACCCATCTCAGTGATGGTCTGCTCCAGCTTGTACCTAATTCTGGATGTGAAAGAGATGGTCGGACACCAGTTGGCAGGCCCTGTCACCTCCCAGCTGTGATTAGGACCAAGTCACAGTGACTTTTGCATGGAGATCTTTCTCTAAACCCATCTGACTTTCTGCAGAGGAAACTAGGCTCCAATTCCACCAGCCTAGACATGTGCCCCACACTGGCTGGTATGACAGGGCAGAAAACCATTTCTACAAGGGTGTGTTAAAGGAGGAAAACATATTGTTACTAAGTAGCGAGTAACCCTCTCATGAGGAACACATCCCATACCCGCTCCCAGGAGGCATCCTTGTCTTACATCCTAGGCAGGAAAAGCTGTGTGGAGAAGCCAGGGTAGCCAGAGCAGTGGGATCCAGGGTCCCGATTGCACCCAAACTCCCCCAGTTGATACTGTGCTGAAGACCAGAGGCAAAGATAAAGCCACTAGAGGTCAGGTAATGGTGACACACACCTTTAATTCCAGGATTTCGGAGACAGAGGCAGGTGGATCTCTGTGAGTTCAAGACTAACCTGGGCTACACAAGATCAATGCAGAAACAAATCCAGGTGGTGGTGACTCACACCTTTAATCCCAGTACTAGCGAGTCATGCGCCCTTAATCCCAGCACTAGAGGGAATATAAAACGGGAGGAGAGAGAGGCTTAATCTGCTTAGTTTATGGTCACCCAGCTTGGTAGTGGCTTAGCTGCTTTGCTTTTCTGGTTTTAGGCAAGATTTATTAAAATACAAATAATATACCACTATAGATGTGAGTCATTAGCAACAGACAGGAAGTCTCTGTGGTGACTTTTTTTTTTTTTAACCAGAAAACACTCCCTGCTTTTCTTTACTCTGCCTCACACATTTAAAGGTGCCTGAAGGCGCTCTGCCTTTAAAATAGTCCAAACTTCAGCCTTGGGGAGAGTTCACTGTGCCTCCTCAGCTGATCCAAACCTGTAACTGCCAAGTCAGTCTGTGCTTTTTAGATTTCCCTGGAAGGAGAGCACCAGGCCATCATGCCAGTGCCTGGGTGGTGGAGCAGAAGGATCAGGAGTTCAAGGCCAGCCTCACCTGCCATAGCAAGTCTGAGGCCAACCTGGGCTGTGGGAGAGATCCTGCCTGAGAGCAGAACAAAGCAAAACATGCAGATCTCAGATGCTGCAACGATCGCAGCCAGCACCGAGCCTTGCTCCCTTCTCGGAGGGCCGGCAAGTGCCCCACATCACAGACACACTGAGACACACTGAGGTTCCGAGAAATTACTCAACAGAGGCTGGGGAGAGGGCTCAGTTGGTACAGTACTTGCCAGGAAAGCATCAGGAGCTGAGTTTAGATTCCCAGCACCCATTTTAAAAGCTGACAGGTTTGGGGGATGACCAGAATCCCTGGAGTTTAATTGGGAAGCTCTAGGTTCAGTGAAAACCTCTCTCTAAAAAAAAAAATGTAAGGTGAAGAGAGATTGAAGAAGACTCCAGACATCAGCCTTTGGCATCCATAGTTATGTGTGTACGTGTGTATGGACACCCACACACACATGCACACACACAAGGAGAAGAGAGAGAGATGGAATGACTCTCCAGCAGCTCTGGCCAGATGTGTCTACCCAAGTGCAGGCTTGTCTTGAAGCTGGGGCCCTTGTTTGCTGACTTCTTGAACACCAGGAGATCAGCAAATTGGTTCTATGACCCTACTGGGGTTCAGGGCAGCCTTCCCAGGAAGGGATCATGTAGTCTTAGGATGGGTGTCTCCCAGTGGCCTGGTGCTCATCAGAGAGCCCAGCACTGAAATGTTTTTAAAGTGGCCTGTGGTCACTCTGTTAATACCTCAAGAGTCAACCTGCTGTGTGACAGTGCAGTTTCAGAGGGAGCATTGCTGCCCCAAGCTGCTTCAGAACTCCACAGGGGAGTGTCACATTTTAATCAACAGCTGGTTCCCATGGCATAGCCCCTCTGCCCCTCTTGCTAAAGCACACCCCTGCTGAACCAGCCTAAGGGAGGAAAATATCTTCCCTTGCATCCATCCTGGGTTCATAGCTGGGGCCTGTGTGATAAAAGTGATGAACCAGGGAGTCTGGAGAAATGACTGAGGGGCTAAGAAAAATACTGCTTTTCCAGAGGACCTGAGTTCAGTTTCCAGAACCCATGTCTGATGGCTTACAGTGACATGCTACTCCAGCTCCAGAGGAATCAAGCACCTCTGGCCTTTGCAGGCAGCTGTACATATGTATACATGCCCCATATACATACATACATATATATGTGTGTGTATGTGTATGTACGTACATATATATACATATATATAATAAAATATTTAAAATTTTTTAAATGAACAGGAAAAAAGCATATGGATTAAAAACTCCCCAACTCAGGAATCGTTGCAAAGAAGGCCCAGAGAATCAGGCCTGTGTATTTTCTCATTGGGTTTGAGAGGTAGTGGGTTCCCCTGGGAAAGAGAAATCAGCAGAATATAAGTGGTGACTCTGCTAGGTATGTGTGTTCGCATTCTCCTCTGTACCTTGCATTTTCAGAGACAGGGTGGTCCCTTTCTCCTGTAGGAAAGCAGCCCTTCAGAGGTCTCAGTGCCCTGCAGCAGAAGGGCAGAGCCCCCTTCCTAGGATGCGGGTCCCACCTCCAGGACAAAGGGCTGGAGGAACTCCCTGGGGATGTCTTTCTGAGGGGCTGAAGTAGTATTTGGGGTATAATGTGCTGAGTCCTATGCACTAGCAGACAGCAGCACCCAGAAACTGGCAAGGCAGCCTCAGAATTCTCTTCTCGTTCACTGTGTGTGTCTCGCACATGCATTCAGGTGTACAGACATACATGTAGAGGCCAGATGTTAACACTGTCTTCCTCAGTTGGTCTCACCTTGTCTTTTGAGACAGTCTCTGACTAAACCTGGAACTCCCTGGTTCTTCTAAACTATCTGCCCAGCAGGCCCTGCCATCACCTATCTGTACTTCGCCAAAGCTGAGGACAGGTACCACCACACCTAGCTTTTTATGTGAGGACCAGGGATCTGAACGTGGGTCCTCATCCTTGCCTGGCAATCACTTTACCCACTGAACTTCCCAGCATCCTGCTCTAAGACTTTGTAGGAATTGTGTTGTCTTGCATATGCCCGTGAAGCTGCCAGGTGCTCAGGCTGCTGTCTGAGCTGATCACAATTTGCCAGACTTGAAAAGACAGTCAGTTTGGTCAGTTTTCAAGGTCAAACTGCCCACATCCCAGAAGCTTGGCTCTGCCATAAGCCATTATGTTGCCGAGTGGACCCTGAATCTTAGACATCAATGACCCCCAGTGAAGTTCTTGGTGACAACTGCCGTCTAGTGAACCTTGGGCTAGCTACTCTGCCCTAAGCACCCATGAGCAGCTCCTACAAGAACCGTGCCTTGGCACACCTTTTCCAGTTAAGGAAATGGAGCGCTGGAAAGACCATGGGGCTGTCTGCTGCATTCTAAGCCCAGCCTGGCCACCTGACTACACAGCCTCTCTGCCTTGACTTAAAGTCTCAACCTTGTTCTAGAAGGTAAAGTGAATATCCAGCCTACGGCTTGGCAGTTGCTTGTAGACATATCACATTAGCGCTACAGCTCGACCATATGAATTTGTGAAGACAAAGTCTGTTTCCCTTCCTCCAGTTCTCTGGTTGTCACAGATGTTTGCTTCTGCCTAAGTCACTTTAAGCCATGCCCTAGGGTTCTACAATCTTGGAAAAGTTCTAGGAACAGGGAGAAGGCCATTTTACAACTTGGGCTCATATGCCGCAAATGGTGCCACAACATTTACATAGGATGACTTCTGCTGAGGCCACCTTCCACTGTGTCCTGACATGCTGGAGGTAGAACGTATCACCCACGTACTTGTTCTTATTTTTAATTTTTTAAAATGTATTTATATTTTCTGTATGAGTGCTCTGCATGCCAGAAGAGGCCATTAAGTCCCATTACAGATGGTTGTGAGCCAGCATGTGGGTTCAATGGACATTGAACTCAGGTCCTCTGGAAGAGCAGCCAGTGCTCTTAACCACTGAGCCATCTCTCCAGCCTCCTCCCTCCATATCATTGTTCTAAGGGCTCTAGTTAATGTCTGGGTAAAGGTGGCACACACCTTTAATCCCAGCACTTGGGAGGCAGAGGCAGGTAGATCTCTGTGAATTCCAGGCCAGCATGGTCTACAGAGTGACTCTGAGGCCAGCCAGAGCTACACAGAGAAACCCTGCCTTGAAAAACCAAAACAAAAGGCAAGTGGTGGTGACACACATCTTTAATCTCAGCACTTGGGAGGCAGAGACAGGTGATCTCTGTGAATTCGAGGCCAGCCTGGTCTAGAGAATGAGTTCCAGAGTTCCAGGACAAGCAGAGATACACAGAGAAACCATGTTTCAAACAAAACAAGTTCTTGTTTTAAGGGCTCTAGAACAAGGGTTAAGAGTGCACTTTGTGAGTTAGGAATGGACACAGCTCAATTCTGGACAGACACCATGAACTGCATGACTGGCTATGGATCTGCTCGTACCTACTAGTGGGCATAGAATCAGAGCTCAGAAGGGATGGGCTTCTCCCACCTTTGAAAGAGGAGCTCATGACACCCCCCTTTCTCCTCATCATCATATGGACCTGCTCCATGGGACAGTGATACCCTGTTGAGTCATACATTTCTTCACACAGATATGAGGGTACTGTGTAAGTTAGTTTTAGGGCTAGAAGGGGTTTAAGAGTAACTCTCTTCTAGCTGCTCATGGAAACCCCATTTGTTTTATAGTCAACTTGAAATCAAAGCAACCATGAACCGTACACAGGGGCATGGCTAGTGGGATGGGGCTGTGAAATAGCCTAGAAGAAAGATCAAAACCTGGAGGAAAGTGACCTTCTAGCCTGTCATCCAGCCGCTGCCCCACGCTCCTTGGTCACTGCCCTGGAGTGTTAGTTGTATTGTTGCTATGACATGCATGGCAAAGTCAACTTGAAGAGGGAAGGATTACTTCCGGCTCACAGTTTTATCTGCATCTATCATGGTGGAGAGTGCACAAAGATGGAGGTACATTGCATCAACCAGGAAGCAGGGAGAGATGGACATCTTTGCTCAGCTCACCTCCCCTTTTTCCATTGGTCCAGGACCCCAGGCTGTGCGATGGTAGTGCTCACGTTCAGTGTGAGACTTTCCTCCTCCACAGACACGTTCAGAGGGTTTGTTTCCATGGCAATTCTCACCACTGTTGTTCTGGCCTGCAGGTGTACCTGGGGAAGCTTTACGAGACACGGAGCAGTCAATTGAGGAAGTACAAGCCGCCCGTGAAGCTGGATGCTCTCTGGCACATGCCTCACTTCCAGAAGGTCAGTGGTCCTTTCCTTCACCTCTTTCTGCACCAAAGGTGGGGCTAGCTGATGCTCACTTGTCGCAGAGTTCTGTGGGCTTCTGACGAATGATGCTCAGGACACAGGTGCCACCTGACATCTCTGAACTTTTTCTCCATCCAGGTTTGGAACTCATCAGAAATTCTATTTTTCTCATGTATGTTTAGTGTGTGACGAGGGTGGGGTAGTATACATATGTGTATGTGAGTGTAGATGTCTATGATGAGAACAACCTTGCATGTCACTCCTTGGCTCTCACCTGAAGCCTGGTGGATTCTCATGTTGGTTGTGCAGAAGGCTAATGGGCCCACAGCTTCTGAGCATCCTTCTGTCTCTGCTTCCCATCAGCCCTCAGCTAAGAATCTTGATAAGCACCCATGGGCAACCTGCTGATAGTGACCTGTTTTATAGACAGGAAACATGGAGAATGCTGGGAAGAGGCAGAGTCTTGGGAGATCTCAGGTCATCTCAGCATGGGATGGCTGTCTTGGATAGAAGCATCACTCTAGTGACTGGATCCTAATGTATCTTATAAGGGAAAGATGTACTCAGATGGGAAACAAGTGTGTCCTCACTGCTAATCCACCTGAATGATGGCAGGAAATGACCTTAGCCCCCTCCCCAAAGGAGGGGCTGGTGCTGAGTGAAGATAACTTGTGATACAGGGGTCAGGCTGTGCTCTGGCCATAGACCTGATCTTGTGTTCTTTTACCCTTGTGGTCCTGTAACACCCAGACAGAGACACATGCTCAGCAAGGGCGATGGGTGTGTGTGGGGTGGGGGAAGTAGCATTGTATAGGCTGAGGGACATGGTAGGGTTAAAAATGTTGGACTCAGGACAAGAGGCTGCATAGGCTAACCCAGGCAGAAGGAGTCTTTCTTGAAGGTCATGACGAACGTCCCTGGCCCCATCAAGACAGCTGCACAAGCAATATTCCCAGCCAGCCAGCCCGGCTGTGCCGCCTGAAACTGCGTTAGACAGTGAAGGGGCCGCTGCCTTTCTGAGCTTAATGCGCTTGAACAAGCTGCTGAGCTTCAGCGGGAAAGCTGCTTTGGCCCGCTGGATGTGGCCTCTCGTGTCCTGCCCAAGTGGCCTCCATCGACATATGTCAGTGACCATGTGCCCTGCTGCCCATCAGCCCAGGCCTCTGCTGAGCTCACAGTAAATGTCACCGAAAGAACATGACCGAACACTGATCAGGAGGTGGCGGGAGTCACGGCCACACTGCCTCTTCTTAGCACCTGTCAGCTCGGAGTCTCAATAGCAAAACCTCCCTCCACTGTCTCCGTCTCTCTCGTTGCCCCACACAGATCTCTCTACTTGCATTCAGTTGTTCACAACCCTCTCCTGGGCCCCTCCTCTGCTTCATTTCCTCTGTGGCCTTTTTATTGTTATTATTATTATGCCAGTGACCAAGTGCATGTAGGCATCTGGGTGACATTGCCAGAGGGGCACCAGGACCCCCAGGTCCCAAAGGCACAAGATGCCCTCCAGGTGGCCTCTATTTTACAGTAGCTGACCCTGACAGGAGCTCGAGGGTAGAAATAATTCAGTGTTTCTGTTTGCAAGACAGGGAGTTTGTCTCGGGGTCTGGGGAGCGCTGCTACTCATTAGGACTTCTGAGGTACTGTTAGGAGAAGCAGTAAGCCAGCAGTGACAACTCTTTCCAGTGGCAGATGTCACATGTGGCTAATGTGATATAGATAATGCCATTTTATCCTCAGAATAAACACCCCAACGGTGCCTTGCAGGTGAAGTGGGTCCAAAGCACCTCCACACTCCCTGGAGCGGCTAGCCTGGATCCTTGGGTTGTGCCTTCATCACCCATGCTGATAACACACTAAGTAGTTGAGAGCCCCACCCCTTTCTTCTGTGTCTTCCAAGGACTCCCCTGGGATCCTGCAAGTTGGTGCCCCAGTCACCCATCACGCAGGCCCTGGAACATAGCATATATGCCAGGTTCTTGAAGCAGGACTGCCCAGGTGCATTACCCACCCAGTGCAGGCTCTTAAACCCCTGAGAGCTGTCGTTGTAGGACATAGGCCAATAGCAATATTGGCTGAGCCTGCAGCACACAGTGCTGGATGAACACAATTGTGTAGGTGCCAGTGCACCAGAGTGGATGCTAAGGACAGAGCTACCTTAATCCAGGGGCTCCTGAGACTCCTCTGTGGCAACCCCACCAGGTATCCCCCTTATCACCAAGGGGTGCCTCAGGCCTCGCTGCTTCCCTTTGAAGAGCTTAGCAACATGGCAGTCAGGTGATTAACTAGACAGACTTTCATCTTCCTTCATAACATGTACGTCCACAAGAACCAAGCTTCATGGCCTAGTCTTGTCCCCAGAGCTAAGCAGGATACCTGGCATAGAAGAGGTAGTGAGTAATCCTTGGAACGAATGAATGAATGAGTGGATGAATGAATGAATGAATGAGTAACTAGCCCAGAATGACCAAAGATTTTCAAAGCCTCCCACAGGCACAATGAAACCCTCCTACCCACACATTCGTCCCAACACTGCCACATCCCTGCTGCCAGCGCAGGGTCTGTGCTCAGAAAGCCCGCCAGGGCCAGGTCAGACTGCTGTCGTTTCATGGCACATGAAGCCCCAGGAGGGTCTTTGTCTGGGTCGCATGTCACTGCTGATCTGATGCCCCCACCCTGTCTCCATTATGATGGGAAATGCACTCCCAAAAAAGTTGAACCTGTCACAGTGATGGATAACCTAAATGGACCCTCCCCGCTTATGAACAGATGTCGGGGCTGAACTCTGTCAGAAATAATTAAACACCTTTCACATAGAAAAGCAGCAGGCAGGGTGGGGCAGCCACCCCGTGGCTGGGTCACTGTGTCAGACCGGCTGCTTTCTGATCCCTCTCAGCCAGCCACGAGGAAAGCTGGGAAAACCTCTGGACCACGGGGTGAGGAACGGCCAAGGGAGGCAGGGGCACATCTCTATAGTGTGCCCGGCACTCGGGGCCTCTGGTGGCCCTGGCTTCTTTCAGGTCTCTGTGTCTCTGGTCTCTGGTCTCCTGCAGTTGGCAGGAGGTAGCAGTGCCAGGGCGGAGGGTTACCCAGCAGCTGGTTTGGAACCTTCCAGCCGGGATGTTCATACTGTGAGGGCCGAGTTGAGAGGCTGGAAGTTTGGAGCCTCAATTTCACATCCAAAAAGGAATAGGCTCAAGCCTGGGAGGTTCTGTTCAGGACTGACTCCATGGTTTCCTCTTTCCTGGCCAAGGAGCCATGTGGGAGGCAGAGTGAGGATTCTTGGAGGTGAAAGACCACAGACCATTAGGAGAATATCTCGGAGTCTTTCTCAACTTCTTGTATATGGGACACAAAGTCATAACCTCTCACCCTTAAAGCAAGAGCCACCGGGCTGACTCTCTCTGCTCCCTGTGTCCTGGGGACTCTTGTGCTGTCTACAGTATGTTCTAGGGACAGCAGAGGAGGATGGAGACCAGTCACATGGGGATGGTCTCTTGCTCTGTCAAATGGCTTTGCCTGTCTAAGATTCACATTCTGTTCTGCAAAATATGCTAAAGAAGTTCTCTGGCAGGGCACACGCATGTGGAATTAAGCAGTGAGCCGGCAATACATGCCCCGAGGAGGGAGGTGAATGCTCATTCATTCATTCATTCACTCATTCATGCATCTATTCATTAGTTCATCTACCCATCTGCTCACCCATTCACTTACCTCCCGATTCATTTACTCATCCACCCATCCATTCATTTGTTCACAAGTTTTTTTCTTGAAAACCTCCATGCCAGGTCCTGTTCAGAATCTGAAGACATGGTGGTGAATGAGCCAGAATAGCTTTGGCCACTGCCACTGCCATAGAGTTATCAACCATTGAATTGGCACAAGATGGACAGAGAGGTGACAATACTGACAAATGGGAAGATGCACAGACAAGTGGGGGGGAAGTTTGGAGAGGTATTATCCCCACTTACACAGGCTTCACTTAGCCAGCAGCCCCATATTTGGGAGGAGGTGACAATTCCTATAAATGACAATGGTATCATCCAAGCAGCTATATACATACATTCGCCACCCCATCAAACACATGTACCTATCACACACACACACACACACACACACACACACACCTACACCACAAAACACACACACAAAGAAAAGGGGCACCCCAACTCCACGTCTGGCCAGACTCTCCATCCTCCCCGCTAGCCCTTGCCTGTCTGCAGTGCCGAGCCCCACCAACATTACATAGTCTTTCAGTCACTAAAGTATGAACAAATTGACTATATTTTCATTTGGTTTTTGGTTTCAGCCCCACTGCTTTAGAATAATGGCCCAAGCCACTAAGCTAACAGTCTGATTTACAAGCTCCTGGACTCTGGACGCTGGGATCAGCCTCCTCTGTCTGTGGAAGACTAACCATGCCTCGGGTCTCCTGGGCCTCTGGCATCTGCAGCCAGCCAAGCAGGGCCACCCAGAGAAGCAGCCGATTAGGAGAGGCTGCTGAATGTAAGAAAAGGATTTTCTCTGCCACCTTTAAGCTCTCCTACAAATCATAGCTGGCTGCAAAGTTAACTCTCTGTTAAAGCCCAGAGCGTCTCCCACCCAGTCCACCCTACCGCCTCCAGATGTCCAACCCGGACATCCCATTTTCCAGACCCAAGCACGAAGGACAGAGCCAGATCTGCAGCCCCTCCCTGAGTCTCACAATGGTATATTTTAAGGATTCTGTCACTCTCAAGTTGGAGTAAGAATCATCTATGTCACCTGGAAGGGCACTGAGTGCAGAAGAGAACTTTCACAAGTGGAATCAGGAGGATGGAGAGTGACTTGGAAGCCTGGTGCAGCCAACCACCCTCCCTACAAACAGCTGTCTCATTATAAACAGAATCCAGCAGAAGAGCTGCCTGGGAGGGGACAGGAGTTGGGACTTCACATAATCAGACTTTCTGGGGCTTCCTGCTCAGGGGTGACATTGATGTTCACAAACAGGCAGATCTGGGACAGGAAAGGAAGATAGAACTGGGCTGGGGCACAGGGGCAGTGGTGGCCAGGTACCTAAGGCAACAGAGATGTTTGGAGTGCTTGCTACAGTGGTGCTGGAGAAAATGATACCAGGAGGCAGCTGAGGCTGGCATCCCACAGACCCTGTCCTGGCATCCCATAGGCCCTGTCCTGCCACTTGAGGGCCTGGCCCCCTGAATCCTGCCAGCCCCTTGGGGATTTTCAGTTTAACCCAGAAGGTTCTTCTTTCCTAGTGGGTGTGTAAACATTTTATGTTGAAAACCAACCAGAAGCTGGGCATGGTGATGCACACCTTTAATCCCAGCACTCAGGAGGCAGAGGCAGACAAATCTCTGTGAGTTCAAGGCCAGTCTGGTCTACAGAGTGAGTTCTAAGGCAGCTAGAACTATATAATGAGATCCTGTCTTAGAAAAAAAAAAGAAAGAAAGAAAACCGACCAAAATGCAGATAACTTATTTAACATTATTAGTATGTGTTTATGTTTCTTTTCTTTTCTTTTTCCTGGAGACAGGGCCTCATGCATCCCAGGCTGGTATCAAATTCACTGTATAGCCAAGGCAGGCATCACGCACTTATTTTTAATTATATGTATGTCTGAGTGATTATGTATGATTAAAGACATCAGATCTCTGTGGCTGGAGTTACAAGCAGGTGTGAGCCAGATGTGGGTACTGAGAACTGAACTTGGACTTTGTATAAGAGCGATATGTGCTCTTAACCACTGAAGTGTCTCTCTAGCCCCAGGGCTTGAACTCTTGATCCTCCCACCTCCACCTCGTGGGCCCTGAGATTGTATGTTGGTGATGCTTGGTTGGTAGTGTTGGAGCTTGAACCCAGGGCTTCATTTGTGCCAGGCAAGCTGAGCTTCCTGTTCAGCCCAGGTGCAGATCTCTCGCCTCCAAAGACAACGAGAATCTTGTGCTGACTTTGGGGAGGAAGGAAGACCTTGAGTTTCTCAATGACCTCATTTGGCTCATCTCCAAGGGGAAAAAAAATCCTTCCCTGAGCTGAGGAGGACTCAGGGAGGACCCTGTGATGCAGGGAGGAGCCTTCCCTTTCTGAATGTTTTCCTCCATGTCCCACTCGTCATCTCCTGTCAGCAAGCAACAAAGTGGCTGGCAAAATGGACATTAAAGCTGCTTGATGCCCACGGTGGGTTCTAGCAGGTAACTAGTGTTCCGTGATTTAGAGTAAACCCGGTGTTTGTGGATAAGTTGGTGAGATGGACGCAGCTGTTACAAGAGCAAGCACACCTCCACTGGCTTCTAATGGAGAAGACACATCCACAAGGACATCAAAGAGCATCCTGGGGAGGAAGGGTGCACTGGCCTCCCTTGCTCTACTCAAGGCATCCTGGGAAGTGGTGTTTTAGAGGAATGAAACAATTATGGGAGGCTTAACCAAAGGCTTGTGGATGGAAGCAGAGTGGGAAAAAGTAAGTGAACATCAAGTTTCCAAATGGATGCAGTGGCAGCCATGTCCTTGACCCACCAATATGAAGATCTTTCTAGGTATCAGCCTGGGTGCCTCTGTGAATGCTCCCATTCCATGGCAATCTTTCAGTAACCCAGTGCATAAAAGAGTCCCCTGCCTTGGTGATGGGGAACCCAAGGCTCACAGGCTTACAGTCATATACCCAAGTTAGAGCCAGCAAGGTGCCCAGCAGAGACTCGGACTTACACTGACAGCCTCTGGAGTCAGGCTCTGCAAGAACTGATGAGGGCCAAGGGCCTGAAGCTGAGGTCAGGGGTCAGTGATGCTAACTGCTGGGCCTGGGGAAGGGAGGGAAGGGAAAGGCACTCAGCGGTAAGACTTTGATGGGTGTCCAGAGGGTCATGACCAGCCCTGCTTTGGCTGATTTAAGCCCTTGCTGTAAACCTTACTTCCCACTGCCCTGAAAGGCACAGACTTTGAAAAAAAAAAAAAACCTCTGACATCTTTTAAATTGCAGTTTGGCCCCAAGGCTAAAGAGGAAAGAGGGCATCGATGCCAGACTCAGGATGCTTTCTTACAAGTGGGAAGCAGACCAGCTGTGGTAAATGCTTGAATTTACAAGCTGAGAAGACACAAGCCAGCTCTATAGTCTAAATTGGCCTCAGGACTGCCAACCTCACCGCCATGTGAGCACAGCCATCAGGAGGAATGAGCGCATACAAAGGTTGGCTAGAGGATGGTCACACAGAAGCACAATCTCTGGTCTATGTTAGGCCTGGTCATCTCCTCCCATAGGTGTTCTCTAGTATAGCTACACCTGGGCTTAAATAAAAATCCCAGGACCCAGTCCAGTAGATGTGGGATAACCTCCAGACTTGTACTTTTGGCAAGCAGTTATTGATGAACCCTGGGTCGAGGTCAACACCACTGCTTGGTAATTTGAGCAATGCATTTACTAGGGTGGGTGGGTGAGTTTCCTTAGTGTGCCCTCAAAGGGAACCAGGCCTGCTAGTGACTCTCAGGGCTGCTATTACAGAGTAGCCCAGGCTGGGCAGCCTCAGCAGCAGCTGTAGCCCTCTGGTATTGGAAGCTAGGAATTCAGACTGCAGCACAGGCAGATCCCAACGAGCACACCTTCTTACTGCGCCCAAATATGAGAAATGAGGCAAGTGGGGGGCAAAGATGGGGGTCCTTAGATGGCCTTCTGTGCATCATTGGTGCTCCTGTTCATGACCTCATCTAACCCTAGCCTCCTCCCAGAGGCCCTGCCTCCAGTATCATTCCACAGCGCTTTCACTGTGACTTGAAGGGACCCATCAGTCCTTGGCAACTTCTTTCCCAAGTTCATTGCAAATCTGTCTCCCTCTGCCTCCCACCTCCTGGTTATATTTCTGGCTTCTGAAGCCCCCTGAATCCCTGGCTCTCCCTTGAACATGACAGCTGTGCAGATTTCCCAAGGCACTTACTTTTTCCACAGCTGCCAGGTTCTTGACTGCTCTCAGGGGCAGAGCTCCGAGTGTGGAAGGTAGAGCCCCTCCTTGGAACAATAGGGGACCACTCAGACCATGACCTCTGACCTTCAGCAATGTCTTATCTGCCATTAGCCCTTGCCATGATTTGTCAGTTTGAACTGTACGTCTACACACTTCTGAACAGAGCTGTGGCTGAAGGTGCTTGTCACACGCCCCAGCTCACTCACTGTGGGGAAAACATCTCCTGGAGAGTGCTCAGCAGACCGCTGAATCTCTGTACCACTTCATGGTAATACTAGCAGTCACCCTGCCTTCAATGCCAGGCACCAGGTGCCAAGTCATGAGCCTGACAGTGGCCCCACAGGACAGATGAACCACATGACCCTGACAGGCTCCTGGTCACACGGCTGGACAGTGACAGGGTCCATACTGGAAGTCAGCTCATCTGCCTCAATGCCTACATTCCTCCCCATGGAATGCTGGTGCTATCTCTCCTGTTTTGGAAAAGTGTGGCTGACATGAAGCCGTGATTTCCTTTGTGTCCCACATGGCAGACCCTGAGCAAGAGTTAGAAAGTGTTCAACTCAGGAACCCCAGAACATCTGAATTTTATTCCTGGCTGGCTCTGCTTTTCACAACCCCAGAATATCTTATTCCCCTCACACGCAATCCACGGTGTGCCTTCAAATCACCAGGAAGGAGACAGGATACAGACATTAGAGAAAACGAAATGCTTCTTGCACTTAGAATTTAAATTGAGGGGGTTGGAGAGATGGCTCAGTAGTTAAGAGCACTGACTGCTCTTCCAGAGGACCTGGGTTCAATTCCCTACTGATATGGTAGCTCAAAACTGTCTGTAACTCCAGTTTCAGGGCATCTGGCATGCTCACACATACATTCAGGCAAAACACCAATGCACATATAATGAAAATAAAGTTTAATTAAGAAAAAGAATTTGAATTAATCAAAGCAAATTAATTTCTAAGGGTTCTGTTGTCTCACTGCAGGTTCCTTATCCATCCATGCATCCATTCATCCATCCATGTATCCATAAATCCAATCATCTCTCCATGTATCTATATATTCATTCATCCATTCATGTATCCATGCATGCATTCATCCATCCATGTATCTAGGCATTCATTCATCCATCCATGTATCCAGGCATCCATTCATCCATCCATGTATCCAGGCATCCATTCATCCATCCACGTATCCAGGCATCCATTCATCCATCCATATATCCAGGCATCCATTCATCCATCCACGTATCCAGGCACCCATTCATCCATCCACGTATCCAGGCACCCATTCATCCATCCATGTATCCAGGCATCCATTCATCCATCCACATATCCAGGCACCCATTCATCCATCCACGTATCCAGGCACCCATTCATCCATCCATGTATCCAGGCATCCATTCATCCATTCATGTATCCCGTATCCAGGCATCCATCCATCCATCCATGCATGCTTGAGTCTAGGCATCCATTTACCATGCATTATGTATTCATTCATCTTCCCATGCATCTTTCCATCCATTTGTTCATATATCCATCCATCCATCATCCATCCTTTTGTGTATATATAGCAAATAATAGGTAAATGTCTACTGAACACACTTAATGGTAGAATTACCCTCAAGACCCTCAACAGAGTCCCACCTCTTGACAATTCCCCAGGACACTGTCAACCTTCTTCCTACCTAGCTGAGGACACTTTGCTCTGATATTCCTACTTGTGACTTGACATGGTGAACATGATCTTCTATGTTCTGATATTTTGAAGGAGTGGACGAACTACAGATGAATTTGGGATACCCTCTGGCATATAATTGACCATAGAAATTTTCTATTTTTTTTAAAAGACAGCTGTCTTTTATTATTCCAATATGGGATGTAGCGACATCAAGCCCCATACCTGCAGGCTGAGGCACTGAATGTCTGAATGTGGCCCTGGCCGCCCTATCAGTATTTCAGGAGCTGCTCAACAGCCTATATGAATACTTAGTTAGGTATAGGGAGGCACCATTTGAGCAGAACAGCAAAGGACTTAATTTGCAGCATAAAATCAAAGACTCTGTCAACCGAGGAACCATGCATTCAGATAACCACCTGAGAAAGCACTACCAGGGAAATTTCCAGAGAAAGTAATTAAGGAATCCCCATTGGCAAAATTCAGCAGCAAAATTTGGAGCTCTGGAGTTTGAAGCTCACCAGGGATCCAATGTCTCCTCCCATTTGATCCTTTATCAAAAGGAGCAGTGTTGTCTGGGAAGGGATCGGCTGTGAGCCTCCCTGGCTCTCCCTAGCACACCCCTCCAGCACTGCGTGGGTTGTCTTGTTGAAGAAGCTAGAAGCAATAAATGAGATCAGTGCTTTGTGAGATGGCGTGAGATTAAATGCCCCGCTCTTCTGCCAAGTGACAAGAGCCAGTTAGGGTTTGTGAAGTGCCTGTGGTGTAGGTGGTTCTGAGAGTCAACACGCACAGCACAGCCGTGTGGGCCCTGGCTTCAAGGCCTTCACTCCCAGATTCTATCCTAACAAATGCTCTGGTTACCTCTTTGTGAGGGTACCTTCATTGGCCATAGAAGCCAGTGGGTGCTGAGGCAGTATTTCTGTGAGTGGCTGCTTACAGGGACCATGTAAGATTACAGACCATGCTCTCTCCCAAGGGGACAATGCTGAGACAGCCCAGATCCCTGGGGCTTTCTCATTTACAGAGGGTTCTAAAAAAGGTCTCTTCCAGGACATTTCCTCTCTTAACTCCCCAGCTATCTTGAGCTGACAGAGAAATGAAGCCTTGCTGCTCCCTGATAAGCGAACATGATCTTCTATGTTCTGATATTCTGAAGGGGTGGACAAACTACAGATGAATTTGGGATACCCTCTGGCATATCCCACTGATGTTGGTTGGCTATGCCACTGTGGCTGGAGGCATGGGGACACTCCCCACAACAGAATAGAGCCAACAGATTCTATCATGCAACCTCTGAAAAGGGGGACCCCCCCCACTTCTCAGCAAGTCAGTTTGTCACTGTGTTTATTGACAGGCCCATTGAAAAGACACCTCGCTGCTGCTGTGAAGCACTCTCTGCCTCCCATTCACTTCTTTCTGAAAGACGAAAAGTCTGCACACACAAAAACCCCACGATGGCTCGCGGGCCTGGCCCAGCTCACAGAGGGAGAAGGGGTGCAGCCAGGGTGAGCCGATTGCTGAGCCTCCTCACCTGGTCCCACAGTGCACCGCCTCCAATTAAATCAAAACGGTTTGTTTTTAATGGTCTTTTACGCTGACAAGTGGGCGATCATTTTGGGCCCACGAGCTGTCAGGGAGCTGAGGCAAATCCTCCGTTGATAATGCCCAATGCTTCCAATTAGGAGCTGCGGCCGATCCTGGCGCGCTAACGATTCCCCAGTCGCCCCCCAGGCCCCTTTGGCGCTGGCTGTTTCTTCTGCCTCCTCCACCGCAAATTACTGACACAAAACGGAAGGCCCCTCGTCTCCTCCGCCACGCCAGGCCCGGGCCCTGTTGGGTTTAATGAGCCGATGGAAGTTTCGTGGCTCCAGCGCTAAATTCTTTTCTTGTTTGACAGCTGCTCGGCTAAGGCGAGTGTTGACCTTATAAAAGATTTAGTGTTTCTCATTATTTTCTGTCAAGCTTCACAGTGATGGGTGGGTGGTTATCATTTGCATCCCAGGGTGTGTGTGTGCAAGCATGTATGCTAGTGTGTGTGTGTGTGTGTGTGTGTGTGTGTGTGTGTGTTAGATGGGGTCTTGAGGTGGAAACAGAAATGGGGACAAAAAGGGGTCTCTCTGTATGTCACATTTATCTCCCACTCAAGTGGCATCTTCTAGTGTGACATTCTTCCTGGGCTGAGATGTTTCAAAGAGCAGGCAAGATGCAAGGCCAAGATGATGAATGTTTCTGGAAAGCCGTGCTGGGTGGGAAGACTATCAGGATGGTTGAAGGCTGTATTCAGGACCTCCTTAAGGGAACTCAATCTTTCCTCACAAGGGCATGGCCACAGTTTCTCCACCCCTGCTCAAAACCTGCTCAAGACTGTGACAATTTTAAAGGCAGATATACATAGATATAGATATAAATATAGATAGATATAATATATACACATACATATTAAACAGCTCACCTCACTCTCCTTTAAGATAATTATGGAAGCATGCATTGGTCCTGGTTTTATTTGGTACCCATACCAAACTAAGACTGTTCTATAACTAACAAGGCTTTGGGAGTCCATATTTATGCCTTTTCCAGGCCCTGCTGGCTTTCTGCTACCTCTTGAATCATTATGTTCCACCCTGCTATGGAGAGATGAGTCCCTTCTCCACACACACAAACACACACACACACACACACACACACACACACACACACACACACACTGGTTGTCCCAGGGTCAGGTGACTTGAAGCTACCTAAGGAGCAAGGCTCTACGTTCATCCTTGATGCCTTGGGGGATGCTGTGAGGAGCCATTTAAACACATCTGTTAAGTAGTGGTAGTCCTAAATTCTTTCTTTTAATGTCCCATCAAGATGATTCTTCATGCAAAAGGTAATAAAATATAACTCATTACACTGGGCAGTGGTAGCGCATACCTTTAATCCCAGCACTTGGGAAGCAGAGGCAGATGGATCTCTGAGTCTGAAGCCAGTCTGAGCTACAGAACAAGTTCTGGGAGAGCCAAGACTACACAGAGAAATCCTGTCTTGAAGAAAGCAAAACAAAACAAACAAAAAAAACACCAACTACATCATATATACCACAAAAGAAAAACAGATAAACAGGACTTCACCAAAACTGAAAAAAAAAATCACTCTAACATTACTATCAAGATAATGAAAATTGGGCTAGGTAGGACCTATGAATCCACACTGGAGATCAGAAATTCAAGGCCATCCTTGGCTGTGTGGTGAGTTATGGGCCAGCAAATCATGTCTTGTCTGAGACTTGCACCTATGAATGTATGAGGATACATGGCAACTCAATAATAAAGAGATAAATGCCCCAAACTCAACATGAGCAAATGATCTGAACAAACACTGTCTGAAGATGCCATCCAGACTGCCAATCAGCACACAAGAGGCCGAGCATCACTGCCCACTAGGGAAATGTAAGTCAAAGCCTCAATGAACTGCCCTTTCACCCATAGGCATGGCTACAATGAATGAGACAATATAAGTGTTGCCAAGACTGGAAAAAACTCAGAGCACCCACATATTGCCGGCAGAAATAAAAAATGTCCTATCCCACCTTGCAAAAAATACTTTGACAGTTTGCTAGAACCTTAAACAAGAGTTACACAGGGCAGAGCAGTTCTCTCCTTAATGTGCACCCGAGAGATATGAAAACATCGAGCCACACAAAGATATGTACACTTGTACAAACACTTGTAAGGCAGTCCTTAACAGCAGCCATGATAGCAAGATAATGGGAGTAACTCAAGCATCTGTTAACACACAAGTAAAGGAACCGTCCATGCAAAAAAAATGAGAAAGAAGGTATGCCTATCCTCCAACCTGGACAGAGTTTGAAAATATCACACCAAGAGATAAATGCCATCACCAAGATCCAAAGGTGAATACACAGCAAACCATACCAGTCCACAGAAACAGGAAGCTGACGGCGACTGCAGAGGCTGGGAGGCGACCGTTACTGGGCTGGATGTGCCTTTGGGGATGGGGAGAGATTAAGACAGTGGCTTATAACCTATACATATGCCCCCAAAATCAGCTTCTACACTTGAGCTGCTAAGAAAATAGCCAGCTCTCTGGTCTCTCCCTCTTGTGTGTGTACATATCTGTAAGAGGCTGTGCACATGTGTGTGTACATGTGCTGGGAGAGGGCAGGGGACAGCCATGGGTGGTGTTCCTTAGGTACTGTCCACCTTCCTTTTCTTTTTTCTTTTAAGTAGCATCTCTCATTGGCCTAGAACTTGCATATTTGGCTGAATTTGCTAATTAGCCCCAGGAATATATCTGTCCCTGCTTCCCTGTTCCTGAAAGTATAAGAGTGTGCACTACCCTCTTAAAAAACAACAACCACCACCAAACAACAACAATGGGAAAAATCAACAACAAAAACACATGAGCTCTGTGGAGTTAACTGGAGTTCGAACTATTTTCCAAGCCCTTTGAGTCTCTTGGAACACGGAACTAAGAGTTACCTTGAGTCTGAAGAGCAACTATTGTCCAGACCCTGTCCTGTCCTGTGGAAGCCAGAGCAGGGTGCTGGCTGACCTCAGTCCAGTGAAGCCCTCAGAGCTCATACAGTAGGCCTCATGTTCCAGGGTGGCATTGCGTCTTGACCTAAAAATCTGTGGCAAGTCTGCACACAGACCGCTACCTTGTGCCTGAGGCCTCCAGAGTATTGATGTGCAGCCACTGCGAACGCCTGTGTCATGTGGTTTTGTTTTCGTCTGTTGCATACTGGCCCCAGCCAGTCCCGGAGAGAGCCTGGTAGACTCTCATTTGTTTGTGCGGCACATGTGCACACGGATGTGGAAGCTACAAGTCAGCATCGATGTCTTCCTTGATCATTCTTCATCTGCCCCCTTTCAGTTTTCCAGCTCTACTCTGTTAAAACTAGTTTATTCATTTATTTTTGTGCGTGCGCATGTGCGATGTACATGTGTGGGTGGGAGGGCCATGACCACCCTGGAGGTCAGGGGACAACTTTGTGGAGCCAGTTCTCTCCTTCCATCTTTACGTGGGTTCTGGGGATCGAACTCCCTCTCCCTGCAGAGGCATCTCATTGACAGTCCACTGAATTTGAGGCAGTGTCTCTCCTGTACCTGGAGCTCACTGATTTTGCCAGACAGCCTGGCCAGTGAACTCCAGGGAACCTCCCCAGTGCTGGGATTACAGGGGAGTGTTGCACACCCAATTCATGGGTGGGTGCTGGGGGTTGAATTTGAGTCTCCTGTTGGCAAGCACTTTACTGACTGAATCATCTCTTTGGCCACAGAGTCTCCTTTTCAAAGGCCCAGTTGCCCATGCTTTCGCCTGGCCTAGTGAGTCAGCAGACACAGAGACACAGACCTGGCTTTCTGTTATGACTTTGCCACTTAGGAGTGGGACCTCTTCAGGCTGGTGCCTGTCTCTCTGCACTTCAGTTCCGTCTTCTCTCAAGTGAGGGCGGCTCCTCTCGCAACCCATCTCTACTTGTGAGTCAGGACTAGTGTGATTCCTGAGCTGAAGGAAGCCCTTGTTGGTAGGCAGGAAGTTTGCTTGCACAGCCCGGTCGGATGTTCTTTGAAGCCCCAGCGTGTGTCAGCAGGGAGGATCGGATTCTGTGTCCTTGCTCCATCTATTTTTGGAGCCAGTAGCAGAATAACAATTTAGGGGACCAGATGTCTCAGGAGAGATTGTTCTCCTCATTAATTACTTAAACCACAACCTGCTACATCACAGGGAGGCTCTGGCCTGCTCGCCACAGAGGGCTTGCCCAGACTAGTGTTCTACTGGGGCCTCTGACCTCCAGCTGCCCTGAACTTGACAGAAATTACTGGCCTGGGACTGATCCATAATTTTCAAGTGCCTCTCATTAGAGCAGACAGCCCCTCAATCTTTACAGCGGGATCCCTCTCCCAGTCACCTGAGCAGTTGTCACTTAAAAAACTCAACCTCAGTGACTGTCGCCCCCCAACCCCCACCCCGAGTTCTTTGGCAGATTCTCTTTCTTTTTTTCTACTCTGGCTATTTTTCCTTCAAGCCTCCATTTGCCTTATCAGGCTTCAGACCTGTCTCCGGAAAGCTTGGTATCAAGTTGAAGACTGTGTGCTGCTAAGGAGGAAGGAACCAAGTGTTAGGGGACCCAACAGTAGGTATGAGTCAGAGTCTGGGAGTCTGGCGGCTAGGCAGAAACGCTGCTTGGCCTATGAGTGTGCAGCATGGCTATGGGTTTGAGTTTTCCTGGCCATTGCAAGTGTGGGAGGGGCGCGTACACACACACACACACACACACACACACACACACACACACACTCCACTGCCACCACAGCCCCACTTCGACTCTGACACGGTTGTCCCAGCAGCTGTGAGACAATTTTGAAGCTTGCCGCCAATCCTGCTTGCCCTGGTCCCCAGAGAAACCCCACTATGACAGCTTAAATTCCCCTTCTGCCGCAGAGGTTCAAGCTAAAAAAACAAAAACAAACAAAAAAAACATGGAGCAGGCAGAGGAGGAGGAGACAGAAACACCCCATTTGCCCTTGACCTTGAGCTGGTACACCCGGCAGCCAGAGATCATCTGCACTTGCCTGGTACTGTGTGTCTTTATATATCTTCCGTTTTTCATATAAAAGTGGGGCTGGAGAGATGGCTCAGCCTTTAAGAGCACTGGCTACTCTTCCAGAGGACCTGAGTTCAATTCCCAGCACCCACATGGTGGCTCACAATTCCAATTCCAGGGGATCTGACACTTTCTTCTGGCCTTTGCCAGCTCTGCATGCACACAGTGCACAGACACACGTATAAGCCACACCCATACACACGTCGTCATGCCTGTGTTCTAGTCTGTAGCCACTTTCTGTGATGATTTTCATACAACCCTGTGGCTCCAAAGCGTCTACAGATTGATTCAGGTAAATCTGGAGCAGGGCTGTTCATGGAGCCCAGCCCACTGCAGCAGCTACTTGGTCACCCAGCCTGTGCGATATGGACGGGGCTGCTGGTGAGCTGAAGACATGGCTTCACTGGGATTTAAAGAGCTGTAAGGGGTGAGGGGCTGTCACGTGGGAGGGGCCTCTGCAGTGTCCATTAGACAAAGAGAGTATCCACTGCCTCTGTCTGTCAGGCTCCACTGGCCTAGTCTCCATAAGGGGTGAGCTGTGGGTTCCAGTGTTTATCCCATGTCACCCTGAAGCTGCCTCATACAGAACTCTCAGTGAACTTTCTGAAGTCTCTCTAGGTTCCCATGTGACATGAACCCCCGATTCGTGGGGCATGAGCAAGTCCTACCTTAGAGTCCCAACACCTCCCAAAGTGGCCCCCATTAACTCCTTACTAACCACCAGCATGTGTGTGTATGTCTGTGTGTGTTGTGGGGGGGGGGCACACTTTCCTGTATCTGTGTGTGTTGTACGGGGCGGGGAGGCACACTCTCCTGTGTCTGTGTGTGTTGTACGAGGGGGGGACACTCCCCTGTGTCTGTGTGTGTGCCCATATGGAGGGCAGAGATTAGCTTCTTCTGTTGCTTTTCACCTTATTGAGACTGTCTCTCCCTGAACCCAGAGCTCACTGGTCCAGCTAGACTGACTAGCCAATGAGCACCCAGGATCTACCACTCCCCCAGTGTTGGAATTATGGCTATCACAGCTGGCTTTTACGTGACTGTTGGGAATCTGAATCCAGGTCCTCACACATGGGCAGCAAGCACTTTGCTGACTGCACCATCTGGCCAGCCTTCCGTTTTTGCTGCAGTGGGGTCTCACTAGCCAGCACAGGCTGGTCTCAAACCCTCACTAAGTCTCTGCTTCTCAGTTGCGGGGATGGCAGGTGTTCCTCACTGCAGCCAGCCACCAAACATTCCTGCACTTAATACCAGAACTGTTATTATGATCTGATGGGCCTGGAGTGTCCTCCTCTCTATATGTCACTTCCAGATCCCATGTCCCTGTCTGCTGGCCATGGAGGCCTCTACTCTGGCAGCTGCCTACTCATTTCTTCCACCACCACAGGGCACACATCCCTTTCCCTGGCCAGCTCTACCTCATCTATGTGGCTCTGCATACAAGTCTCTTCTGCTGGCACCACCATCCCAGTCCACGTACTCTCTCACAGAATAGACTTGTTCCAAGGGGAAATGTTTTAAGTGAGGTGTGTATCTGTACTTGAACTTGGAAAGCACAGTCAAGATGATCAGATGTTCAGGGTCATCCTCAGCTACAACAACATGAGTTCAAGGCTAGCCTGGGCTAGATATTGGGGGAGACAAGGGGAAAGAGGATGCAATTATATTTTCAAAAACCACTTTTTAGGTGAGTGGTGGTGGTGCACACCTTTAATCCCAGCACTCGGGAGGCAGAGGCAGGTGGATCT
>JAQHUG010000064.1:6531962-6555545 GCA_028555095.1 Dicrostonyx torquatus
AATCCCAGCACTCGGGAGGCAGAGGCAGGTGGATCTTTGTGAGTTCGAGACCAGCCTGGTCTACAAGAGCTAGTTCCAGCGCAGGCTCCAAAGCCACAGAAAAACCCTGTCTCGAAAAAAAAAAATGAATAAATAAAAAGGGAATGAAAAAATAGTCAAAATTTGCAAAAGGAGCTAAAAGAGATTTAGAGGCAAGTTGCTGATGCTGGCAGAGGTGGTGGTAGGAAAACATTCCTATCAAAAGGTGATTGGTCAGGCAGACAACCGGAGAAACTGGGAAGAGATGACAAAGACAGTGAAGCCCAGGGCAAAACTATGGGAAATTCACCACACAAGTGTGGAACCTATTCCCCAGAGTGGCTGCCTGCAGTGGAGCCCAGGGGAAGCAGGACAGCCTGGCTCTGGCCCCAGCTCTCCCCAGCCCCCTGTCCCTCCCCTCCCCACCCAGAGACTCAGAGACCTGCTTTCTGACTCTGGACCCGGGTTCTTCACCTATAGTGTATTATATTCCCAAAGTCTCTGCCAGCCCCGAATTCCTGGGAATCTTTTATTGGATCCTGCGCAGAGAACAAAGGGCATTGCCTGTGAGGAGATGGTGATCCCTAAACACACTTGAGACAGCTCTACCCTGGTGTCTGCCATCAGCTCCCTGCGTGGACTCGCTGACCTAGGCCACGTGTTTGCTTTCATTTTCTTTAATTTGCCCAAATTCCTCCCACATCAGACTTTAGGTTAATCCCTCCTGTCTGGGCCATTTTTCTTCTTCCTTCCCAAGGGCAATGTTCCTCATCCTCTCTAGAGACTTTACCCATCATCATAAAGTTAGATTCCTCTGTTCCAGATCTCATTTAAGAGCTCTGGTGTAAATTGTGCACTTAGCAACTATGTCCCTGGGCAGTGTGGGCAAGGCTTGTCCTGCCTTCCTCTATAGGCAGACTCTCAGGTCCATCTGTGAAAAAATGTTTACATGTGTGTAGTGCCCTGCCTTTAAGCAGGGCCACAGCTCTGTTGACCAGGGGTAGGGTTACCAGTTCACCAGTTCCCATGCTGCTAGTGAACTGTGGCAATGCCTCTTATTTACCTGCATTGACCTCAGAGTGGCTCAGAGCTCCATTCAGCAAAGCTGTCTCCTGCCAAAGCCATTACAGTTTCTTAGCTCCAGGCGGAGACAGACTGCAGACGGCTCAATTTAGAAGCATCTCAGAAGGAATTCTTTACTCCATCGCTCTTCACCATTGACTCCACGGGGTCTCAGGGTCATGCCCATGCAGGGGAGCTCAGGCTGATGCTTAATGGGGTGGCAAGTGGTTCCTTTGTGAGGGAAGACATTGAAATAGGCAAGAGCTTAACCCCAAATCCTACCTTGAACCTCTGGTCCTCCTGCCTCTGCTTCCCAGGGCTAGGATTTACAGGGGTGCGCCATCGTGCCCAGTTTATGCAATGTTAGGAGAACCTAGGACCTCAGTCGCACTAAGCAAGCACTCTACCAGCTGAGCCACATCCCAGCACCCATTCACTTTCTAGCTGGCTTCCAGGTGAGTCACCAGGCTGGCCACTAAGCAGATCCCTTGAGCCTCACTCCTCAGGTGATCCAAGGCCAGGAGGTATACATAACTCCTCCTTCTGCAGACACTATTTCCCTTCTAGAGCCTACCTTCCCCTCCCAATATTCCCAGGTCCACCTTCACTGACCACCTGAGGTCCTTTTTATCCACCCACTCCTCTCTCTATTGGGTCCACCCTGTTTAAACATTTCTCCAGGCCTCAGGCCTCATGGTGAAAGAAGGGCCACACCTTAAGGAACCCTGGGGCTACATGTGCACGCTCACCCCAGCTCCTGCTGTGGGTGAGTCCAGTGCAGTGACTGGCTTATAGTAGTGTGCTGTGGCTTGTCCCAGGGTTAGCCTGGTGCTACTGAGGACACAGCAGGTGAGGCATGCCTGGAAAGGGCTTCCCATACCCCACACATCCAGTCAGCAAGCCCAGGGCAAATAGAGCTTGGATTGATGACTGGTAAGACGTGTGAATTTAGCTGACCTCGTGATGCACATCTTAATCCCAGCACTCAGGAGGCAGAGGCAGGTGGTTCTCTATGAGATTCAGGCCAGTCTGGTTTACATAGTAAGTTCTAGGACAGGCAGAGCTATGTAGAGAGACCCTAACCAAAAAAATAAATAAATAAAAAACAAAACAAAACAAAAACAACAGCAAAGAGATGTGCGCTTAACTATCGTGATAGACAATGCTAATAAATGTATTCTAGATGGATGCATGATGCATTGATGCATGTTTCTGCTTCAGTGGGACTGTTTGGTAAATGGAGTTTGCAAAACAAACAGGTCTTTGTGCGGGGGTGTTTGTGGGTTTTCAGTTTCAATGTATTTTATATATATACTTATTTTATGCATGTGAGTATTTTGCCTATCTGTAAGTGTATCACATGTGTGTTGTGCCCTTGGATGCCAGCAAAGGACATCGGATCCCCTGGAATTGGAGCTACAGTTGGTTATGGACTGCCATATGGTGCTAGAAACCAAACTCATGGTCTTCTGCAAGAACTGTTGAGCCATCTCTCCAGCCCCACTCACCTTAGCTTTTGAGACAGAGTCTCTATGTGGCAGCTGGGGCTTACCAAGCAGGCAGAATTGTCAGTCCTAGGTCCTGTCTCTTTCTCTCTAGTGTTGGATTATGGACATGTCCCCCCACCCCTGGCTTTGCATGTCGGTGCTGGGAATCCAACTCAGATATTTATGCTCAAAAGGCAAACAGTTCACCAACTGTGGAGTTCTGATTCTGCTGCTGTGATAAAATAGCCAAGTGGTGAACAAGCCGGCCAGTGGTGGCGCATGCCTTTAATCCCAGCACTCAGGAGGCAGAGGCAGGTGGATCTCTGTGAGTTTGAGGTCAGTCTGGTCTACAGAGCAAGGTCCAGGACAGCCAGAACTACACAGAAACCCTGTCTCAAAAAAAAAAAAGCAATTTTAAGAAATTTTAAGAGAGAAATAATGGTAGGTCACAGCTCCAGGTGACAGTCCATCCAGGTGACAGTCCATCATTGCTGGGAGTTTAAAGCAAGAACCTGAGGCTGGTCACATCCACAGTTAAGAGCAGATAGGGAATGAGCACATGTTTGTTAGTACTTAGCTCCCTCTCTACACTTAAACAGGTCAGGATCCCCTGCCTAGGGAATGGTGCTGCCCATTGTGGGCTGGGTCTTCCCACGTCAAGTTATCTCCCACAGACAAGCCCCAAGCCAAACTGATTTGGACAATCCCTTCTAAGAGTCTCTCTTCCCAGGTGACTTCCTATTCAGTACACCAACTGTGTTATCCGCTAGGGCTCCACAAAAGAGCATTTCTAACAGGGCTTCTCTGTAGTACATGAGTCGGCCGAACAGCTCCATGGGGCATCTTTCTCCTGCAGCAGTGCCCAGGACTGCCTTGAGGCCTGTGTTCACTTTCTGAGGTGCCTATAACCAATCAACCCAAGATTGGGGGTTAAACAAAAGAAATGTATTCTCTCCCAATTCTGGAGCAGAGAAATCCAAAGGCAAGTTATAGACTTCTTCCAGAGGGTCTAGGGGAGAACCCATCTTGCTCTTCCTCTAGGCTCTGCTAGCTCCTGGCATTTCTGGTCCAGCATTACAACCTCTACTCTGCCATTTCATGGCCTCCTCTGTGTCTTTTTGTCAGGGATGGGGAAATGGCTCGGCTGGTAAAGGTTTTTGCTTCAGACCTCCAGAATCACATTTAAAAGTCAAGTGATGGTAAGATAGGCAGAGACAGGCAGACCCCCTGGAACCTGGAGTCACCTGACCTGGCCTCTGTGGGGAAATTCCAGAGCAGTGATAGACCCTGCATCAAACAAAATGTGGGAAGTCCCTTAGGACCCACACTCAGGCTGTCCTGTCATCTCCACCCTCACGGCACACGTGCATCTGTACACACACACACACACACACACACACACACACACACACACACACACGATGTAAAAACCAACCAACAAAAACACTCTTCTAGGCTGGGGAGATAGACATCTCAGTGACTAAAGTACTTGCTGAACAAGCCTGAGTGCCGCGCTGGAATCCCCAGGACACATGAAGAAGACAGGTGTGGCAGCAGGTGGTTGTAACCCTATTGCTGAGGAGGTGGAAACGGGTGGATCCTCAGAGCTCCCTCGGCTGCCTGCCTACCTGAAATGGTGAGCTCCAGAGTCAGTGAGATGCCCTGCCTCAAAAACTAAAGTGGAGAGCCACCGAGGAAGCTATCTTCTGTCCTGGCTGTCTTAGAACTCTATCCTCCTGCCACTGCTGCCTGAGTGCTGGGTTAGATGTGCCCAACCATTCCCACATCTTTTTTTTCTTTCAAAATTTAATTTTTCAGTGTTATAAAGCCACATGTGGTTTTCAATTTTATTATTGCATGTATGTGTGTGATGGAGATGTGTGTGGAGGTGAGAGGACAACTTCGTGAGGTCAGTTCTCTCTTCCCACCTCTGTGTGTGTTGGGGGTGGTTCCAGGATGGAACTCAGGTCATCAGGCTTGGCAGCAAATGCCAAAGTTTAGATGTTGACTCAACAGGTGAGAGCAATTGCTGCAGGACTGGAAAGATAGCTCAGTGGTTAAGAGCTCTGGCTGCTCTTCCAGCAGACCCAAGGTCAGTTCCAGAATTTACATGGCAGCTCTGTAACTCCAGTTCCAGGGTATCCAATGCCCTCTTCTGACTTCTAAGGGCACCATGCACATGCATGTGGTGCACAGACATACATGTAATCAAAAACCCACATACATATATAAATAATAATTTTAAAAACCAAAAGCACTTGCTGCTCTTGCAGAAGACCAGGTTTCAGTTCCCAACACCCGCATGTCAGCTCACAACTGCCTATAGCTTGTGTTCAAGGGGGTCTGACACCCTCTTCTGGCCTCCACTGGTACTACATGCACACGATGCACATATGTGCAAGCAAGGCATTCATACACATAAAATAAGAGTAAATAAATATTTAACAACAACAATAATAATAAAAACAAGGTTTCATTAATTTTTCCAGCTGGCCTCAGGTCTGTATTCCTTCTACCTCAGCCTACCCAACAGCTGGAATTATAGAAATGTGCCACCATACTCCACAGAACACTCTTCTTGGAAGAAGGGAAATTATTTTTTACGGCGACATTATAACAACGTGGAAAGTTATTTTGCATAATGTTAAGCATTTTGCAAAACTGTGCATAAGTTATTACTATTATGGAAACACACTTAGGAATAAACTGCTTATATTTTAAAAGGCCAAATCGACTGATAAGCAGTCACTAGGGACAGAGCTCCTATGGTCACAATGCCTTGTGGACATGGGGAGACCTAAGCATGATTCACCCCTCAGCTGGGTGCTCAAGGCCCGGAGACTCACCGTACCACCATAGTGAGAAGCTTCAGCTGTCTTTAGGAAGCAAAGGGTTTCTCTGCCATCAGTTCCATGTGGGGCCAGCCCTGGATCCGGCTCTGCTCTGAGGACTGGTTTCCTTGCATGTTGGGCACCAAGCCAGAGACTTCCCCACTAAGTTCTTTCTTCTCCTTCTTTCTGTCTAATATGTCATCCTCCTTGCTGGTTCCTTTCTCTCACCTCTTGCTGCACAATGGCTGTGAGATGGCTCAGCTAGGGAAGTGCCTGCTGCCAAGCGTAAGGACCCAAGTTTGTATTCCCGGAACCATTGTATAGAAGCCGGCTGTGGTGGTGCACATCTGTCACCCTAGCCTCGGGCAGGGAATGCTTCAGAGGCAGGTAGACCCCTGGTCTACCTAATTGGTGAACTCTGGATGCAGTGGGAGACTCTGTCACAAAAAAATAAGGTGGAGAGGCTGGAGAGGGGGAGATGAGTCAGCAGTTAAGGGAGCTTGCTCTTCTTTAAGAGGACCCAAGTTCAGTCCCCAGTGACTCAACCACCTGTAACTCCAGCTCCAGAGGATCTGACATACTCTTCTAGCTTCTGCAGGCACCAGTGCACGCACAGAGAAACTTCTAACCCAGACACACACCTACAAGGCTGACACTGGCCGGGTTCTCGATGAGGACCTCATGTCTGAGGCCCTGCATATCTTGAAGCCATCAGCACAACAGTACACAACCATGCTGGCCCTCTGCTCAAGTCACCCCATCCCATTTTGAGCCTGAGATATAACTGAGTTGGGTAGGTAGGCATGCTCTGGTTTTGCCCAGGAAAGCCCTGCACATCCTTCCGGCTCTCCCCAAGTCTCTTCTCCAGGCCCTCTCCTCTGAACCCACCAAGCTTTGGGTTTAGGCTCTTATCACTGTATTCACCCACCCTCGCTGGCCATAAGGAATAGCCTGGAAGTTGTTGGGAGACACTTGCTCTCTAGCAGGGCTGTCAGTTCCAGAAGGGCAGATCCGAGTCTTCCTTGATCACAGTTATGCTCCTCTGTCTTCCCCAGAGCTGTGTTCCATCACTATGAATGAATGAAAGAAGGAGTGGACACACAGAAGTTATCAGTGGACAGCTAGAGCCTATGCTTTTCCTGCCCTGGGGGTATCTCAAGGAGGAATGCCTTGTTGGGGATGTTGCACTGGTGGGTGGGGTCACCCTGCCTTTGGAACTAAGCAGTCCAGGGGCAGCAGAAGAGGAGGCAGCTTCTCAGCTTGCCACTGCTTCTGGAGAGGCAAGAGCAAGCTGGGCAGCTGGTGGCATAAAATCCTGCCTCCTTTTGGTTTTAGATTTAAAATTTTTATTCTTAATGTGTATGAGTGCTTTGCCTGTATGTATGCCTGTGTACCATGTATATGCCTGGTGCCCAAGAAGGCCAGAACAGGGTGTTGGAGCCCCTGAGACTGTGAGCTAACATGTGGGTGCTGGGAACTAAACTAAAGTTCTCTGCAAGAGCAGTCAGTGCTCTTGACTCTGCAGTGCCCCCTCCCCTTTTAAAGTTTTGCACTTTGTGGTATTGGTTTTGAACCAAGGGCCTTGCACAAGCCAGCACTCTCTGCCTGAGCTATACCCCAGTGTCCCATGATAGGGTCTTAAGTTGTCACTTCTTGAATTTGTCTCCCTCTTACATTTATTTTATTTTATTTTGCTTTGAGACAAGACACAATCTCACGTACCCAGGTTAGTTTTAAAATCATCGTGTAGCTGAGGAAGATCTTGAATTTCTAATTTTTCTACCTTTACCTCTCAAGTACAGGATTGCAGACTTAGTTTTATTTGGTGCCAGGAATGAAACCTAGGGCATCTAGAATGGTAGGCAAGCACTGGGCACATGTCCAGCCCTCCCCATGCCTTCTGTTTGTGATTTTCCTGCATTGTAAGGCGACATGTCTTTGCACTCTGGCTCTGGTACTCTTGAGGGTCTTGTCCAATTAGGAGAGGAGAAATGAGATCGTCCCCTTGGGGAAAGAAAGAATGGTGTGTGTGTGTGTGTGTGTGTGTGTGTGTGTGTGTGTGTGTGTGTGTGTGTGTGTGTTTGACAGCACATGTATAGTGGGCCTGTGGAGGAGCTTGTTGGAACCAATTCTTAGGTCCCATCATGTGTGTCCTTGGGATGGAACTCAGGCTTGGCAGCAAATGCTTTTACTCCCTGAACCATCTCTCTGGCCCTTCTTGGAGGGGGGTTAAAATGGTAGAAACTCACCATGTGAAGGTTGCCACATCTTAGTAATGTCAGCTCCAGTCACTGTTAGGTGACATCTATCAGACATACATCTCCCCTAGCAATAAGCTGGAAATAACCTACAAGCTACCACATGGCAGCCACAGTCGCTGCTGCCTTTGCCCTGTCTCCTTCAGGCCCAGAGCGAGGGCTGGCACTGTCCTGCCTCCCCTTTCACAGCTGCTTCCATTATTGCTCTGGGATTGAGACTTGGGGAGGGATGCGGGAGAACAGGACTGTCTCAGTTGACTGAGTCTCAAGCATCTGTCCTTTCTCTCTGTCCACAGGTGGGTCCCCATCTTGCTACATTCCCCACGGAGGCTGATCGCCAGCGAGCTCTTAAGGCCCACCGGGAAGAATATGCCGTGCGCCAGGGCACCCTGCGGATGGGCAACTATACCCATCCCTAGCCCTCCCCACAGGGGAGCCTCCTCAATGCAGTAGAAAAATCCCCAAAGAACTCACTTTTGTCCCTCAAATTCCAAGAAGACACACCCACATTTTGACCCACCTTTTTGTCACAGGGACCTCAGATTCAAGTCTTAGGCTACTTTTTTATAATAACCCTGATCCCCCAACCCTTTCTGTCTTGTCTTACCCCCAATTTCCCTCTGCCTAGGGAGCCCCATCTTCCTCCTCACCTTCTTCCACTTCCTCCTCTCCTCTTTCCCCCTTTCTCCTCTTCCAGGAGACGCACTCTGCTTCTTCACAAGCCTTAGTTTACAACATAAACCAAAATTACAAGGAAGTTTTAAAATAAAAACAATAAATTCAAGCTATGAGTCAATTTCACAGCCCTGTCAAAAGGTACCAAGAAGGCCCTGTGTTTTTCCTACAGAAAGTATAACCCCAGCAAGCTTTGAAAGCCCTCCTTTCGTATTTCAAACATGAGTTTTAATTGCCCTTCTGGGGATGTCTGGGGTCTCAACATGGCGGGATTCTCTCTCTGGGACCCTGGCAGCAGGAAGAGCCTGTGGTTTATTACTCAGGGCCAGCCCCCGCCCTCTGTGCTGTGGCCCTGTCAATCACACAGCCTAGCATGGACTTCTTCCCTGTGCAGGGGTAGGGATCTGGGGGACTCCAGCAGTGGGATATCTCTGTACCTGAATCTCATCTTTCCCCAGTCTTTGATGTCTCCCCCACAAATTACAAACTGGTTTATTTTAAGCATAAAAGATGACTTGCTCTCTTCGCCTTAAGTCTTTATTTGAAAGCAAACTGTAAAGGGAAAGGAACTAACTGCAGATGTGGGCATTGCTACGCAGAGACTTTCAAGGTATGCCAACCTCTACGCCATGCCCACAGAGCCCTTTCAGACAGGCCGGTTTTGGGGGCTCTAAGAGCCTGTCCTCATCAGCGTTCTATTGCTGGGAAGAGATGCCAATGACCACACAACTCTTACAAAGGAAAGTATTTAGTTGGGGCTGGCTTACAGTTCAGAGGTTTAGTTCATTGATGACACGCAGGCAGACATGGTGCTGGAGAAGTAGCTGGGAGTTGTACATCTGGTTCTGCAGGCAGCAGGAAGAAAAAGACACTGAATGTGACTTGAGTACTTGAAATCCCCAAACCCACCCCCAGTCACACACTTCCTTCAACAAGGCCATGCCTCCTAATCCCTCTCAGGTAGCACTCCCTGGTGACCAAGCACTCAAATACATGAGCCTCTTGGAGCCATTCCTATTTAAATCATCACAGAGCCCCAGGCAATTTGAAGTTCTCAGGACTCACTTGTGCTCCTGAATTGGGAGTCTGACATTTGTTCACCTCTAACCGACCCCAAATATACAGAACATTGGGTTTCCCCCAAACCTGCTTCCTCCTCTGTCTTCACACATCAGAAGTGACACCGTGCACCCAGCTGCTGAAGCTCAAACCTTCCTTGGCTCAGGTCCCTTGTCTCTCACATCTAATTCATCACCAGCTTCCGAGGTATAGTTCAGTCTGTAGAGTGCTTGCCCAGCATATACAAAACCTGGAGGCCCATCCCCAGCGTGGCTTAAAACAGGTATAGAGGAACACATCTAGAATCAAGGCTATGTTGTAAATTCAAGGCCAGCTTGGGCTCTGTGGAACACGATCTTAGAAAAAAAGAAGCCAGGTGGTGGTGGCGCATGCCTTTAATTCCAGCATTTGGGAGGCAGAGGCAGGAGGATCTCTGTGAGTTTGAGGCCAGCCTGGTCTACAGAGTGAGTTTCAGTACAGCCAGGGCTACACAAAGAAACCCTGTCTTGAAAAAAAAAAAACACCCACCACACAAAAAAAGAAATGCTGGGTATAGTAGTGCACACCTTTAATCCTAGCACTAGGGAGGCAGAGGCAGGTGGATCTCTGTGAGTTTGATGTTAGCCTAGTCCACATAGTGAATTCCAGGGCAGCCAGGGTTACATAGTGACACCCTGTCTTGAAAAAAAATAAATACAAGAAAAAGAAAGAAACAAAAAAGAAAGCTATGTGACTATGGTTCACCTGGATCCTGTCAATGTTGTATGCATAACCGGAGCCTCGGCAGCTCTCTCTCTCTCTCTCTCTCTCTTTCTCTCTCTCTCCCCTCCACTCCCTCCTCAGCAGCCTCAGACTTCTCTCTGTCTCTCTCTCCCTCTTGCCCCCTCACAGCAGCCTTCTCTCTGTCTGTCTGTCTCTCTCTCTCCTCTGCTCCCTCCTCAGCAGCCTTAGCAGCCTTCTCTCTCTCTCTCTCTCTCTCTCTCTCTCTGTCTCTGTCTCTTTCCACTCCCTCCATCTGATTTGCATCCCAACTCAGAGAAGTTCAGAAAACTCCTAGCTGCTGCTGGCCTCGGCCTCCTAGCTCCTCTGAAGCTATGCTCTGGAGCAGGCTTTCAAGTTCTGTAGCTTCTGAAGAAAAAGCCAAGGTCCAGCGGTCCAGCAGGATGTTCCATCGCTGCCATCACTTCCTACCTGAGCCCTTCCCCGAGTCACCTCCCACCTCTGGCCTCTTCTCATTCCCCTATGGGCTTGCTAGCTTCTGCCTCAGGCTTAGAGCTGTTTTCTGCTCTGCCTGCTACACTTGAGGTCTACACTGTCACCTTCCTCTTCCTTGTCTTTCAGATCTTACCGAATCCCTCCTCACACAGCCCCAGGTAAATTCACAGTGGTCTGTGTGAATTCTCTGCAGCTGAGGACCCCACTCCAGTTTCCTGACTGGCTCACTGTCTGTCTTCCCTCCAGAGGGAAGCCACCACTGCCATCAGGGACCTCAGACCCCAGGGCCAAATCCTATGGATCACCTGGTAGGTGTTCAGGCCTGTCTGCACAGTGGCCACTGATTGGAGATCCCCAGGGCCTGGAGGGTTCTGTACCCCAATCTGAGTAGGCTTCCACGTTGGTACATACTCCACATACACACCTGTACACACATGCGCACACACACACACAAACCCCTGTGCTGCAGTCCATTAGCAGCTACATACTGACCCCTTGGGAACCTGGCTCAGTAAGGCTGTTAAAGACCCTACACCACCTATGAGCCTGAACCCTATTCTCACTCCCAGAGGGAAACAAATCTCCTGACTCATTTGGCTGAAGCCATCCTGAGTCTCCGAGCAGTGTGGAGATGCTGAAGGCAGAGACAGTGGTGAGGGTGCTTGGGGGTTGGGGGGTGTGTCAGCCACAGAGCTAGCAAACTGGGTTAAGAGCATGCAGCCAGTATGATCCAGAGCAAGTGTCCGAACCTCCGGGCCCAAGTGCGAGGCAGGATCCTGTTCCATCACCCCTGAGTTAGGGAGCAGTCCCTTAAAGCATGTGTAGGATGTGTTACACCAATAAACTGTGGATAAACATGAGTTTTTGTTTTCTTGCACTAAAACACACTAGGATTGAGTGAATCCTATCACAGGTGTAGGATGAGTCCATGTTCAAAGAGCAAGAAAGAGATACTTGGGATCAAGCCATCTTTTAGCAAGAGAAGCAACTGTATCCGAAGCCAGATAATTTTCTAAAGCATCCCTCCCCCCCAAAAAAAATTGGAGTTTGGGCTACTAAAGGTAGGGTTAGCCTTACTGTGGCATTGACAGAGTAGCTGGAGGTACCAGGCTGGCTTTCCCCAGGACCTCACTAAGGCAGTGGTTGGACCAGGCCTTCATTCAGCTATCGTTTGCCCTGCACACTGTGCCTCTTGTGGGGCCTGTGACAATGCCTGGGTGCTGTCCTCAGGAGCCTGAGCTCAGTGAACTCAGTGAAAGACCCTTCAGCTTCTTGTCCTACAGCGCCACCCACTGGAGAGCCAGAGGCAGAGCCTATGGAGATTCCCGGCCTGGCATAGGGAATCAAGTTCCACTGACTTGATTCTTCTGACCTCATCAATTACATGGGCTTTCACAAAGCCCCACATCTGGGTCTGGTCTGATCCCACCGCTTAAAGTATCCTGCCACTTAGCCAAGGCCTTGTCCCCACTTGAGCCTGGCTTGGGGTCGGGGTGCAGCTGCCCGTCCACCTGCAGGGATGGGAATTCATTTTGTTCACTTCATTAACCTCCCTCTATCACAATCCCACCAACAATCTCACAGGTGGCAAATTCATGTTTAAAAGACACTAGAACGCAGGACCAGGGATGGCAGAGTCAGAAAACTGCCTTAAAAAGACACCCCCTCCGTCCCGACAGTCTCACTATATAGCTCTGTCCTGGAACTTGCTATGTAGACCAGGCTAGCCTCGAACTCACAGAGATTTGACTACCTTTGCCTCCTAAATGCTGGGATTAAAGTTGTGTGTGCCACCACACCCAGCCCATGGGCCTGCTATCTTCTAATCCCGGTGCTGAGGAGGTGAACTCAGGTGCATCCCCGAGCTTGCAGATTAAACAGCGAAGCCTACTTGATAGCTAGTGCTCACCAGTCCAGTGAAAGACTGAGAAAACAAGGTGGGTGGCTCCCAAAGATCTGACATCTGAGGTTAATCTCTGACCTATTTCCCCCAACACATAAGTATGCACACCTACACTGACATACACACACACCTACACACGCATATACCTACATACACCTACACACACATACACATCTATGCACACATACACCTGTATACATACACATTCACACCCAGACACAACTCACTAAACTAGAACTCACTTAATCAGGGAGGTCTACATACCATCCCAGAATCTGCCTCTAAAATGACCTGTCAAGTAGAGAAGTATGAGGAGAAGACGAGGAGAACTTAGCCCTCCATCATAGGCCCTTCTCCAACAACTCTGTGTGAACATAGGTGTCATGAAGGTATGCCTTGAGCCCCTGTTTGGGCCATCCCCCCAACATCATCAGTCAGAATTTGGGAGCATTCTTCTTCCCAGTTGGTTTCTTGGCCCTGGTGTGTACACACTTTCTCTAGGAGCCACAGGGAGCATAAGGTCTGGATCCATCCTGGACTACTTAGAATTTTTTGGCTTGTCTTCTGGGGTGGGGTCAGGTGGTGCCAGGCAGATGTGCATCTAGCGGGAAGAGCCATCAGGTGTAGGTCTCTGGGACAGGAGTGTTGAGATGGAACCCCTGGAAGAAGGGCTCACAAAGAGTTAAGAGTCCTAAAGAACACCCGGAGATGTCAGGCAGCTGTAGAGGATGGAGTGCCACTCAGCAGCAAGACCAGAATAAGCTTCTATCATGGTGGGACCCTATCTCCTCTTGTGCCCCACTGCTTACAGTATAATTCCTAGATCCCAAACCAGTGTCATTCATAGTCTCCCCCTCACTGAAATAACTAGAAAATATTTTTCTTCTTTGACACATGGTCTCATTTAGCCCAGGCTAGCCTTGACCCCTCTATTTAGCCAAGGGTAACTCTGAGCTCCAGATTCTCTTGCCTCCATCTCCTAAGTGCCGGGATTCCAGACATGTGCCACCATACTCAGTTTTACCTGGTGCAGCAGCTCAAACCCAGGGTTTCCAGCATGCTGGGCGAGCACTCTACCAAACTGAACTGCAGCCCTCATGCCCAGAAGAAAGCAACCTGCTCCTGAAATATAACTTCTATAGCACCGTGGTCAGTGGGATGTTCACCACTCACCACAGACACATCATAGTCCTGGATCCAATTCCAGTTCCAGATGGAGGTGTAGCTCAGTGGTAAAGCACTTGTTTGCCCTGACATTCCTGCGATCCTAGGCTCAATCCCAGGTTTCACACATTTAAAAACACCCAGTTTGAAAGCTGAGCATGCCACACCTTTAATCCTAGCACTCAAGGAAGCAGAGGCAGGTGGATCTCCCTGAGTTCAAGGCCAGCCTGGTCTATGTGGCACGCCCTGTCTCAAAAAAACATTGGCATTTGTTTCCTAGACAAGGTTTCCCTGAGAAGCCTGGGCTGCTGTACTTGGATTTGCTGCCCTCCACCCTCGTGCACTGGGACAGCAGGCATGTGCCTCTATCAAGCCCTGGCTTGGCACTCTTAATCTGCTCATCCTAGCACCCCAACTAAGTGCTAGCTCCAAAAACACAGACAGAGGAGTGTGGACAGACCCCCCTGCCCCGCAGCAGTAAGCAGACCCCTGCTCTGGTGCCGAGATGGGCGGGGGCTGGGACCACACTGCCCTGTGACTTCAACCCCGCCCCTTCTCTTTCACTTATCCTTGTGGACCAAAACATTCTAATTTCTTCCTTTCTTTGGGAAAATCCTTTGATGTTTGGGCCTATCATTAAGGGGAAAGAAAATGCATGGGGGGGGGGGGCAAACAAACAGAGGACGTAAGCCGGGTCCCTGCAAACCCCACCCAGTAGCTTGCCCGTCTAAGGCAGGTGCCACTGAGTTATGTCCCCAGACTGAGACTGGCTTTGATTCCTGTCCCTCACATTGGATGTAGGGAGATGACAAGCATGAACGTATGGGCGGGACATCTACAAAGCATTTTGTTTTCTTTTTAGTGCTAGGATTGGAATTCAGGGCCTTACTCCTACTAGGCAGAATCACGACCACTGAGCTCCAGCTCAGCGCTAGGAAGGGGATTTAAATAGACCTACAAGAATGGATCCACTGTGACACCCTGTGACTGGCTGGCATCTGGCAGGAAGCAGGGACTTGGTAGGAAGGGAGGGAGGGAGGAAAGGAAAGAATGTGTTCTGTTTCAGGGACTCCTGGGGGCTTTGACCTAAACAAGCACAAAGAGTTGAAAACAGCCTGGCCTCAAGGCTGCAGCTTGTCCAGAGCCTTTCAGACCCATCTGCCTGAGAGCACAGAGACACCCTCAGGCCTAAACTGCACCCCCAATTCTCTGGCCTAAGAACTGGCTTTGGTAGGAAGGTCCTACCAAAGGAGCGAACAGTCTCCTGGGGCTGGAGCCAAGCCTGGGGCCTCTACTCTGCAGGCAGGAACAGCTCCTGCTATTATTAGTTGTGGAACTATGAACGGCACAATAGCTATTCTCCAGGATCTGAACCAAGTGCAGAGATGCCTCGGAAGAACCCCAGAAAGGGGGTGTCATCAGCCTCATTTTATAGCTAGAAAGACTAAACAAAATGAAAGTCAGAAAACCAAACAAACAAGGCTCAGAAAGCAATCTGCCCCCTCACTTTTTTTAAAGTGACTTTTCTCAGGGTCCCTGAATAGAGCACATGCAGATTTTAAGGGAATACCAAAATAACTCAGCAACAAAAAATATTTAAAGTGCAATCATTTAAAATAAAAAATTATAACATGGAATGGATAAAATCAACATCTTAAATGAAGATTTGCCTGGGTCAGATTCCAGTTCCTCTGGCCCATTCTTGAGTCAGTATTCCAAACCACCTGGCCCCAGTCTTCAGTAACTCCAAAGCCTGAATGAGAGCTGTTTATATACATTAGCACGGACCTCAGGGGCATTATGGAAACACAGAAACATCTCTGTGTGGCTCAGCCTGCAGAGCCAGGTAATCAAAAGGAGCAGAAACAAGCTCCCAGGGCTGAATGGTGCTGGGGAAAGAAGGAGGGAGAAGAGGGGAGGGTGGGCGGCGATGGAAGTGGGAAAAGAATGCATCCAGGTCTAGCCTTGACCCAAAGTCAAGCCTAGGTCTGAGGCCCTTGATGGAGAAGCCTATGGAATCTACAGCTATGCTGCCTCATAATACCCACAGGCCTCTCCCACCCTTAGGGGTAGGCTCTGTGTCTGCCTTTGTATAAACGGAAACCTGAGCTCCTAGCAGGACAGATAAGTTCAGAGGCAGACAGGGGAACCAGTTTCTAAAGCTGTGTCCTTATACCTGCCTGCCCAGGTCCCACCTCTCTTTTGGGGTGGTCTTGGGTTTGGAGGGGCTCTGGATCTATGAGAGAGGCATTCTCAACATGGGAGAGGAAAGCACGGGGAGACTGGAATTTGAGACAAGGAATTGCTAGAGGAAGTGGGAATCTGGGGATCCAGAGTGGGAGGCCTGAAAAAAGGGATTTCGATGCTAGGGTGACAGCTCTGGGTCTTGGGGTAACACTGACGATTACTCCATTTCCTTTCTCCGAGGCCCCCCAAATCTTAGGGAGGGGTCGAGAAGTGCTGGGGGGCAGGTGCTGGGGAAGCAGGCCGACCTCCTGCTGTGTACTGCCTAAGTATACAGGGTGCTCAGAGGGGCTGGGAAACTTGCAGAGGCTCACACCCAACCACTTAGGACCTCGGAGTCCTGACTCTCCTCCCTGCCAGGCATGCTTCCTTGTTGAGGAGTGTATTGGATCCAGGCTCTCTGAACCGCTCGGTAAAAATTCCCCCTATATCCTTTCTGGCTGCTTAAAAAAGGCTGAGATCAAGAGCCTGTCAGATAGATATGGAGGCTGGAGGAGGAGTACCTCTGGTCAACACCCTAAGTTGCAGAGAAGCAGGCACGTGAAAGAGGGCTAGACCCTAAATTCCAAAGGAAACATCTCACGAAGCCTGTTTTATACTGCTATAGATTACAATAATTCAATACTATCGATGTTATATTAACTGCCTGTTAAATATTTTTGGGCCTCCGAGAGGCATAGAAAAGCAGGCTAGGGCTGCAAGAGCTTGAGTCCTGGTCTGGTTTATTTTTCCCCTTGCCATAAGAGTTATCTGACTTTCCCCTCTGCCTGCTTCACTTTTGTTGGATCCGAGGTCCCTGAGTCTAAGACTTAGAGGCTGGCCAGGGCAGGAGCCCTGGTGGGAGGCAGAGGAGGCTGGAGACGCCGTATCTACAGAAACGTCAGCTCTTTGCTGGCCGTGTCAGCAATGTTTACAGGCTTCAAAAGGGTGGGATGTCCGCGATTCATGTGAACTTAGGGTCCTAAGAAAGATGAGGGTCCTCCTGAGATGAGAAGCAGCGGAGGTGTATGCTACCGGCGACCGAGGACGGACCTGCCGGCAGCAAGAGAGAAGCCCAGGCTGGAGGCTGGCAAGGAAGGCACTGAGACACCGGCGGCTCACGGTGATTTATGACTTTCTCCCAGGTCCACCAAACTGAAAAGAAAGATAAGCAAGGCCCGGCGGGTGGCACCCAGCGCAGGGGCCGCTGAGCTCCGGCCGGGGCCCCCGCCCTCCCGTCTCCCCGACAGCTTGCAGCCGAGCCTGGCCCTCCGCTGTCCCCCGGGAGCAGCGGGTCCTCTGCTCCCAGCCCGGCCGGCGGCGAAGCCGCTTCCAATCTGCCGGAGAGAGCAAAGGGAGAGCGCCGGGGAGCGGGGCGCAAGGCCACCGCCAGCCTAGCCATGGAGAGGACAAAGTTTCCGTTCTGCGCGCTGCGAGGGGCCACTCTCGGCCCTAGATCGTGTTTGCGGGATGAGGCGGGATGAGGCGCTGAACAGCGGTCTCAGATGCCGAGCCGGATGAGGGCCTCAAATAGTTTCCCAGGGACTCAGGGCTTGGGGTAGGAGTGCGCCTAAAAGGGCAGTCTGGGTTCCCCATGAGCTGCTGGGGAGGCGACTCTGGCCTTGGGTGCCTGCTGCACAGGTGCTCAGCTCTGCTTCCTCGCAGACGAGGGCACAGTCGATCCTGGGGCTGAGGGCAGAGAATCCAGACCCCCACCCGTTTTGGTTACTTTGGGGTCTTGGGCCCCTGCACTACCAGTAGCTGACCCCAGAAAGCCGCAGAACTAGAGCGCTGTAGCGAGGTCCGGAGGGTGAAGCGGAAAGGCCATATTTTCATTTTCAGCACTGCCTTGAAAATAGAACCCAGGTTAGCCACGGCTGGGTGCTGACTGCCAAGCTGGCCTTAGACATCTTCGTCATCTTTGTGCCAGCTCAAAACTTGCATTGTCCTGTCTAGAGGTACATAACACACACACACACACACACACACGTATCCAAAATCCACTAGTTTCTCAGGACATGAGCCCCAGGGAGGCCACAGGCTGGGGATGAAGAGGTCACTGCCTTCTTTGTTTCTTCAGGCCATAGTCATATCCGTGGGTCCCCTTAACAGTCTAGACTTGATCGTTCCCACGGCTCAACTCTTGCCTCCGAGTAAGGCAGCGCTCAGGTCTCTTCTCTGAAAGACATCGGGCTTAACCTTCTGCTCCAGGACAGCAGGGTCAGAGGCCAGGAGAGGATCGTGTGTGTGTGTGTGTGTGTGTGTGTGTGTGTGTGTGTGTGTGTGTGTGTGTGTGTGAGAGAGAGAGAGAGAGAGAGAGAGAGAGAGAGAGAGAGAGAGAACCCAAGTAAAACATCCCGAAAACAAAAATTTTAATTTTTTCTTGTACTAGGACGGGACTTCCTACACATTTTTCCTCATTGGGTTTTGCTGCCTTTCTGTGGGATGAGGAAGAAAATTGGGAGGTAGAAAAGGAATCTACGGACCGCGGTTCAGTGGAGTAGCTCGAATAATTGTGGACAGGCTCAGGAGAAGGCTTTCAAGGCCGCTTATCCCAACTACAGGCCACGACGCTGGCCCTCCTCCCAATGGCCCCTGCCCCCCTCGGCTAATCATCTTCATTAGGGGCTTCATCGCCGATCTAATGAAGGCAAACTGTGTGGAAATCGCCGGTAAACAGTTAGGTCTGTGCTGTAATTAATTCAGTGTCTCTTTTAATCAAACTGGAAAAGAATCGGGCAGCGGAGCCGTGACATCACCCCCAAAATCGGCCGGAGCCAATCAGCGTCATCACTCCGGGGACACGTGGGTGAGTCCCCTTTTTAAAAAAAAACAAAAAACAAAAAAAAACCCACAACACAACGAAAAAAAAGAGAGAGAGAAACAACAACAAAAAAAAAGGTAGCCCCAAAGAAAAAGTGACACAAGTTCGATTTATTTATTTATTTTTTTAAAGAAGTGGAGGGGGGCGAAGGCGAGCGCTGAGGACAGGTGAGAGCGGCTGCGGGAGCCGCGGGGCGCTGTCCACAGTGCTGACGGGCCCTGTCGGCGCCGAGCGCTCACGCAGGATCTCCCCGGCCAGGTGGAGCTTCCCGATCCGCAGGCCGCGGCCGCTGTCCGCGGTGCTGAGGCCTCCAGGTGCGCTCTGTTCTGCCTGCCCGTAGCGCGGCCCTGGCTGGCTACTATCCGCCCTGCTGACCCCTACCCTCGGCTACTGTTTGCCTGGAGCAAGTGTGCGGTTTGGATTTTGCTTTTTAAAAAAGACGATCTTGATTCAGATTCCAACAGCTTCGCATTTCTTCTGTGCCAAAGGGGCCCTCAGGCCGTTCTACCTTTTGGCTCTCCCCAACTTGGCGCGCCCTCCTCCCATTCCTCCCTGACACTCCCACCATCCCCCCCCCCCTCGGCTCGGCTGCTCGGTGCGGTGCTGCAGAAGACGCGTTGAACCCTTTTGGATGTAATGCGCAGAGGAGGTTGGCCCAGAGCTCCCGGGCTCCCCCAAGGCTGAACTCCGTCCAAGGTGCCCACAGGCTCCCTGCCCGCCTTCCCCATGCCAGCCCGCAGCTAGGGGCAGGGGCAGCGGCGGCTGGGGTTGGGGGTGGGTGGGGAGCTTTTGGGGAGGACAGGTCGCAGTTTGGCTATGGAAGGCTCCAATGGCTTTGGGATTGACTCCATTCTCTCCCACCGAGCGGGCAGCCCCGCCCTTCCCAAGGGGGACCCCTTGCTTGGGGACTGCCGTTCACCCCTGGAGCTGAGTCCACGCTCAGAGAGCAGCAGCGATTGCTCTTCGCCAGCCTCACCTGGAAGAGACTGTCTGGAGACCAGTACCTCGCGGCCCGGTGCTGCATCTGGCCCAGGTTTGGACTCTCACCTGCAGCCGGGGCAGCTTTCAGCCCCAGCCCAGTCGCGAACCGTCACCTCCTCATTTCTGATCAGGGACATCCTTGCTGATTGCAAACCTCTCGCGGCCTGTGCACCCTACTCTAGCAGCGGGCAGCCTGCAGCCCCTGAGCCTGGGGGCCGCCTTGCGGCCAAGGCCGGGGAGGACTTTCGCGACAAGCTGGACAAAAGTGTCAGCAGCGCCTCGTCGGACTCTGAGTACAAAGGTAAGAAAACAAGGTGAAAACGGTGTGGGGGGTGTTTCTAAAACGTAACTTTTAGAACTTAAGAGCACACACTTTGTCACCTCAGGGGTACCCCAGGCCCAGGCTGAGAGTTGGTCTTATCTCTAGACCTCTCTGTCAGCCCCAAGGTTGGACCCTGGAGCAACAAAGAGTGTGTGGCCCGGAGAAGCTGAGGGGGATAGTGTGTGTAAGGGAGAGCAAGACTAGCCAGATGTACAAAGCAAACTTTCTAAGTTCCTGACTGGGACCACAACCTCTCAACCAGGTGGGTTGGTGACAGAAACCTCACCTTCTGAGGGTCTCTGGGAGTAGAGCACACAACAGTGCGAAGCTTCGAGGACACTGTTTTGTTGGAGTGAAAGCCTGGCAGAAAATTACTGCCAGAGCCCTTCGTACAGCAGGAATCTTTTAGCCTTTAATCTGAATTTCCCTACAAGAGGAGAAAGTGGGCCTCCCCACCCATTGGGGAGTGTAGTCTGGGGCCTGAACCTGTAGATGAAGAGATCAATTTGAAAGAGGAACAAGGCAGCCTGGCCAGCTGGCTGGCTAGACCGGGTTCTGAGGTCCGGTGGAGGGGGAAGGACCCCACAATCCACGCAGAAGCTCTCTCTGAATGGGGGTCTTACTTTAGTAGTGACCACCAGGGTGTGTTTAAGACCTAGAGATTCCTGAGTGACAGGTCTGGTCACTCCCATTTCCACTATGTGAATCTTTGCGATGGCTCCCTTTTCATTCTGTCTTAACTAAGGTGCTGAGGCGGTGTTAAAAAGAAAGGGGGAAAGATGAGAAGAAAGAAAAAAAGAAGAGAAGGGAAGGAGAAAAGAAAAACGTTCTTTAGTTTTGTTTTTTATCTTTAGGCTCCACTCTGACTTTAGCTGTTATTAGGTCCAGAGGCACGAAATTCTCTCCAGGAAGACTTTAGGTGGCAAAGGGCCTGGGTGTCACAGGGAGCAGGGGACAGAGCTCTTCTGCCAACCAGCAGAAAACTAGGGCCTGGTGGAGACTGCTCCTGGCTTTGTAACTATTATAATTAACTCCCCAAACCTCTTCCTTGAACCAATACTTTGCTATAAAGTCAGCTTCAGCCGGGCGGTGGTGGCACACGCCTTTAATCCCAACACTCGGGAGGCAGAGGCAGGCGGATCTTTGTGAGTTCGAGACCAGCCTGGTCTACAAGAGCTAGTTCCAGCGCAGGCTCCAAAGCCACAGAGAAACCCTGTCTGGGAAAAACCAAAATAAATAAATAAAATAAAGTCAGCTTCATTACTGCCTGCATCTCCTGGTATCCATTTGTGCTGAATTTTACAACTATTTAGTTAGGTTCACTTAATTCTTCCTCCCAACCAAGAATTCCTTTGAGGGTCGACCTGGACTCCAGACTGAAACCAACCCCTCATCTCACTTCTCTCTTCTTCTCCCAGTGGAAATGGCTAGGCCTCCTTCAAGCAGGTCATGGACCCATCATCTCTAGAAAGGCCACAGTTTCAACCACAGTGCTCAGGAAGAGTTCTAGAGGCCTCTGGGAAACTTGGTCCCAGCAGCCCCCCACCCCCACCCCTACCTGTTTAGAGCAGCAAAGAGAACTCAGATAGGTGTGGGAGTGAAAGGCAGATATGTGTCACATTGTGTGTGTGTGTGTTATTCCTTACAATTTGCAACCATCTCTACCTAGCTTCATGGTTAGAGCGAAGAGCATCGGGTCCAGCCCTGCCTGTACGAACAGCTGCCTTCTTTTATGTTTTTGCCCCTAAGCAGGATTTTGAGGAGAGATTCCATTTCGTTTAAGATAATTGGAATATCAATTTTCTTCTCCTGTCCCTGATGATATCTGAGCAGGGAGATGATGAGGGAGCCGAGAGCCGGCTGTCTATGTATCACTTAAACAGCTTTGGAGCACAGGATGCTGCAGAAAGTTCCAGTCACCTCCAGGCAAGGGCTGTTGCTTTTGCACTTTAAACATTCTAAAGTGAAAAGTGCGGGGGGGGGGGCGCACAGGCAGAGCAAAGCGGTGCCCATTCCTCAAACGGGGCGACTTTTGCAGAGTTAGGAAGCTGGTCTGAGAGACAGACACAGGAACCAGGAATTCACCGCCAAGCCACAGAATATGCCAAGGACAAAATGAGGCAGGGGTGGGGGACAGGCCAGTCCCATCACAAATTTCTGGCATGAAAGGTTTCTTAAACAGTATTTACTGAAGTTGGAACAGGGCTTTAGAGGTAAGGCAGGTGGCAACAGTACACTGGCTGGAGCCCAGGTTCTTGGAGAAACCAAACCAGGGCTTCATGCCACACAGGAAGGGTCTCTAGCCCTTGGGCTCTAGACTGATGTGATGTGGGTCAAAGTCTGAGAAATGGACACAAAGGTATACAGAGTCAGACTGAACTAGGTGAGTCCCAAAGGCTCCGGCAGAGCCAGAAAGGACTAAAGTCAAACGAAACAACAAACAAACAAAAAACAAGTGGTTGACCAACCCACCAGAATGAGAGATCGTTATAAGTTGTCCAAGTGATTAGGGGGTAAAGGGAGATTTCTGCAATATCAAGTTTGAGGTTTGAACAAGGATGTGCTTTAGGCTTTCTGGAGAGAATAGTCATCTTTATCCCCAAGGGTTCCGAAGCCTCCCAGCAGCGGCAGAAGGCTGAAAGCCGTCTGGGGCAGAGTTATTCCAGGACTCTGGTGCCGGAGAGCTGCGGCTCCAGGCTCCCTCCCTGCCAGGAAACACGGCCTTTCCGGCTGAAAAACCTCCTCCCCAGTGGCTCAATTAACCGGATTATTGTTTCCTACAGAGAGAAATCACCTCGCATTCAGCTGAATCCTGTCATGGCAAACGCTAGGCACAATGAAACTCCCTATAAAAGAATATAAAGAAATCAGGGGGTAGATGGGCAGGAGCCCAAAGAGTCATTTTGGAAGAAGTCGACTATTCTGTTCCAATCTCGCTTTAAGAGAAGGTGATGGGAATGCCAGACTCTTTCGATTAAATGTATTTTCTGTTAAGTCAACCCCCAACGAAAGTAGAGGAAAATGAACTAATCCAGCTCTGTCTGGTTCACGGTGGACCTCAGGAGCTGGGAATAGATGTCCATTTGCCTGATCGAGGGCTGTCCACAGGATCGCTACGCCGGTGGGGTGGGAGCCACAGCGGGCACAACGAAGCCCAAGCCGCAACCTCTGTGATACACACAGCCCTTCGTGCCTAGGGACGCTGAGTATGTCTCCCAGCGTTTGGTGCTCGCAGATGCCCACACCCTGCTTGCCTTCTACCCGCATAGTTCACAGAGTGGCCTAGGAATCTTTCGCTACAAATTCCTGGCCAGACTGGGGTCGGTGAGGCATGATCACAATTATCTGCTCTTCAGGTGCTGAGGAGCGAACAGGGTTTTGTTTCTCCATGCGGGTTTTGCGCCCAAACGCAGGGCCCGCTACCCAAACTCTTTCTTGGCCAGTGGCAGACTAGGCCAGTCTACTTGGAGGCTGGCTTTCTCTTTCCGTGTGTGTGTGTGTGTGTGTGTGTGTGTGTGTGTGTGTGTGTGTGTGAGAGAGAGAGAGAGAGAGAGAGAGAGA
>JAQHUG010000064.1:6555645-6580797 GCA_028555095.1 Dicrostonyx torquatus
AGAGAGAGATTGGGGAAGAGGTTGAGTTTCTTCTGGGAGCTGCCAGCGGCTCTGCCCCCGGGCACTTCCTAACACCATTTCCTCCTCACTCACTGTTCAGTTCACATCCTTCTTCTGAAGGCAGGGAGTCCTGGCACCGATGGCATCCTTGTGAGTTTAATACTTTGGGACCCCAGAGGTCTGCGTCTTGTCTAGTGGGGAGTGGGACACCAGGGCGCAAGCACTACCGATCTCTGACGTGACCTCTGTGTCTCCGCAGTGAAGGAGGAGGGCGACCGGGAGATCTCCAGCTCTAGGGACAGTCCCCCTGTGCGCCTGAAAAAGCCACGAAAAGCGCGCACCGCCTTCACCGACCATCAGCTGGCGCAGCTGGAGCGCAGCTTCGAGCGGCAGAAATACCTGAGTGTTCAAGACCGCATGGAGCTGGCTGCCTCGCTCAACCTCACTGATACACAGGTCAAGACCTGGTACCAGAACCGCAGGTGATGTTTCGCTGCAGGGCGGGGTCTGTAGGGGCCTTCTTCTGGAGCCTTAGGTCTCTCCCATTCCGTCAAAGTAGGAAAACTGAGGCTCTGAGAAAAGACCTTGCCCTAAGTCCCACAGTAAGGGGCAGAAAGGACACTAGACTGGCATCCAAGACAGATGAACCATCACCGAGGTTAATAGACTTGCTCCAGCCCCAGCCCATGTCCCCAAGTAACCAGGCTGAGGCTAGGCTTTGAGGCCTCTGGGTTCTTCAGATGGAAGGCCCAAGACATTAGGGAATTAGTGGCAGCCAAGTCTCCAGAAAGCAGAGAGGTCCTGAGGTCGTTGTAGTAGGGGCCAGTGGCCTCCTAGCATTTATAGTTAAGAGGAGCTGGGTGAGAGAGACTGGGAAATTGATATTAGGGCACTCGTCTTGAACCTGCTTCTTCATCTCCTTCTTGGACACTCACAGGTAAGACACATGTGCACAGACATGTCAGTCTGCATGGTGACACGCTCTCCCACACACTTAGCAGAGGCAGGAATGGTGCTTTCCATAAACAAGCCTCAGAACACACAGCCCCATTAATAATAAATACCGATTACGGCTTCAGGCATCAATAATTAAGGCTCATTGCAGTAATTACACAATTATGACGACGAGGAATTATTCAGGGAGGAGAAGGGGGGCTAGTGTGACTGAGCCCACCTTATGGAACTCAGGCAGGCACCCCCAACTTCACCCCAGGTGAATGCAGAGGTCTTTGGCTCACTTCCTCACTTGCCCTAGGCCTCCCAACTTCTGGGCCAGAGGGATTTGGGGCTGGCTAGCCCCAGACCTCAGACCTAGGTGGCCTGAGTGTAGGCAGAGCTGAGAGAGAAAGTGTGCATTCCTCCAGAGAAATTTCTGCTTGGAGTCCCCTGGGCCTCTGGAGCTACCTCCCTGATTGGGGAGTTGGCTACCCGGTAGTCAGCTCTACCACCCTGTCTGTTGCTCCACTTTTCATTAGGCCTTCCCAGGGGAAGCATATCCTGAGGGTACCCCGACCTGTAAGTTTGTATATGCACTTTGAAGTCAGGCAATCTGGCTTGGAGCAGGGATCTGCCTGCTACTTGCAGACCATCATGAAAACTGTCCCACGCCTCAAGGTTTTAATCTGTAAAATGGGGACAACAGTTACTAAAAGCCAGTGGAAGGGGAAATGATGCACGATGCATTTGACCTGGGCACTCTTATTTATTAGCAAATTAGTATGCTCCCTGTTGGAAACCCTGTGGCTCTCTGTGCCAATCACTAGGAAGGAGCAAGGGTTGTGGAGTGTCCTAATCCTGACCCCTTCCTCTGACTTGATTTCTGTTCCCAGGACTAAATGGAAGCGACAAACGGCCGTGGGGCTGGAGCTGCTGGCGGAGGCAGGCAATTACTCGGCGCTTCAGAGAATGTTCCCGTCGCCTTATTTCTACCCACAGAGCCTCGTTTCCAACCTGGACCCGGGTGCCGCGCTCTACCTGTACCGCGGCCCCAGCGCGCCTCCGCCTGCCCTCCAGAGACCTCTGGTGCCCCGTATTCTCATCCACGGACTCCAGGGCGCCAGCGAGCCGCCCCCGCCGCTGCCCCCGCTGCCCGGCGTCCTCCCGCGCGCCGCGCAGCCTCGGTGAGGCACCCTCTCGCCCCAATCCGTGCTCCGGGACCCCCAGCGGGTCCGTACCGTCGCCCCGGGGCAGGGCAGCTCGGCTCCCCACGGTGCCGCAACCCAGTGTCTCTCACGGGGATAACTTCACTGAGGCTACCCCTCCCTCAACTGCGTCCTCTCTCCTGGCTTGTCCACCCCCAGAGCCACTTTCAGCTGCCAGATGTACATACGCACCCCTGCCCTCCTCCCACCCAACCCCAAGGCCCTGCGGGCTTCCCTAAGTACCCCCTGTCCCCTATGCAGCAGGTAAGGGGACGCCGGCGACTGGCTCTCTCCCCTGTCCCAGCCTTGGGTCCACCCTTCTTCCCGCACCTCTGTGAGACAGGGTGGGAGTGCTGTACGGAGCTTCCCTCCCAACTCCTTTATTTTCCCTGAGTCCCGGGCTGGCGGCAGAACTGTACAGTGTGCAAAATGTATATGAAGTTATTTATTCGTGACCCATGAGCCCGTGACAGTGTCCGTGAATCAGTGAGTCTGTGGCCTGTGCCCTCCCCGTCCTGGGTGGGGCAGGAAGGGGCCGAAAGGGCTTGCCCATGAATCCGGGCCCCCAGCCCCCCTCCCTTCCACCCAGGTCCCGGGGCAGCCAGGCCTCTTGGGTTCTCTTTTTTAAATGTGGAAATAAACTTCTTACAAATGACTAGGCGCCTGCCCGCGCTACCTTCCGTTGGTTCCCACTCAGGCCCTCTCCCACCCCATCCTTCATAAGAAACTTCAGCATCTTACACAACATTTCCTTCTATTCGCAAAAAGCAAAGTTTTCTCTTCTTCCCCTTGCCCTGTTCCCTGAGTGCTGTGGTCATCGCAGGAGTCCCCGGCTGGACTTCCAGGGGTCTCCCCGTTTCCACATCGAGGCGAGCCTGTAGCTCTCGGCCTCCCCATCTGATTCGTTCCGCTTCAACATGGGGACCACGGGCGAGGCCAGCGCCTGGCCTCCCTCTGCTGCACGTCAGGCCTCGAAGCACTCACTGAGCCTACTCATCTGGCTCAGACTGGGGCGCCGGCAGCTGGTGACCGGCCCTGAGGGCGCGGGGCAGACAGATGGACTCCGAGGCTGCTCCCTGTTGCCCCACCCTCCTCGGCCTGGCGCCCTCCGCTCTGGCTACCCGCAGCTCCTAGTCTCTTATGCCTGGTAGGACCCCAAGGGCCTTCGCGAGATTGAAGCCGCGTCGAGCAACCCTTTGCTCTCCATCCTCTACTCCCCGCCCTCCCCGCGCGCGCGCCCTAACCCTGGGAGAAATAGGGGCGGAGGAGGGGGCAGATCGCACCACCCGCCTTTGAGTCAGACTCTAGATCACGTTCAAAGGGCCAAGGTCACCTCCTGACACCTTCGGTCTCCCAGGATGTGGGCGCAGGTGCTACCCTTCCCCACACCACCTGCAGCACATTGACTTACAAGGCAGAAGAAATGCCGGGGAGTTTGGATGCTTGCAAGCAAAGGACCCTCCCAGCATTTCTGGCCCAACTGTTAGGGAAAGAACCTGGCAATGGAGGGAGGGGCGTATTCGGAAAGCCCCCCCCCCCAACCACAACTAGTTTGGCTACTGTTTCCTCCCCACCCCCCAGCATCCTCACACCCTAGCTTTTTCTTTTATGGGATGGTGGGGGTATTATTCTAATTTTGCAAAATGCACAGCAGCTAATTAAGTCAAGGAGCCCCTCGGCTTTCAAGTTCTTTTGCATGTGAATGCGGGTTAGTAAATCCCTCGATCTGGCTGTGGTGGGGTGTGAGGGGGGGACTGTCCCCAACTCAGGGTTAATGAAGTGGGAAAGAAGTCTCTCATAGCCTCCTGCAAACAAAACCCCCCAAGCAACAAACCCTGCCCAAATCCTACACGGATTGACTTAAACCCAGGGGATAAGTGCTTTAAATTAATCTCATTGAATAAGAATGAGACCAAACAAAACTCTTTAAAATCATATTAAAAATCTATCAAAGGACAACTTGCACTGGTGTGCTTTTCATTTTGTGAGAGTGGAGGAGGCAGGCTAGAGCAGCCACCCTCACATTTACACAGCGCAGTGTAAACCGCAGACACATTCTGACTATGTAATTGTCCTTGTACCGCAGAGGCGATTTCATATCTTACATTAATGAAGAACAAGGCTTCCCTACAAGTTTATAATTACAATATTTTAAATTGTCCTGCACATCCCATCTGTAATAATAACTCCACAACCTCTGCAGTGAGGTGGGCTTGCACTTCCCATCCATTTAGAAGGCTAAATTGGTTTCTCTATTCCTAACCCAGGGGCTGGGTGCCCTCATTTAAGACAAAAAAAGAATGACCGTGAGAGACCCCTCCCCACCCCAGTGGACCAAATAGACAAGTGCTGAAAAGCATTCTCCCTTCTAAATCTGGACTCCTAAGGGCGGGAACAACCAAGTCTAAGGTTAGCTTTTTCAGCTTGCCCTCAGCTATGTGGCTTCTGGAACCTGGTTAGTTTTTGTTGTTGTTTTGTTTTATTGGGGGCACTACCCTGACAACTTGGCTCTGTATTTTTTTATGGTCTAGCAGAGCAAGAAAGTTTGATGCTCATGGAGGCAAACTGGAAAAGTCTGTTGTTAATCACTCTCCATCAGGAAAACTTGTCACTGGAAAGGCATGAAGTTTCCATCCCTGGGCGTGGCTTCTGCTGGCAGTGTGAAGTGCTGGACCCAGCCACTCGCAGCTTAGAATCACCTGTATGGCAAGGCACACTCCCTTCTTTTATGTACCAGGGAGGAGAGAAATCAAAGCAGCCCTCTGTGATCAAAACTGTCCTCAGCTGGGCTCTGTTTGGCCCCACTTCTGTGGGAGTGGAGGACACCCATGATATCCCACTGCAGACAGCTGCTCAAGGGCTCCCTGCCCTCCAGTGGTGGCTCTTCACAAGATGGACAGCAGCTGGGCTGCAAATGGGGAAGGCTTTGGATCCCAAAACAAGCACTCTACAGCCACAGCACTCCATTTGCTGTCTGAATCTCCTGAGACTTTAATATGGTAACCAGGCTGATGTGAGAAAAATGCCAAGTCTGGGACCTTAGAAAAAGGTAAGATTAAAAATACACATAAAATCAGACTATGTACACTGGAATCAGGCTGACATTGTGTACAACTGGTACCTGGGATGTACATCCTATAAAGATCCATAAGAGATTCATTTTAAGGTTGTTTAAATTTAGAGAACATTAACCCTAAATCTGCCGAGTCTATTTCCTGATGACTGCGTACTGTGTTACCTAAGCAGCATGTCCACCACCATCTCTGACAAGACAGCTTTGCTAGTTAGAAAACTACAAGTGTAAATTTCAACTTTGGGATCAGAGTCACTGTAACTTCAGTAAGGTCCCTGCACACCCCTCGGCCCTGCAGCTGAGCCTTTAGGGGCCTGTTGCTGGGAGGCAGTCACAGGTTTTTGCGTAGCCATCCCTGATTACAGGCACTAATCCTGTTTTCACACAGCTGATTGACTCTTCATAGTCTGATCCCTCATTTCCCAGCAAAGCAGGTGAGCCATTATAAATCCAAGGAAAGGTGGCCGGTTTGTCCAGTCAGCTCCACACCTGCTGCAGTTTCAGAGGACCTTAAAAATGTCATCAACAGGCCCTGAGTCTGTGACTGCCAGTCTTGGTAAGGCTGCAGTGTGGGTGTTAACTTATCTTCCTCCCTGTAACAGCCTCCACCCTGCCAGTCTCAGGAGAGGGGCAAAGTGGTACAACACTTGCCCTAGGGCTTCAGAGGGTCTAGCAGGGCTGGGCACACAGAAACCCTGAGGAAAGCAGGCCCAGAATGGTGTCCGAACAGAGCACGCTGCACTTTAACCTTTTCTCTTATGAGTCCTCTGTAATGTCCAAATCTTACATTTATTGGGAAATCAATACACTCCAGGGGTCCTTTCAAAGCTTCCAGAAACACAATGGCATGTGGGGGTTCTGGGTCTGGGTCATAACAAAGACTTCAGACCCTGAAGAGAAGACAGGCTCCAGTGGGAAAAGGCAAGCTCGGGTGCTGGTGCCTTTCGACTTCAAAGACAAATAATAAAAAGGCAACAGTAAGTCAATTAGCCCAGAGACAGCGAGTCTTCTGTGGACATGAAAGGGGAAGCAATGCATATGGTGCTATATCGTGTTTACGGAAGAAAGCAGTGCCACTGACAACACATTTGGGTTTTTGATCCAAAGCAAAAAGTTCTCTTGACCCTTCCTGACAGAGCATGTGGACACTAAGAAAATAGCTATTCAACAAATACTTTATCCTTTTGTACAAGTTCAATTCCAGTTTTTAATTCCATCTTACAACACTCATGCAATATACTTGTGGCAGCTTCATCTGACAAGCTTGCCAGGAGCCATACTCTTCCAGGCTGATACACATGATGCTTTACTGTCCCTGTGCAATCTCGCAAGACTGAGCAAAGGCAGGTGACTCTCTAGTCCTGGTCCCTGTCTTCTGGTTTCCATCAGGGCTCCTCCTCCAACAGGGGAAGGTCTGTGTTCAGGAAAAGGTACAGGAAGCATCACTGATAAGAACAGGACATCAATCTAAAGCCACGGGGTCTGTCAATCTACCCTGACCTGGTCCTGTAGGGAGATGGAAAACAACTAAAAGAAGTTTGCTGGCTGGTGATGAGCCTTCTGGTTGCAGGAGCAGCTTCATTCTCTCCATGGCCCAGGCTTGCGGGGTGCCACCTGAAAGCCCTGCTGTTTGCCTTGCTTTCCACCCTTCGTGCCACCAGTCTCCAGTCCACTCGAGTATTCTGAGTGCAGGACTTCAGCGAGCACAAGGCGGTGCTTTTTCCGGGTCTTCATCCGAGGGTCAGGCCTGAGGAACAGTAGCAGAGAGCAAGACTTTAGTGTCTTTCTTTCCCGTTTGGAGAGAGGCTGATAGCAGCTGGCTATGAGACCAGGAGGCTGACATTTTTGTATTAACAGAAGAGCAATCTCTTCAGTAGCACTTGTTTTGATATTCTATGCACCAGAAGATTAGATACGGTGCTGACAGATTTTCATAACGGTGGCAAAATATCATGGCATTTTTAAAAGTGAGGCTTTGTTCTGTGTTGTTTTCATGGGGGGGGGAGTAACGTACACACTCGCATACTCTGATGGCAAATGAGGTGCATGAGACAGCAGTTTGCCTGTGGATGGGAACGCCCACAGTGCAATACAGTTAGCTGCAAAGCTTCCATGTGCAGGCCCTCAGGGATGAACCCTTGAGGTCTAGCAGACTGTAGGTACAGTACCCTGCTAGGCAGCTCTCAAAGGCAGGATATCTATGCAGACTTCCCAGCACTCACTAGAGAGCAAAAAACACCCTGATCCTGTAAATCCCAAGCCCAAGTGCCACCAGAGCATAGCACTGCAGACCTGGGGCCAGAAGGAGGGCATTCCTTGTCTTGATCCACCACTTGATCAGAAGAAAGTTGTAGAATTCAACCATACACTGACGAGTGAGAATGGAATCCTAAGAATAAAACACGCCAACTCAGAAGCAATGACCAATAAGTTCATACTGGCTTTTTCTTTAGTACCCACATGACTGACCCAGGAACTCAATGTAAGGAGCTCAAGAAAAGCCAGTGGCTGCTCTCTGACTTGACAGCATGTTGTGTGGTTAGTCAGAGACTAGACACAATAAACAGAAGTTCTTTAAAAATCAAGAATTAGACACAGCCATACTGTGCTATTAGTCTTAGTAGGAAGGTTGAAGATCCCACCATAATGAAGGTAAAGACATTTATAATCCCAACCAGAGCACAGGGCTGCAGTGATAAGATCCAGTTTCCCTCTTTCTTTCTTCCTTCCTTCCTTCCTTCTTTCATGTACACTAGTGTTTCGTCTGCCTAAACTCTATGTGAAGGTGTTGGATCCCCTAGAACTAGAATTATAGACAGCTGTGAGCTGCCATGTGGGTGCTGGGAACTGAACAGCCAATGCTCTTAAACCACTGAGCCATCTCTCCAGCCCCCCCGCCCCGCCCCAGTTTTGTTCTTGGAAGAGGAAGAGTCAACCTTGCCAGAGAAAAAGATTCGAGGGAAGGGTATATTAGCAATGATATTTAGGGCTGGAAGTTTATTCAGTTAAGTGTGTTGGGGCAGGGCTCAAGACCACTAGTATCACACAGGGAAACAGTCCCTACATTTGTGCATTCGTGTTAGCCTCAAGTAAGCACCATGGACTAAAGGGTGAGAACTTGTTAAGGCCATGTAGCTGGCAGACATAGGTATGAAGCCCAACCAGATACTGTTGTGGAGATCATGATCAGAGCTATACAGGGAAACTGAGGTCTACAGACTGAGAACTGCTGCCACGTCTGCTTGGAGTGGAAGCAGGTTCTACTTACAGTGCCCCTTCCACTTCCTTAGGAGCAGTACTGTTGGCACTGGACTTCTCAAATGGACTGCCATGTCCCTGGCCAGGTCTGAGCTTCCACGTCTGCGCATGTAGACAAGCTGTGGTGGTTGGACACTGACTTGCTCCACAGCAAAGGCTGCAACTTCCTGTACTAGTAGTTTATTTTTAGTTAGGTTACATGACAGACAGAGCAAAGGGTTCTGACAAGAAGGAATGCTTTTTCTTCCCTCTTGTTTGAAGTAGATGCTCACAATGCGTATAATTTTAAATGTTACAACTTGAGTTTCAAGATATGAAAAATTTCGGTCAAAATATTCTCCCCAGCAAAAGTACTTGCTCCTGCCATCATTGTAGGCAATAGTAACCAGAGTCTCATCTGGTGTCTGATATATGAACCTCCTACAGAGTGAGTGCAGTCTGTGGGAAGCAGCTCAGAATATCATACCCATGACTTCAGCTGACCAATGCAGACACCTCCACAGATAATACTCCCCACAGGGGCCCCTTGTAGTGCCCCAGAACACAGGTCTGTTCACAGGTAGAGAGCTGGGTGGGGCAGTAGGGGGTAAGCTCTGGGGCCACACTGCCAGACCTACTCTAGGAAGCATGCCTCAGGGTTGGGGTGGCTCAGTGGCAGTGTATGCTTAATAGGCAGAGGTTACCCTGTTCACCTTCACATATCCTTGTCACACTCCCCAGCCACTTCATGCAAACCCAGTAGCCCACTCATGCAGCAAACAAGCAGGGACCTACATATTCCGACCCAGGCTACTCATAGATAGCCTCACTGCTGTCACAAAAGCCATGCCAACAAGATGCCCTTCTCTCACAGCCAGCTCCCAATTTCCTCCTTTCTTCTTAGGCCCATAGCAGAGATGGTACGGTACAGGTGGGAAGGTGAACCCCTCTAAACCTAAGCATGCAACCGGCATTCATGCCTTCTGACAAGCTGCCATTCTCCCAGAATCCTGTCAACTTTCTAGTCCTTCAAATACCTGGACCCTCTGACTCGGGCTTCCTGAGCATCCACTGTAGAAATCTTGTGGTTACCAAGCAACAGATCAGTTTATCTAACTGCAGGGAACTCCCTTAGAGTGAAGGCTGAAGACCCTATTCTCCAGGTTGGATTACTCAGCAGGCCAGGCAGATGTCACTTACTGCTAGTAAGGCAGTCAACCTAACTAGTAATCACCTCACTGCCACTAAGATCCCTGGAGGACTGCAAACTCAACAGGCAGTTTCCTAGACAAAAAGCAATTTAACTTACAGCATTCTTTTGCAGGACAGGATTTAATATTTTCACTCACTCACTCATTCTTTTTTTTTTTTTTTTTGAGAAACAGTGGTTCTTTGTTTAACAGAGCTCTGACTGTCCTGAAAATCACCAGGATGGCCTTGAACGTACGGAGATCCACCTACTTCCGCCTCATGAGTGCTGGGATTAAGGACCTGCACCACCATGCCTGTCTCACGACAAGAAAAGATGTTTTAAATCTATTACTATTTTGTTTGTATTATTCTTTTCATTATTTTTTTAAATAGCTTTAGGGCCATGCACAGCAGTCTTTTAAGAATTCCACCTTGGTTTTATGTTGCCTGAAAGCATGAATGCAACTATTTCTTCCCAAGAGTCACCCATAACACTCAATAGTAAAGCCAAGCTTATCTTAGTTTTTGAGTAACTTCTTGTTTCTACTTCCTAGTTTTTTTTTAATTAATTAATTTATTATATATACAATATTCTGTCTGTGTGTATGTCTGCAGGCCAGAAGAGGGCACCAGACCTCATTACAGATGGTTATGAGCCACCATGTGGTTGCCGGGAATTGAACTCAGGACCTTTGGAAGAGCAGGCAATGATCTTAACCACTGAGCCATCTCTCCAGCCCTCTACTTCCTAGTTTTTAAAATGGGTATCTTTTCATTTGTTACAGGAAACAAACTGTAATTTGTCCTATGTTCAAACCTCAAAGTATTTGATTTTCTACTTATGAAAACTTCACTGCTTTCTGGTCTTAGGTAGTTTCTCAAGCCTTCTTCTACTGCACTGTAAGTAAGATAGCTCAAAGGACAATTCGCTTTCTGGTCTTAGGTAGTTTCTTAAGCCTTCTTCTACTGCACTGTAATTAAGATAGCTCAAAGGACAATTCTTCTTTCAAAAGCTTTCTAATCTGAAAGATTCTGAGTGTAAGCAAACAATTCAGAAAGCAGTGACAACCTCAGGTGACCTCAAGCTGACGGAAAGTGTCTCCATTGTGCATGGCTAAATTGAGGGGGAAATGGCAGTATATCATCAAGGGTTCTATTGGCTTTCAGATGACGGAAAGAGAAAGGAACAACTTTCCTTAGTACAGCATGAAATGCAGGTGAAGCAGCAGCCAGTGTGGGAGGACCCTCTTGCCTCCTGAAGGGAAGCACACCAACTAACATCCAGCCTGATAGGAAGGAAAGGTGGCATATCTGGGCCTAGCTTTGGACTGTTTGGGCAGAGATGTTTGTTGGCCAGCAAGCTAGCCACCCAAGTTGATGTGGGAAGGCTCAGCCCACTGTGGTTGGTGTCACCCAGGAAGGTGGCCCTGGGTGGTATGAGAAAGCAGGCTGAGCAAGCCATGAGAATCAAGTCAGCACGCAGCACCCCTTCGTAGTTTCAGCCTCACTTCCTGACCCTAGATTCCTGTCTTGAGCGCCTGTTCTGACAGCCCTTAGAGATGGACTACAGGCTGTGAGCTTTTGGTCACAGCGTTTATCACAGGAATAGAAATCTAACTAAGGCAAATGAATATTTGACATTCATCAAAAAATAAGGTTACTGAGGAATGGAACAGAACTTGGAGTCCTTGGTTAGGGGCAGGCACAATGTTAGGAGTGTTAACTGGGGGAAACTGGCGAATGTCTGCTGATCCTAGGACTCATGAACTCATGCACCATGTGGGAAAGGAAAGAGGTCCTATTTGGGCTCTGAGCTTACTGAGCCCAGGTGGCCAGGAGTGGGTAGCAGAGCAGAACCTGCTGGCAGTGATTGGAATCCCAGCTCTGGCACTCATCTAGCTGACACCCTGAAGTCAGCCCCAAGTCCAGAAAGGGCCTGAGCATAAAGAACAAGCAGCAGGAGCATGGGGGAGTATTGGTGTTATTTCAATTCTTCATAAAAATATTATGGATTATTGTTAAGATGGAGAAGTAATAGGCAGACATGGAAAACAAGAATATATAAAATTGCTATGGTGAGATTCTGGAAATACCAAGATTAAGCAGTTTAGCGCAGAATCTTAGGCCCATATCCAGGGCTCAGCTCTCTAGGCTTCTCCTGTTAACACTTTTGTCTATGACCTGGGTGATACCCTGAGACTACTTATCACATTTAAAGAGAGATGACAACATACCCACAATTCTTTACTGGACCAAAAGGATGGGTTTAGAAGGTGCTCTTCAAGTAGGACAGTTATGAAGCCCTGATTCTGAATGGGGAAAGGAACTCTTACGTGGGCAATCATCTGACCTGGATTTGGAAGGCCTAGGGTGGATTCCAGTTCCACCATGCTGACAGCAGTGCAGCTTCAAGCAGCCTCATCTGCTTGAAAAGAGGATGAAACCAGATCACTTGGGGCAGAGTGCCAGTGCCTGGCTGTTAGGGAATATTATTTTTAGGTGTGTGACTTTTGTTTATGTTGTATTTGTTTAACTCTGTGAAGTTACTGTGTCTGTCTAAAACACCTGATGGCCCTAATAAAGAGCCAACTGACCAATAGTGAGGCAGGAGCAAGGATAAAAGGGCTAGCAGGCAGAGAATATAAATAGAAGAACACTGGGAGGAAGCTATCAGGGGTGAGTTGCCCAGCTACACAGAGCCACGGAAAAAGAAGTTAAAAAAAAAAAAGCATACAGAAATAAAAAAAGATAAAAGTCTAGAGGTAAAAGGCAGTTGGGATAATTCAAGTTAAGAAAAGCTGGCAAGAAACAAGCCAAGCATTCCTAACTAAGAATAAGTCTCTGTGTGTGATTTATTTGAGAGCTGGGTGGCGGGCCCCCAAAAGTCAAAAGTGTAAAAGATCACATAATAGTGGACATTGAGTCAGTTCCTACACTTACCATGAACTATATACCACCATTGGGCACTTGTGCTAGGCAGTCTCTACTTATGTGTGAATGGCTTTCATGAACCAGATGAGTAACTGTTGACTATTATAACTGTGGACCAGGGACTGGCTGATTGGTGACACTAACACCTCATGTTTCTGTTCGCAAATGGTACATACACAGCATTGAAGTCTCATAGAGATCCACTCGGGGAAATCCTGGTCTATTTTCTGGAACTCTAACGGTGTGCTGGGGCCACTATGGAGTGAGCATCCCTGAAAGTGGCAAGCCACTGAGACACAGGGCTTACTGAAGTACAGGACATACCAATCATCAGAAGAATGTTCAAAGAGAGGAAGGCCAGGCCAGGGTGGAATCAGGAAGTGGGATGGGGGAAGAGAGAAAGCCTTTCCTGGCCACTTTGCACTGCACTAGAGACCAAGCATTTACAATATTGCCACACTAAGTAACAAACTTTTGCCCTTCCCACTTTACAGATGCTGTCACCAAGTGCTAGTATTGAGGCTACTCAGGAAGGGCAAACTCCAGAACTAGACCTTTTCTATGGCACCCAGAGAAACTGACACCACATCAGAGCCAGAACTTACCCATAAGTATCTCTTTACAAGCCTGCTGTTGTAAAGCAGAGCCATAAAGCCCACCCTAGGGTTCAATGCTTAGAGGGCATGAAACTGCTCTTCAATATATAGCCTTGTCTCCTGCTCTAAGTCCATTTCTTTAGTTACACAAAGAATGATCTCCTCACATAAAACAAAAATCCCCTTGGGCTAGAAAGATGGCTTTCTGGGTAAAGGTGCTTGCTGTGCGAGCCTGCAGACCTAAATCTGATCACTGCCCTGAACCCATATACAGTAGAGATGCCTTCTGACTTCCACATACCTACCGCAGCTCACTTTCTCTTTCTCTCACACATAGAGAAAAAAAGAAAAAAGCAGAGTCCCCATTACAGGGTTACATACTTGTTACAAGAATGAAACAACTGGCACTCCAGCAGAACATGCAAGGATACAGAGAGGGGAGTAGCTTAGCCTGGGCTCTAGTTTCTCATTTGGTCACTGAGGATTCTGCCACAGTCAGTGTCTGGTGGGGTCTCCATAGGATAACGTACAGAGAGAATTAGCTTGGTACAGAACATGAGTTCTCAAGAGAGACGACCCCACTGCTGTCAAACAATCCACAAGTTGAGTGTGGCACACTGATGATCTGGAAGGCTGCGTCTCAATGCCCTTCCTCCCTTCAGTTTTTTGAAAGAGGGCATCTCTGCATAGCCCCGGCTGTCCCTGAACTCAGAAAAAGACCCACCAGCCTCTACTAGGATTAAAACTGCGCTCCACTGCACCCAGCAGCAACCCTCTTCTTGATATTCAAGTTAATCTTACTTTTTGGACTGTTATTTATAGTAGTTCAGGGCCAGAATAAAGGTGACATTTCAAAAAGACTTGGAATCATTTCATACAGGTCAAAACCAGAGGTGGAGGCTCAGCAGGAGTAGGGCTGGCTTGGCGAAATCAGCTCTCACAGGAAGGATTTTAGGGTGAGGAAAACTAAACTGTGGGAGGCAAGGGAAAGCTGGGGACTACCACGTTCTTTTTTGACTTTCCAAATGACAGGAGCTAGGCAGGCTAGAGCAGGCACAGTTTAATGAGAACTACTCTCCTGTAGCATGCTGCCTCGTCTGGCGTGGCCAGTTGTGGGACCAGCTACAGCTTCTAATTCCAGTGCTTGGATGACTCTAGCAGCAAACAGCACCATCTCCAACATCCTCCCAGGAGAGGCTGACTGGGCTCCTGTTCTGACTGTGTGACAGAAAGCATACCCTATGGCTCCTGCTGTCTGCAGGTGACTCAGGTGTGGAGGAAGCTCAAGGTCACTGTGAATTCCCTCTAATCGCCTCATTAGCCTGGTGGGGATGAGGGTCAGTTTGTTCTATGAGGAAAAATTGCACGATGCTAGTTAGAAAAATAGTGGTAGAAACAAAAGGGCAGATGTAAAGGTTGTGTATGCAGAGCCATTATTACCCCAGAGTCCAGGGAAGCAGGGTATACAGTACCAGGGCTACAGAGAGGAAGGCCCACATGGCCAGTACATTTTGATGGGCCTGTGAACATACTGTGAGCTTCTGACAGGGAGGCTCAGTGCCCTGTGCAGTTAGTGTTTAGAATAGCCCAGTCACCCATTCAGCTGCCATTTTTTTTTTTAATGTGCATTAGTGTTTTGCCTTGAGTTTCAGGTCCCCTGGAACTGGAGTTACAGACAGTTGTGAGCTGCCATGTGGGCACTGTACTGGGAACTGAACTTGGGTCCTCTGGAAGAGCAGTCAATGTTCTTTTTTTCTAAAAAAAAACATTTTATTTATTTTTATGTATGAGTGCTCTATCTGCACGTATGTCTGCGTTACAGAAGAGGGCAGCAGATCCCCTTATAGGTGGCTATGAGTCACCATGTGGCTGCTAAGAACTGAACTCAGGACCTCTGAGAGAACAGCCATACTCTTAACTGCTGAGCCATCTTTCCAGCCCCTCAGTCATCTTCTTGATGACCTCAGGACAAGGGCTCTAGAGCACCCAGCTTGCACCTCCCAGTTTACTGCTTAGCCAAAGGCCCTTTGCATAGCTGTTTTGCTCCTACTTCTGTGGCAAAGACACTAGAGGCGTCTGCTTCTCATATGATTAAGGACACCCTTCCTAGTCCCCAAGTCAACTCTGCAGTCACCTCTATGACTGAACTGTGGTCTTTGGGGTAGGACCTGGGCACCTGATTTTTCACAGTGCTCCTCAGCAGACTTTAGGAGTAGATTGTTTTCCCATCCATGTCCTTCTGTCTCCACAGCTCTTGCTGATGGTCTTATTTCTCTCTGGTCTTCAAGTAAGACAGCGTCCTGGCCTTGGATGAGTGGAAAGCAGACAGTGATGGCATTCTGCTCTCTTGCACATTCTCACTTGGGAAGCCAGGGAGACAAAGGGAAGCTGGTCCAGGCTGATCTTCCTGGAGACTCTCTGCAGTGCAGAGGTAGTCCAGCACCACTCCTCTCCAAACAGAGGCTGCTACACGACACACAGAGCTAGGAAAAATGGCTCCTCCAGGTAGGATTGATCTTCTTCACAGTTCAGTAATAACTGAGCTTACCTCCCTTCATAGAACAATTCCGTCTCCCTCAGAAGTCCAAAAGGATTCAACTCATTAAATTCAAAGTATTTCCTTAGTACCTATCATGTTCCATGTGTGTGTTGGGAGTACAGGAACATGGACCTGATGGGGTTTCTGCTGAGGCACTTTCAGGAGACATTAGCCACAGACACCCCACACATAGATACGACTGCATCATTGTGTCAGGACAGGTAAGGATATTTGTCTGTTCCGGCAGGTCTGAGAGGAGAGGGAAATAGCCCAGCACAAGACCAGGCCTTGAGAGTGACAACAGGATGTCAATTGAGGCTGAGAGGCCACGAAGGCCCACTGGGGAAGCAGGTGCTAAGCAACAGAATGTCACCAAAAGGTTTTAAGCCAGGACTGGGTTGGTTAAAGTGTATAACTGGGCTGCCTGCACAGCAGTGCTACAGGGGTCATTGTAAGAGACCACCCAGGAGCTCAGAAGTCAGCAGCCAAGAGCTGATCTCCACGAACACAGAGTTTTGGAAGTCAAGGGAAGAGATGGAGTCAAGGAGGCCCAAGGGACCAAGATTGTGTGCTGCAGGATGGACCAGGAGAACACCAACTCAGGAGCAGTAGACACACATGGAGAAAGCCTTGTGCTTCCAAGTGTGGCTATGCATAGCTTCTCATCTCACATTTGGCCAATCTGTTTTTTGCAGAGTAACTGGCTCAAAGAAATTGAGAAAAATTTCACAATGGGCAGGACTCCAGGTTTTCCTTCAGCTAATTAAGTGATATTAGGAAGGTTGTAAATGCCACGTAAAATTTGGCAGCAAGCTGCTCCTAATGATGAGGATATTGCTTCCCAGGATGATGCAGCTGCAGCTTCTTACTGCTCATCTTCAGGGGACCTGATTCTGCTTTCAAGGTTGTTCCAGAGTGCTAGAAGGTTGCAGCTACTTCCATACATACTCTGGTCCTCAGTCCCAGGAATACTCTGATACTGGAGGCCAGAAGAAGGGCTAGATAGTCACAGGGCCATCGCCATAATGGCTAAATGCTTGTTTTTTACACAGATATTGAAGCAATGTTTAATACTCAGCATCTAGTTTGTCTCGACCATGATACCATGAAACTCAAGTGCTTGCCTTCAAGCGGCAAATGAACTGAGGCAGAGAGGCCATCGCTTGCCCAAAGGCACATAAGCATGCAAGTGACTCAAGCAACCTGCATGTGACTCTGACAGACTTAAGAAGCACCAGGAGGGCAAGGGAGACAGCTAATGGGGAACAAACAGAACCAGCATCTCACACTCTTGCACAGTGGCATAGGGTGAGCACTTACTGGCTGTTTACAAGGACACAGCACACAGTGAGGGCTGTTAACATGAACAGTACCTCACGCCAGAGCTTCCAAGGTCTCCAGCGTGAGCTCCAGTGAATCAGCATTTGTGTTGACTCAGGTAGGGGCATGTCTCTCTACAAGGAATGCCTACCATGTGTGATCTCCATAAGGATGTTTACCTATGTTGAAACATGACTTACAGGACTTTAGAAGTATAGAGGTTAAGGAACTGCTTGTCTGCGCTGGGCTGGCCTGGTAGGGCCAGTCCTCAATAAGCTCTTCTCCCTGACTAAGCACAGTCACATCTAGGAAAGGCCAAAAAGGTTTTAGAATGCTTACCTTGTTCGATAAAATGGGAACTACTAGGACAGATTGAGAAAAATGATACAAATAAAATGAAATCATTTAAGAACAGCTAAAAACTGAGACTGCCATTCCTCTATTAATTTTAAAGAAGATGAGCTGGGACAGAGCTGTCGCTGGTGAGCACACTAGAGGTGAAAGCAGGAGCTGGGCGAACTGTCTTGGGAAGGTGGTGCTGGGTGTACGGAATAGTTCACACAAGGTGAGTGACTGAGGACTGCACATTCACATTTCCACACTGTCAGCGACACCAGCTCTGTTACTTTGGAACTACTTCCCACCAAGTGAGAAGGAATCGTGGCCCTAACAAAGCATGTCCTGGACCTACCTCACTCACGTGTGCCTAGACAGACACCCTAGCCAACAGCCCAACTGTCCTTGCACAGCAGAAAGGCCCTGGTCCCATGTCTCCAGAGAAGATGGCAATTTTAGAGGACTATGTTACCACTTTTGCTTCCTGGGAACTGTTGTTTTTGTGATGAATATTGCTAAGGGGCCATTCAATATTTTACCAACAGCACCTGTATACATGTACATGTAGATGTTTGGGGGGGCTGTTTTGACAGGTTTGTGTGTAGGTGCCAGAAAAGGTTTTGTGACTATGGCTGTATTCCCATGTGTAGAGAGATGTTTACTGCTCCCTTTCAGAACTCAGGGTGAAGAACTGATAGAGACTGAACACTTGAGAGCACATTGGAGATGGCACTTATTTTCTTGTTCTGTAAGGTGGATGTGTAAAAAGAAAGAGGTTGTGTACATGAAAGACAAAATCCCTTTACCATTGCATGGGAATGCCCAACAATTAGTCTCCTGACCAGCCTTGCCCTCAATTCATACTTGACCAGCACTCAAGTTTCTGTTTGAGGATGATAGGCTCACAGCCGGCTGGACTTTGCTAGCAGACATCATAGTTTGTGCATATCATGTAATTATTCTTTCTGGCAGTAAACACCAGAAACTAGGAAGCAGAGCAATTGAGGACTTAGCGCCACTATTGCACTCATCTGCACATGACAGAAGGAACCCGTTCTCTTTCTTGACAGGCAGATTTCAGAGAAGACATTCAGCTCAGAACAATAATCAAGGCTACAGCAGGCCCAATTCTTTGCACCTTGTGGGGTTTAATGGACTTTTCTTTCTAGTCCTTAAAATGCAGCAACTGGCATTTGCTTGAATCCTGACGGAGATGTACGGACAATCTGTCAGGTTCTCTGCCACTCACCCTGGCCACAATTATATGGTTCATGTGCAGATTAGCTGCAAAGTCATTCCTCTTCCAGGAGTGACAACAGTTTCCCAAACACAAAAAGGTACCTACTGTCTCTTCGGTGCCCGTCTGTGTTAGAAAGTCAGGGGCGGGGTGCATGGTGAGAAAAGCCTTCAAAAGAAGGGTACAACAACAGAAAAGGGCTGGGCACAACAACAGAAAAGGGCTGCTACAGAGTGGTGACATGGTAAGAACAGAGAGCAGCATAGCCACTCAGAGTAATCCTATGACACACTGCTGTCACTCACTGCCTGGCTCCCTGCTGCGCCAGCCAGACATCAAAGGCAGCCCCATACCATCTTACATGCTCTTTAGCAGCTAATCAGCCCATTCTTCCCTGAATAAAGCCCTGTTCAATCAGCTGCTCACAGGGGTATAGTGGTCTTGGTGCCCATCTGCTAGCTAGGGTCAGCTGAGACATGAGGTGGCAGTCGCTCTCTCCCTAGTGGCTTCTCAAGGTACGGTCAATGCTGCCACTAAGTCATTTGCTTCCCAGGACCCCATGAGACTGGGGCTGGAAGTGAAGTCTGAGTCCCTCAACTCTAGACCACTACCCTACACTGGGCAGCCCCTCTTCCCTCTGAAGTCAGGCGCTGACCAAGCTAGTGAGGCAATGAGTGCTTCCTGGTGAAAGGAGCAGGACAGACAGTGTGGGAAGAGCAGCAAAGCATGAGGTTGCCTAAACTCCAAGTGAGAGAGGGAATATGGTAGTATTTGCAACTAAAACTAAAACTACACCAAAACCTGGGCAAGGGAAGAAAAGTTTCTGTCCTCCAGCACTTACTTCTTCACAGTCTTTTTCCTATACAGGTCACCCAATCCTGAGATGTGCCCCTATCTCAAGGCCCCTTACAGAGCACCCTCGGAGGTCCCCAGTGCTCTAGCTATGGTGTGAGGCTAGGCCTGCTGCGGAAAGAACACCATTCCTTAAGGAGAGAAAGGATACAACACAGACACTCTGAGAGCAATCATTAATGCAGCTCAGCACTGTGAAAGGTTAGACTCAGGGACAAGCGTAGTTCCTGACTCCAGAGACAAAGGACAACTGACCTCAAAGGTCAGTTCTGTCACTCTGGCATTTCTTTTACAAGGATCCTTTGGACAAAGAAATCTTGCATGCAGATATGTGTTGCTTTTGGGGAAAAAGTAAGCATCTGTTTTTTGCCTCTGTTAAGACTCAGCACCTGAGGTACATCAGCAACAGTACAGTTAGGGTACAGTCCCCAGTCCCAACCCACTCCATTGCTCACAAGGACAGAGACTTCTATGAGAGTTAATGATATGGAACACACCAGAAGCCTCCCAAGTTACTCTATTGGGACACGAAGACAACTCAACAGACCCATCTTTCTGCTCAGTAATCCCCATTACACTTGTGTCCAACTGAATTTTTTTGCAGAATTAGGAATGATTTTTTTCCCCCTTGCTCCAAGAGCTTCTGTATTTTGAGACAAGCAGACACTAGTGGTAACTTCAATTTCTCCCCCTCCCCCCCACAACAGAAGAGCTGGCACCAGTCTTCCAGATGACCTCGTCTACTAATGTAAAAAGAGCTCTGCACATCTAGCTCCCATCTCACCTTTTCAAGCTTGCCTTCTTCACAATGGAGACACTGAGGTTTCTAGGAGCATCTCTTAGCCCGAAGCTCTTAGCCACATGCCCAAGGTGTAGGGATCTGACATGGAAGATGGGCTTCAGCTCCCTGGGGTAGGTCGCATAGGCTCGGATGAAAGACTGCAGAGCTAAAATAAAGGGGGAGGAGAAAGTAAGGAGAGGGAAGGGGTTCTGAAGTCTCAAAGCTACCGTCTTTACCTTGCCAAGAAAGAGAAAGGAACCAGGACAATTACAACAGTCAACCTGAAGCCACACTTTTATATGTTCTTAAAGTCTCTAAAGGGCTGGGGAGAAGGTCACTGGTTAAGGGGAACATACAATCCCTGCAGAGGACCTGAGTTTGGTTTACAGCAAATACATTGGACAGCACCTAATAGCCTGTAGCTCCACCTCTGAAGGGATATAGGTTTCTAGGAGTATTTCTTAGTCCAAAGCTCTTAGCCACATGCCCAAGATGTAGGGATCTGACATGAAGGATGGATTCAGCTCCCTAGGGTAGGTTGCAACTTGGGTTCTTCAGTTTGTTTGGTTTTTGAGACAGGGTTTCTCTGTGTAGCCCTAGCTGCCCTGTAACTTGCTCTATAGACCAGGCTGGCCTTGAACTCAAGAAACCTGCCTGTCTCTGCTTCCCAGTGATGGGATTAAAGGCATGTGCCACCACTGTCTGGCTTCAACTTGGGTCTTAATAGAATAAATTAATCAGCAGCAAGAACATCCCACTAGGAAAAAGAGTCAGCGATCATAACCACTCTCACTGCTCAAGCTGAGCGGGATCCCAAGGGTTAATTTACTCTACAAAGGGTCTGAGAACTGCTTCAGCATCACTTCTATGACTCGCTCAGGTTCATGGTCTATGGCCTGTCCTCACAGCCATTCTCACTTTCATTTGTTCCTCCCTAGGCAACTGAACTTACCTATGCATACTACACAGACACACATGAATACACATAATTAAAAGAATAAAAGTTAAAAAATCCCTGAACAAAAAATTATAGCCAAAATTATCACTCAAACAAATTGTATAAAATTTGTCTTTACTAAAGAGTTTGCAACAATTCAACAGGGCAGGGCCTGTTTTTTCTTTTGTTATACACAGTCTCAAGGCCAACTACAGTGCCTGGCATATATTATGTACTTGATACCTGTTTGTTAAATATAGTAGAATAAATGAAGAAACTAAATGCTCAACATTTTCTTACAAAATTTTTAGATAATTATATTAGGAATAAAATCAGTTATTTTTGAATAGTTAATGCACACATGTATGCCAAGGAGAAAGGAAATCATAAAAACTAAAATAGTGCAGGTAACAGTTGACCTGGGTACCTGCTACACGTTTAGGGAGCCCAGCTGCAAAGCTGCAGCCCCACTTCATAGTTAGGAGGAATGGGTTCTGAACACCATCTGAGTTAGAGGAGATCTGGGCTCCATTCCTGAGTGCTGGTGTTTTGGCTGGGCCCCTGTGCCTTACCCAGACATCCCCCTATGCCCCTATGGACAGACTTTCCTATATCTGATTCCCTGAATATCCCACAACAAGAGAAAGTGAACGCCTTGCCCCCTACCCTCTCCAGCAGAGGGACAATATGCAATGTATTCTGCCCACTGCTGCTTTTTGACTTTCACACCCGACTCCTCTATCAGGAGGGCTGGAATCAGCCCTCTACCGCTGATGAAAGAGGTATCAAGCACCAGCATCCCTCACCTGGGTGGTTGAGCCACTGGACTGGCAAGTTTGCCCACAGCTTAAGTGTAATATCCCAGCAGCACCTGGAGATTGTCGTTTATGAACAGTAATAAAAAGTGTCATTTTAGCAGATCATCTCCTGGAAGGATCCTGGGAATCCATCAAAGCTCTATTTACTGAGCAAAGTGAACTCCTTTTCCCAATCGATGAGAAATAATAAGCACGGCAACTCCTCTGTACTTCTCTCTTAAATCTGTGTTCACTCCCCTTCCAATAACCAGGGACCAGCTCTTTCAAAGAGCATCTTTAACACTTCAAATGATCTGCACTGTCTAGAGGGTTCCAACACAGGCCCCACCCAGTTACAGTCTCAGAGAGAAACTTGCTGACTGCAGTGACCACTAAAACCCAACTCCATCCATTACTTCCCTTTCTTCTCCCAATCCCAACACTTACCTCTGGTCTAAAACACCCCAATGAGCCAAGCCAATCCAAGAGCCTGGGTCACCCCATAGTCAGCCCATATTTCACTTCCTGGATGCCACTCCTCACATAAGTAGCCTGGATCTCTACCTGGTTCACTACCCTCCTCCTCCATAACACACACTTCCAGGAAGCAAGAAAGTAGATATCTGTCCTAAGAGATGTAGGTGTCCAGCTGGAGGCTTTACAGGGATAACAAGTTGCTGAGCAATGGCAGGAAATGTTTATGCCCAGACATTGGCCCAGGCAGCATTTCACACTGCATATTTTTACTAAACCTTTGTGTCTTCCAGGTTCTAGTGTCACTGGGGACCAAGACAGCTGGTTGTCCTTGCACACTTGCATGGACTTCCATGTTTGGCTAACTCTGAGACAGCAAGGGCAGGATGTGGTTCATGATGGCAGTGTCTATAATGCACAAAAGGAGCAGGGCTGTGGGACCAGCACAGCAGAAAGTGGAGAACTGGAAGGAGACATTTATTCAGAGTGACGGATGGAGCTACAGGCAATAAAAATTGAGCATTTTAGTTGCCGGCTCTTAATTCCAGGGAGCTACTTAATGTATATGAATTAGAGGGAATTTGTCTAAAATAATCCACTTGGACACCCTGTCCTTTTTAATTCATGGGCATCTGGCTCAGGAATAGGAATGTCATACAGATGACTCCTAGGATAAGAAGGCAGAAAAACAATATTGCAGGCTGGAGACACTCCTCCTGCCCCACATCATCTGGTCCAATACAAAGACATACATACCTATACCAACAACCACATTATCCAAAGGATGTGAGAAAAGAAATGCCTTGTAAATGGTTCTCCTAAAACACAAAGCACTTGGCAACTGTGCCCAGCCAATGCCTTCCCACTGAGGTGAGGAGGTAAATGTATTACCACTAAGAAGTGTCCTTTCCACCAGGTGGTGGCGGTGCGCACCTTTAATCCCAGCACTTGGGAGGCAGAGGCAAGAGGATCTCTGTGAGTTCGAGGCCAGCCTGGTCTACAAGAGCTAGTTCCAGGACAGGCTCCAAAGCTACAGAGAAGCTCTGTCTCGAAAAACAAAAAAACAAAAACAAAAAAACAAGAAAAAGTGTCCTTCCCAAGCACAGGTGTAAGGGCTACACATGATCTCTGCAGAGAGGCTAGTAGATGGAGATGACAGACTATGGGAACAGAGGCATGTGTAGACAAACTCTGCTCTCCAAAACTTTGAGAATCTAGACTGAGAACATATTACAATTATTTCTGCAGTCCGAGTCCCTAGCTAAACCACGCACAGAGGGGGGGAAAGGAGTGACTGTTCTAAAAACTGACTATTAATAATGATGGGGTCAAAAAATGCAAAAGGACAACAAATGCATACTTTCTACCCACTTTCTACCTAGTTTTCTGCCATAAAGGAAAGGCCAGCTGCATTGTTAACTTTCATGAGGAAGGTTCTGCAGTGTCTCAAAAGCTGGTCGAGAAATTTGTATATGTAAACTGAAATGCAAAGGTGGTATCCATTTATGGGGTACAGTAACTTTTTGTAGGTCATAGGTTCAGTTCCTTTAGAGTGGCAGATGCAGACACATTCCTCCAAACCTCCTAGTAACAATCCTAAGTAACAGGAGAAATTAGTGAAGGTCTTGGTGTCTGAGGTCTAAGGGGTGAGGGCAGCTGGTTCCAGCCCTTATAAATCTGGAGTGAAAATCTTGGCAAACAAGAGAAGCGCTCTACACATTTTCTTCTTGTATGAAAACACCACGAATATGGAAAGCGCTCTGCTACTACAACTTCAACAACAGCTCGTTGCTAACTTTCAAGGGACCTACACAGGGCAATCTTGCTAAGGTATGGGAATACCACTGACACAGCCAAAGTGGATAGTGTGGACAGGCCTCTTTCTTTCCACTGTACCAGTTACCTTCCTCCCAAGGTCAAAATCTACAGGAAGGTTCTTGAGAACTATGGGGAACTGTTAAATTCACTTTTGGAAAATGCTGAAGACAGGGTATTATTTGAGAAATGAACAAAAGGACATACACCAATTGTATATGGTTGGCAATAATAGATTTCATTATATATAGTTCTATTTGAAGTGTTTTGATAACCAAAAACCCTGGACTGAGGGTTAATGATGGCTATCTGAAAATATCTGTTTGTCTTTTTGTTGCTACTGTCAGTATTGGGGATGGAGCTAAGAGGTTTTGTGCTCTCTCGGCAAGTGTTTGACCACTGAATTGTATCTCCAGTCCTGCTGCTCTGTTTTTCTCATCTACTGCTTGATGGCTACTCCCTGGAGCCCAATCTCCAGCTTTCAATCTTACCTTAAGGTCAATTCTCACATGGCAGCCAGGTGGTCTTTTAAACCTAGGGCCAAGCTGGGCATGGTGGTGCACGTCTTTAATCCCAGCACACAGGAGGCAGAGACAGAGGAGGCAGAGGTCAGCCTTATCTACAAAGTGAGTTACAGGATAGCCAGGGCTACAAGAAAAACTCTCTCTCAAAAAAAAAAAAAAAACAAAGAAACAAACAACCCCCCCCCAAAAAAAAACAACACAAAAAATTAACTAATCAACCAAACCCCTTTGGCGCATTGAGCCACACCTTAGTTCAAAGCCTTTGGGGGGAGGGCAGCTGGAGAGATGGCTCAGAGATTAAGAGCACTAGTTGCTCTTCCAGAGGTCCTGAGTTCAATTCCCAGCAACCACATGGAGGTTCACAACCATCT
>JAQHUG010000064.1:6581587-6617137 GCA_028555095.1 Dicrostonyx torquatus
AATGACTTCCTGTTTAAAAAGAGAAAACAAACAAACTTCATTTTCCTCAAAAATCTCAAGGAATTCCCCAAAAGAACTGTGTACTCCTCCAACTTGGGTCCTTTTGTTTGGTTGGTTTTTAAGACAGGGTTTCTCTGTGTAGCCCTAGCTGTACTTGAATTCAAGAAATCTGCTTGTCTCTGCTTCCCAGTGATGGGATTAAAGGCATGTGCCACCACTGTCTGGCTCCAACTTGGGTCTTATTAGAATAAATTAGTCAGCAGCAGGAACATTCCACTAGGAAAAAGAGTCAGCGATTGTAACCACTCCCACTGCTCAAGAGGAGCTGTTAATTCCACCCTTACCACCAGGATCCCAAGGGCTAATTTACACCACAAAGGGTCTGAGAACTGCTTCAGCACCAGTTCTATGACTCACTCAGGTTCATGGTTTATGGCCTGTCCTCACAACCATTCTCACTTTCATTTGAACCTTCAAACAAGAACTCCTTAGGTCTATGGCTTCCAGCCCTTACATTCATCTCCAATTTCCATCCCGACAACTACTTCTGCTGACATGTCATCTCTGCTGTCTGGTGTTCAAAGACAGAGAAAAACAGATCCCTAAGATCCAAACTGTTGGGTCAGAAGCTCTAGTCCCGAGATAAACCAAGATAAAGCCTCATTTGTGCAAAAGATGAAGATGTATGAAATTAGCATTTAATATCACTTTAAAGCCTTCTGAGCCTGATTCCAAACCCTGCAGAATTACTGCAGAATGAAGGCTTTGATTGGTAATAGAGGTCCCTAAATGCTCTCTCAACCACTGAAGCGTGTGGTGAGGGTGAGGCCAGCACCTTGTGGGGCTCCCCTCCCCCAATCTCCTGAGAATTCCACCGACCTTTCTTTGCCCAGGAGACCATCCCCTCACTGGAGTGCACGAAATCTTCAAATATTGTCTGCAGTACTGTGGCTCGTTCTCGAATTTCCTGGGGGCCACTGGCATGGGATTTCTGGGAGGTGACGGAAGGATTAAAGGAGGCAGAGTTGAAGTCAGGAATAATGAAGCAGTTTATAATAGATTTAATAACAGTAAAATCACAGGGTAACCACCCAGGGGCCAACGAGGGTAATCCTTTCAATATTACTAGGGAAAGAAGGGAGTTATAAAGATGTTAAAGTCAAGCAAAGATGAAGACGGCATTAAGAAGGAGCGGACCAGGTCTATTTATTTGTTTGCCTACTTTCCTTCATGACCTCTTATCACTCATGTTCAAAGTGAACCTTTGGAAGCACTCTGGAGTTTTCCAAGCCTAATTCTGCCATTTTAAACAGTGAACATGTGTTGTTTTTCTTAAATAACTTTTCTCCCTTATTCTCCCTCTCAGTGGAAAAAGGCATTTTTTCCTTAAGAGCATTCCAGTGATCTGCCTAAACTCAGCCTTAAAAGGCTTTATATCCCCAAGTCTTGAGTTTGCTTCCCCCTTCTTGGAGGTTGCTTGTCAGTGTTTTAGGTTTGCTCCAGAAGCCTGTAATCACTAAGCTGAGTTCTGAGGGTCTATTAAGAAGGCAGCTTTTCAGTAAGCCACATTCAAAGGCTGCCTGCAGCCAGGAATACCACTGTAGCCACTGAAAACTATTAAAAATATATAAGACAATTTTCGTCTTTTAAAAGTCCCAAAGAAAAGATGTCTTTTAAAAATTTCTTCTAGAAAGCAGTGATTTTTATTTCCTTTATCTCACAACAAACAAGGGACGAGGAGACTGTAGCCAACAGAGGCGGTCACCTGAGTGCCCGGTACTCCATCCTCCTGTGTAGACTCCAGGCCTCCTCTCTGCCCTTAGAGGACAGGTGTGAGCACCTGTGTCTGGCCCTTGTCTCCCCCCACCCCCTTTTACTTTTAAGGCTGAAAGAGGAAGAACAAAAGGGAGAGGAGAGAAAGCCTCTTTTGGACAGATACTCTTCTCTGCATTAATAGAGATTTAACAACATGAAAATGGTTTTGGTGTAGTCACATTATCCTGCTACCTGTTTGGCTGATGACAGTCTAGCTGATTTCACAGTACACAGTGCCCCTAAGGGTTTTATCCACTACGATGTCAGGAGAAGCGCCACTGAAGAGTCGTGTTACCAAAGTGGACATTTGCTGTTGTCATTAGCAAGGATTTTTTCACCTCTTAACTGATGTGAAATGCAAACTTTTCCACTGCCCTCCTTTCTGCCACCTCAGCAGCACAACTGTCACCTTGCCTGCATTTTTTTTTAAATATGAATATGAAATTAGTGAGGATGCCCTTTCCCCTGGCGGACAGAATCCTCTGTTATTAAAAAGTAAAGCACTTTAATAATGAAAACTTTTTCCCCTTTTTCCTGTGTTTTAACTGTTTAAAATTAATGAGAAGGGCAGAATGGTTGTCAAAGCGATATTGAAAGCCGGGCAGCCAGGACCGAATAAGCACAAAAATCCCTCTAGAGTGTTAAATAAACAGAGCTGCAGCCCTCTCTGAATCCCTCTGTTGGTTATTGTATACATTCTGTAACAGCTCTCAGAATAGATCTGAGAGCCAGGGAGGCAGAGAGGTTTCAGAATTCCAATAAAGGCCTCAAATTAAAGACAGCCTGGTGCGAATTCCAGGAGAAAATTAAAGAGACCTCAAGCTTAAGTGACAGGTGACTTGCTTCTGTGTCACAACTGTCAGGGGATTTAGTGATAATATGGCAATATATTACAAAGGGCTTTTCTTATTCCCCCCTTTAGGTTTCAAAATGAGGCATCTTTTCTTCCTAACCAAAAAAAATTACATATATATAATGTGAGTGTATGTACAAGTGAAATGTGTAGAAAAACGATAAAATCAGGCTTACACCGTTAAAATGATGAGGTCAGTTTTAGTGAAACATAAGAAAAAGTTAATGACAGAAAACAATACATTTAGAAAAAAACATGTCTTACCCCTAATTCCAGAAATACTTTCAGACTGCCCCTCCTGAGAATCAATGAGGCAATATTTGGTTGTGGGGAGGATAGGCTAAATTTAAACTGAAGACAGAATGGGGCAGAGTTCGGCAGTGCCACCTCAGCCCTAGACAGGTAAATGCTCCTGTAATGAGAGTGGGTCAGAGCCCCGAGGCTTGTGAGCAGGCAGCACCTGCCTCTCCCACCCTCACAGGCACAAGCTGGCTACTGGCTAATGAAGCCAACCTGCAGCTAGCAGACTACGGGCAGTTGAGAAAAACATGCTTCCAGCCTTTTACTGGTTCTCTGTCTGCAACACCCCACTGATCCTAGAGACAAAAGACCATGAGAAAGGATGAGCTAGGGGCTCTGATCTGGTTTTAACACTTTCCAATGCCAGTGACAGTTTGGAGAATTTTACAAGAAGAGCTCACAGGAAAAAAAAAAAAATAAAAAAAAAAAACTTGGATAAAAACATGCTGGGACGGTGCACATTCTGTCCCTGAAAGCTTCACAACACCCAGCAGCCAAGAGACAGATGCCTCAGAGAAAGCTAGGCTGGAGCACTCTGACTGTGAAAAGTTCTAGGTGATGGCAGTGGTGGGCAGGGTGTGTGCACAGTGGAGGCATTGTGCTGAAGAGCCAACTTCCAAGATATAGTTAACTAAATGGGAGAATTTTGTTTTAATCACTTTCCTGCCAAGCTAAGCTTCACCCCATGGTCCCCAGAACCTTCTGAGTGCCTCCCAGTCAACCTGAAAGATCGAATTTATTCTCTTTGTAGGAAGGTGAACACTCACACCCAGACGCAGCTGTATATATATTTTATACACCTAAATATGAAATATACATTTTACAGATGCTTCACTCGCTTTCCTTCTGTTCATGGAAGCCCAAAAAGTGTGTGCCAAAGAGACATTTACCATGGGCTCGAATGGAGCTGGTGAAGAACATGAGCATGGTAACGAGATGCAGCATCTGTATGCTAGCCACTTGTGCATCTGCTGCAGAGCTGTCTGTGTTGCAGGGACGGATTACCCAGGACAGATATACTTTTCATGAGAAACAGAACAGAAGCTGCACCCAGCACCCACTGCACCCTTCCAGGCCAGGTACCTATGTGATTCAACACAGCAACTTAGATCAGGCATTCTTCACATTAAAATGAAACTTGGTCCTACAAGCTAGGTCTCAATCAACAGGAAGTCTCGTGTGATGAAATTTAATTTTCCAAGTTAATCATATCTGGTAATGTCAGTGAAAACCCAATCTTACTTAGACTTTCCCCTCAAACTTACAGCAAATTGTAAAACTATAAAAACATCCAACTCATTTCTACCCAAAGGTGGGAGCCTTGGTGAGCTGGGGAGATAGCCGTCTCTGCTCTGGAAGTACAATGGTTTGGAAGTACAATGAGCTGTTTCTGCCTCATTTCAATTAAAACTCCAGACAACCCTCAAATATGGACACTGTCATTCTCCTTCTACAGACAGGAAGACCAAGTTCAGGAGGAAGACAATCTGCCCAAGGCCACATAGGTATCAGCTGCAAGGCAAAGACTCGAATCCAGGCTGGCCTTTACAATGGCTCCTAGGGCTCAGGATGTCTTTGAGTCTGGTCCTCAGCCAGGAAAGGCTTACAGAAAAGAACTGATGCTACAAGACCACAGAAGGGCAGATGTTAAAAATGACATGGCCAGTTGCTGAAAGAATAGAGAGAAATGCAGCTGCTCTGTTCCTTCCCGGGAGACAAGTCCTCCTCGGGGTAGGGGCACTCTTCAGACAGATAAAAGGAGCACCTCCCTGTAGAGAAAAGTCTGTTCAGGGATAAAACTCAAACTGAAGCTGGTCCCAGAAAAAGTCTAGAGAAGGTTAAGTTTGATCCAACTTTTAGGATCTCATTTTGTCACTTTCTAGCCATTTCTCATTTCCTAATGGCAGGCACATATGTTCCATTTCTTTATACAGCACTGCCAGGAAAGTGTGGCAATCACACTGTGTAGCCTTCCCTACATCAGAGTATAATTGGTGCTTTTAGACTGCTTCTCACACTACCCTCTACTCTCCTTAGAAGAGTATGTACATCTCAACTTTACCCATGAAGAAGCTGAGACCTGCAAAGGCTAGCGCTTCCCAGGGGCACCAGCTGAGAAAATGAACCAAGGACCTGCTCTTTACCCACTTTCAACTCCACATCCTCCATAGCTCTCAAGCTCCCTGCTGGCATTGCAGAGCTGGACTGGAACCTCAATAAGTAGCTTGAAGTAGCTACAGGAGCATTAAAACATTAAAAAAAAAAAACAAAAAACAAAAAAAAACAACTTTAAGCACAATAGTTACAGAATAAACAGAGGTCCTTAATCCCTTAAAAATAGACTGATAAGCTCACTCTAGTATGGTTGTGATGTTTCTTTCACACGAAAAATCACTTAAGATAACTTGTTGATCAACTGTGTTTTTAACAGCCTTTTCTTTTTTTTTTTTTTTTTTTTGGGTTTTTCGAGACAGGGTTTCTCTGCAGCTTTTGGAACCAATCCTGGAACTAGCTCTTGTAGACTAGGCTGGTCTCGAACTCACAGAGATCCGCCTGTCTCTGCCTCCCGAGTGCTGGGATTAAAGGCGTGCGCCACCACTGCCCGGCTTAACAGCCTTTTCTAGTCACCAGGATCTGTGGTGTGATATCATTTACAGACCAAACTTCGCCTCTGTGGAAACATCAAACATCTCTACCAGAAAAAAACATTCAGTGTTGAGTTCAGAGTGTGGCTCTGTTGTAAAATGCAGAATACACCAAGGTCTTGGGAAGATCCATCAGTGCCAATGGAAAAGAGCACTTCCAGCTGGCCCTGTGGTGCATACCTGGTGAGGCTGAGCCAGCAGGACTTGGAGTCCAAAGCCAGTCTGGGTTACACAGTGAAATCTTGTCTCATCAACAAAACAAAGAAACAAAGCAGCACTTCAGCTCTTCTGGGCTGTGGTTAGTTAGTATGAGCGGAGCCACAGAGTGCAAGGTTGATAAGAGTGCTCTGAGGATAGATTGCTGGCTTCACGGGCTGTGCAGCTCCTGCACTCTAAGTACCACTCTCCTGAGGTCCTAGCGACCTCGTGAAGTTACTAGAAAGATTTAGTGGAGCCCCACACAAAACTACTTACTGATGTAAACTCTCTTAGGTGTGCTCTGAAAGAAGAGTTTAAGCCAGGGCCAGGCAAATCTAGACCTGCCTCAAAGGCAGGCAGCATCGGTCCAAATAAGGGCACCTGATGCATGAGAGGAATATCTCAGCCTGATCTAAATGGCTCTGATTTTCCCACTGCAGCATCGGGTCTAAGACAAAAAATGTGAAATATTCAAGTAATTAGCCAAGTCACATAGATCAACACACATGTGCATACGCTACATTGAGCAAAGGATTAGAGGAGTTGGGCTGAGAGGTGGGGGCAGGGGAAGGAATGCTCAGGTCTGTGAGTGAGCACAGCTCACTATCTCCATATGGAGCTGCGTGCATAGTAAACATTTTTCTTCTTAATGATCTTAACTTTACTCTTCCTCTGTGGACAGTGCACTCACATTAAAAAACCTAAGTGTGTCTGAAAGAGAGACAGAGATATTTATTTCTTCCATTCTGCCATGGATGGACAGGTCTAGTAAGTGGCCTTGCTGATGAGTGGGGCCACCACCTGCGTGAACTTACAATGCTGGCTCCAGACTCAATGCCCTAGACCTTCTTTCTGTGGAGCCTGCTGCTGCCTGGCAGTCCTCCAGAATGGACTGGCGCCCATTAACTGGATGAGACTAGCAAACACATCCAGAGGGAAGAATAGGAAAAAAAAACCCACAATCATCAAGATCTGACTTCAGCTAATACTCACAGTCCTTAAAATATACACTCTGCTTGGCAGAACAAATAGCCCACATATGAAGACCCACCCCACTGCCCAGATCAAACTATGAGCCACTTACCTGGGCCCCTCTCTGTCTCCTTTTAAAACAATCGTCCTTTCTCAGGACAGCCAAAATATCTTCCATCTTAATCTCAGAAACACTGTAGGAAGAGCACATGGAAGTCAGTTTTTTAACTTTCCCAGAGACAGCCCAAATTCTGAACTGGCCGGTCCTGAAACTAGACTTTAACAGTACAAACAACACCTGAGAAGAAAGAGAACGCTAGCAAGTACCTCAGCTGGTACAGGAGCATGCTACCAAGCCCAAAATCTCACTTTAGCCACCAGGACCTACATAGTAGGAGAGAACTGAATCCCAGAGTTGTCCTCTGACCTTAATACTTATATACCATGCCCCCCCCCACCACAGCATAAATAAATGTTTTTGTTTTTTCGGTTTTTTTTTTTTTTTTTGTTTTTCGAGACAGGATTTCTCTTTGGCTTTGGAGCCTGCGCTGGAACTAGCTCTTGTAGATCAGGCTGGTCTCGAACTCACAAAGATCTGCCTGCCTCTGCCTCCCGAGTGCTGGGATTAAAGGTGTGTGCCACCACCGCCCGGCAATAAATGTTAATAAAAATTCTTAAGAGGGTAATTTTCTTTTTCTCTCCCTTTCTCTCCCTTGTGCTCTCTCTCTCTTTCTCTCCTTTCCTTCCTTCCTTCCTTTCTTTCTTCTTTCCCTCCCTCCATCTCTCCTTCTGAACAGGGTTTCTCTGTGTAGCCCTGGCTGTCTTGGAACTCATTCTGTAGACCAGGTTGGCCTCAAATTCAGAGACCCACCTGCCTCTGCCTCCTGACTGCTGGGATTAAAGGCGTGCACCATCCACACCCAGTAAGGGTATTATATTTAGGCTTTTAGACATCTGATAATAGGGAAGATAGCAACAGGACCAAGTCAGCTAGTGTCCACTGCACTTCCACTTCCCTGATGGGTCTAAAGCAGGTTACTTTACACAGGAGTTCTTCCTTCTCTCTGGCCACTCATCTTGTCTCCTTTTTTCTTTTCTTTTCTTTTCTTTTTTTTTTTTTTTTTGGTTTTTTGAGACAAGGTGGCTTTGGAGCCTGTCCTGGAACTAGCTCTTGTAGACCAGGCTGGTCTCAAACTCACAGAGATCCGCCTGCCTCTGCCTCCAGAGTGCTGGGATTAAAGGCGTGCGCCACCACTGCCCAGCTCCTTTTTTCTTTTTTCATCCATTTTTTTCGGGCATGGTCTCATGTACTCTAGGTTGCTATCCTTGACTCAATACGGAACCTAAGTTGGCCTTGATCTTCCTGCCTCTATCCAGGGCTGGGATGAGCAAATATCAGCATACTCGGCCTATACTATTTTTATTTATTTGTATGTGCTTGTGTATGTACATGAACCCATACATACAACATGGCTTGTGTAGGGGTCAAAGAGCAAATGCAGGAGCCAGTTCTAACATGTGGGTCCTGGAGATGGAACTTAGGTCAGCTATCTTGCCAGTCCTCTGCCATTACTTCTTACTAAAGCTTGGTTATAACACAGAAGGCTTGTTTCCTGATGTAATACTTGGACTTGAGCAGACAAGGAAATAACCATTTTAAATAAGTTGTTAGAAAAACCCTTAACTACTGGCAAAGACTACAGTGGTGATGTTGACTGCCTCAGTTCTATTCACAGCTCCTCTGTTCTTTATCTACTCTAGAGAATCTTTAACACACTTGTCTCATCATCATTCAGGGCTGTGGACCAAATGATCTCCAAACCTGGATTCATACGCAAGCAAACTGTTGAAGCTAGGAGTCAAAATAAGAGACCATGACTGGCCACTGAGAAGCATCTGGGCTTCCAATACACACCACGACTACAAGGCCTTGGCTCTGGAACTGGGAGCAACATGGAAGCAGAGATAGAAAATGTGAGTTGCTGAGCTCAGCTTCCAGAGGAAAGGGAAGAAGGAGCTCCAGGGGAGAGAAACACATCATGAAGAGACAAATGATTTTGTTTTATGTTTTCTTTCTTCTTTTGGAAAATGTAACAGCAAATTAAAACACGAATGGCAACCTCTTATCGGCGAAGACAATTCTCTCCTTTTCCCCAACGGTTACTCTGACAAGGCTATGAATGAAAATGCCACATCTGACAGCCACAAACCTGAGATGTGTCAACTCCTCCTGAGTGCCAAGCCCCAGCCCCCACCCTCAGTATCACACAGACCTGGGAAGGAGAGATGTCTCTACAGCAGGGAGTAGCTGCAGCAGGAGTGAAGGGTTGGGAAGACAGGAGGCAAGGCCGGGGTATTCCTTCCCTCAGAGCATTTTCTCCTGCCCACCCCCCCACCTGTGAAGGACAGAGACCTATGACTGAAATCTGCCTCCTACACCTGAAAACTAACAGTGGGACAGATGCACTTATGCTTCTCTCTGTCCCATTTGACTCCTATTTGTTACCTTTGTGGGAGGGGGGAGAGACAGATACACAAATGGAAAACAAATGTAAGAACTTGGAGTAAAGTGGGGTTTGGTGGCTCAGAGCTACAATTACAGAATATGGGAGGCTAAGGCAGGAGGACTGACAAAAGCCCAAGTGAGTTCAAGGCCAGCCTGGTTACAGGTCATCCTGTCTGAGATCACAATATAACAAGACAAAACAACAAAAGAAAATATGGGAGTGAAATTTTAAAACAGAGAGGAAAAAAAATGTGATAAACAGCTAGGCTAAAAGATGTGATAAATGGCAGGGTAGTCATAGTGCATGCCTCTAATTCCAGCCTTCAGGAGGCTGGTGCAGGCGGATTACATTTTAATAAACTAGCAATGCCTTTCTAAGCAACATACTAAAAGCAGGAAGGAACTAGCACCATAAACAAGTGAGAAGGACTGAGAAACCAAGTCTGAGCACTCAAATGGAGGCAGTAACAGCTAGGGCACCTGATCTTGCCCAGGATGCTAGGGTAAACTGTAAGGAGAGCTCTGCAGCCCCCACACAAGGCAGGCGGCAATTCAGCAGCTACCCAGCACCCCAATGCCTAGCTCTTGTGTTCTTAAGCACAAGACATGCACATACCCCTCCTCCATTGACTCCTTTTTAATGATTAATGTGCCCTTTAAATTTCAAAATGTTCTGGGATATTCTTTCTATTGCAAATGTGATTTTTCTAAAAAACTCTTTTTTTTAAGTTTTTTTTTTTTTTTCCTGAGACAATGTGTCCCGTAATCCAGATTGGCCTTGAACTCACTAAGTCGCAGGTAACCCTGAACTTCTGATTCTCCCAAGTACTACGGTTACAGTTCTGTCCCACTATACTCTGTTTTCTCCATACTTGGGTTATAATCCAGGAATCTGTGCATATTAGCAAGCATTCTACCAACTGGGCTCCAACTCCAGCTCTGACAATTCACTCTTTCTTATTAGAGTTTATTTTAGTTTGCATTAAGTCAAAGCAACACCCCTGCATAAAGATATCAAAGAATTGTGATGCCTGCTGCTCCCTAGTAACCCAGGGTCCAGTATTTAGAATGATTACGTCTAGTCATGAGACAGGTGGCAGCAGGGTGAGACCCTCATCCTATGTGACAGCTTTTATATTACTCTGCAGATACCCCTGAAATGCTCAGCTCCTTTCCTCTGACACTTCCCTATACTCATCTTTCTCAACACTCTTGTCAAAGCCTGGCCTTCCTGTGTCTTTTCTTTCATGTAAAGCACAGAAGTGCTGACATTCAAGAGGACGGTAATTAATACATCTTTAAAATAATTGGCTCACTAATAATTCCTATCTGAATTAGTCACTGTCCCTTTTCAATTTTAGGTTCATTTTTGAACCCTGCACAGAAATCAACCTGAATTTGTTTATTAAAAAGAAATCAAGACAAGAGACAGAAGCACCTATACTGTTAGTTCTGGTGTTTGACATATGCCACTTGTAACTGTGGCCCCTCAGGTTCTGAGGACTGTGACAAAGAGTGAATAGGCCTGGGGAGCCCCTGGGCAGGCCACAAGGAGTATCAAGCAGTCCCACACTGGAGGGCACTGAATCCAGATGGAGACATAACCAGAAGGGAGAGATTAACTACCTGAACAACACGGGGCCTCTCATGAGTGAGACCAAACATACACTACTTCATGAAACAAAACCATTCTTTCACTTGACAGGTTGTTAAGATGAGGAGAGAGGCAAATAGAAGGAAAACCCAAGCTATCTTAATTTTGGTCCACTTGAATGAACACTGCAAACAGGTGCCCACCTGTACACAAATTCCCACACCGGAAATCTTGAAAGCTCTGAGAAATCTCACTAGACAGAGTTCTGCCTATTGGGAAATGTGGTGAGAGCTGGCCAGACAGCTATACACAGCTCTGCAAGTCTGTAGTCAGTCGCACTGGCATCCTCAGACCAGGTCTCTAGCACTGTTTACAACTTTGTACAGGGAAGAGTGTCCTTCCATGAAACGTGTCGCTGGTCAATGAGGAAAAGACAGGAACCACACGGCAGCCCACAGAGACAGACACACACACACAGCACAGCATCAGTTCTAAGCAGCACCTAAGCAGCCAATGAGGCTTCTGGGCTTGGCATGCATCACATCTCACCACGTTGGGCAGACACACAGCTCTTCCAGGGCTTCCAAATAGACTTGTATTCATCACTATGACATCTGAGTAGAAGAAATTCTTAAAAGCAGATCTGTGTCAAAAACTGCAAGCCTTTAAAAGTTGAGATTTATGGAAGGCCAGACAAGTCCCTTTAAGTGGCCCAGGCCAATCATTTCCTTGTGAGCTTCCGACAGGGGCATGAGATGGAGGCTGTAGATACACAGCCAGTTGCCTTATTCCAAATGCTCTGAGGATCCCTCCTTCATGAAGGGAGAAAACTCTGTGCTGAGCAAAACATTATTATTCCTTTAAAGACAAATCAGCACTGAAGCTGAAAGGTGCTAAGCGCAAGGATGAAAGCCGAGCATGAAGAGGCCTTGGAGAAGTTGGCTGTAAGGGCATGCCTCCTACTGAGGAGCTTAAAAGTAGGGGCACAGACGGCCCTATAACTTACTAGCACTGCAATGGGAACTGCCAGGTGCGAATGGTACTGAGGGCTTCAGTTTTTGCCACTGGCTATTCTAGAACTCATTTAGGGATCACAAGGGTCTTCAGCAACTAACAAGGCCCATCCACTCAAAAAGCAACAGAAAGTTAATTACGTGCTATCAGCTGAAACCCAGCTCAGGTTTCTGACTCACTTGATTTTGTGAGAAGCCAACGAACTGACATATTCTGCCTCCGAAGGAGCCAAAATGAGCAAGCTGCTCCCATGACAGCCAATCCGGGCAGTTCTTCCAATCCGGTGAATGTATTCTGCAGGTGAAGACGGAGCACTGTACTAAAAAGGACAACACAAATGAAGGCACTCATACATCAAGGTACTACCACTAATTGGGAGAGCAATACCCCTCACCTGCCTCCAGGTACCCTGGCTACGGCTACTCTAACACAATCAGAAGCCGTCATTCAACCCTTAAGCTCCTGGCTTCACTGGAACAAGGTTCTGACATAAAAATGTGAATAGTGGCCAAGTTTCAGATGAATAAGACATGTCTCACTGAGTGTCTTCTTTTGAATTTTATAGGTCTCTTCATTTTCTTACTTGCATCTTTTCACTGAAGTGACTGTGCAAGCTGAACCGCAAGCAGGTGGGGTAAATTTCTCAGGGATGGCCACACGACCTTGACCTACTTCCTTGGCAGACATAGCAGCTGGGAGGCAGGAACAGCGGATAAGAGGCACAAGCATGAAGGGCACCACCACTGTGTTGGCAGAGACCATTTCTGCTGCTGGCCCCAGGGGCAGCCCAACCACCTTGCTGCAACCCTTCTCTGTCCCAATCAGGGAAGTAGATAGTCAAGATCAGACAGGGCAGGCTTCTACTCAGGGAGTGTGTTCCTGACCGAAGGGAGGGACAGTACCCACCCAGAACAATCAGGCAGGCATCCTGCTATATCTAGCAATAACTCTGCCATCTGCCATCTTTAGAGTTCTCTCTCTCTCTCTCTCTCTCTCTCTCTCTCTGTCTGTCTGTCTCTCCTGCTACACAAATGGAAGATCAGTAGACCAAGGTGAATATACTACATGAAAGAATTCCCACAATCAGAGTCTGCCCCTGGCACACTAAAATCACCCCTGTCTTTATCCGTCTCCCATTGATTCTGTAGACAGCAGGAAAGAGACACATGCTTCCAGTCCCAACATGATAACTTATGATGCGCAGATCAAATTTCACAGTCTAAGACAAGCCACAAAATGTGAATAAACCATGAGTCATGTAAACAGGGCACATGTCCCTTGGCCCCGACTGACAGGCTTAAAAATACCAATCTGCAGACTAATGAAAAGAAAAGAAAAACAAAACAAAACAAAACAAAACCCACTAGACCACAGCGCTAACACCTGTACCCTGCAGCAAAGTGTCTAAGGCAGGAGGCATGTGTAAGATCCTGTCAGGATATTAATTGCTCCCTGCAGGTCAATGTGCATGGACACCACTCTCAGGACAGCTGAGCCATCTCCTCCTGGACACAATGAAGCATCCCAAGGGCCTGGGTAACTCCTGTTATTTTCAGACTCTTGAAACTTCAGGTTGTTACAAGAAATTAGTCCGGAAGCCAGAGAGTTTGCCACCCTCTCCTGAAAATGCACCCTGGCTGTTCTGCTGCAGTGTTGCAGAGGGGCTGGGCTAAGGAAAGATGTTAGAACTGTACAGATAGGGCTGGTTGGCTGCTTCCTGGTTACCAGGGCAACACCCAAGAGGGTACTAATGATCATACAATACATCTTCTCAAGCATCTCACAGCACCTAAATGACTAGATTACCTGAACAATCCAGGTGACTTGTGGAAGATCTAAGCCTCGAGCTGCAACATCCTTTAAAACAAAAAGAATATAGTTTATGGTTTAAAACTGAGTCCATCCTCCCGTGCCCCTTTTGGAGACAGATTACTGTGCTATGGCCCCTAGAATGTTTTAGCCCAGGCTGGCCTTGAAGATAAGGTAATTCTCCTACTTCAGCCTTACCAATGTGTCACCATGCCTTGCTGAGTTTCTGAACTTTTAATACTTGATAATACAAATTTTGAAGATGTAAACACACACACACACGCAGAGGCACACATGCATGCACACATGCTTCTGAATACAATTTCAGGTGGCTTAAGGGCCCACTGAAATCCATCTATCATTAAAAATTCTGAATCAGGGGCCATTGAGATGGTTCAGAGGTAAAAGCTCCTGCCAGCAAGCTTAACAACCTGAATTTGACCATTAAAACCTACATGGTAGGAGGAGATGACCAATTCCCACATGTTGCCCTCTGACTCCACACATATAACAGGCCGTGAAACTCACCATACCCAATAAATAATATATATAAAAAAATTCTGGCCTGGGGTGAGTTAGATAACTTTCACAACTCATAACACAATACGCAGGTCAGCCAAGACCTTAAAATATGCTGGCAATGTACCATGTAAGAATTCTGGATAGCTTTGATGGCATACACCTGTAATCCCAACACTTGAGATTGAAGGGAAGAGATAAGGAATTGAAGGTCATCTTCAGCTACAAAGCAAGTGTGAGGTTAGCATGGGCTATGAGAGACCATGTTTCAAATAAATAGCCATCTCTCAAATAATTTAGAAAAAAGCCATTTAGGGTCAATGTGTCCATGAACCATTATCCCAACTCTATACTTCTAGTAACGCTGAGTAACAACAGTTATATAGCACGTAAGTATGCTTCTGGAATACCTCTCAAGGCACTCATTTGTAAAAAGGTGTGAGCACCAGTGTTTACTAAGGATGCTGTCTGCTGGGTTTCGAGCAGGAAAGATTAAGTAGTTTGTAGTCACTTCTGGGATTTAAGATTAGGATACACTCCAAACCTGCCCATCACTTCAAAGACTTGACTGAACAGCTGAGAAGCCATAAAAGAGATGGAAATTTATTTTCCCTTTCAACTGGTCACCACCCAAAGAGCCCAAGTTCTCAGCTTTCTCTATCCTTTTGCCATTCTGGCAGAGACTAGATGGAACCGCCCAGTCTGCAGCAGTAATGTACACTTAGCTTTCACATTCAAGTCCAGCAGTAAGAGCAAGAGTCCACCAGCACTCAAGACACCAAGTGGAGCTCAGCATTTTACCTACAATACTTCAACTTTAATTAAAAATAATAAATTTATTTATTGGGGGAGAGGGTGCATGCCACTACACATGTGTGGAGGTCAGAAGACAAACCTGCAGTACTGGTTCTTTCCTCATCTATATGGTTCCTAAAACTTAAATCATGTTGTCAAGCTTAATGGCAAGTTTCTTTACCTGCTGAGCCATCTCACCAACCTGCCTTAACCACTCTTAAAAGCAGCCATCACCCCCATTTGTCAGAGGGGAGGAAAAAAACCCAAGGTTTGAAGCCTAGGATACAACTGTGTGGGGGAGGTATAACCCTCAGATGCAGGCCTGCTTCCCTTTTGCAAGGCCTTATTTGCCAATAGTACATTTTACCATGCAAGAGATGCTGAATCCCTCAAGCACTGAGGTGGGAATGCAGAACCATACACACTCTCATTGTAGAGAGCCTGGTCATACTTACAAAGCACATCTACACTTGCCCCCTGGAAAGCAGCTTCACTTCTACAGAGATGCTGACAAAAGGTAATACCAGATAAGCAGAGGTTATTTATTCAGCACTATGAAGAAACAGATTGAATAAAAGATGGAAAGAGAAGAAAACTCTAACTTAGAGAGTTTCTAAAAGACCTTTGAGTATGTATAGTATGCTTTTGTGTAAGAAAAACAAGCATACTCCTTTAAAAAAAATCATGGAGGAAAGTGCTCCACGTTTAGAAAAATATTTATCATTAGAAGAAAGAGGAGACCAGGAGGAAGATGGGTCACAGAAACAAAGTGGACACTAGAGTGTCTACTGTGAAGGAAGGTGATCAGCTCTTATGCAATAGGAACCAATGTGATTTACAATTAACTCTTACCGAAGACTAAAGCCTAGAAGCCAAATCCAATCAACTGTCTAGAACAATTATTAATTTGCAGGAATATGGGAGACAGGGAACATGCTAACCAACTACAAAACAGTGTACTTTAAAACAAGACCATGAAAGAATAAAGCTGGAGAGACTACTTGGTAGGCAAGCATGAGGACCTGAGTTTGAATGTCCAGAACCCTTACAAAGCCAGGCACAGTAGTATCAGTAGTATGTCTATAAGTGGCACACAATAGGGTATTTGTCTCAAATAAGGTGGAAGACCGACTTAAGTAGTTCTCTAACACCCATACATGGGCACAGTCATGCCCACACTTGCAAGCACACAGGAAAAAAAATTTAAAAAACAAAACAAATTATCTGATTTCTATACCCCCCCAAAATTAGGGGTGGGGTTGTCAGTGAGAAATTATAAAAATAAAAATCATTAACTAGATGGATGAATACCCTGAAAGAGGCTCAAAACTGCCAACAGCTATGTGTGGTGGTTCACACCTATAATCCTGTAATTCCAGTGTTCAGAGGCAGAGGCAGGAGTGTAACATTGAGCTAAAGGCCATAGCATGTTCACAGCAAGTTCTAAGCAAGCCAGGACCACAAGGTGAAACCTTGTCTCACACAACAAAAAGTAACTTCTTCTGTAAGAAGCAAGGAAAGGACTAAACAAGATGCTTGAACAGGACCAGGCTGCACTCCTAAGTGTGTAAGTGGAAGTTAATGCTGTCAGTCCAGCATCCTTTGAGAGCCCAAAGTTGTGGAGCTCAATCTAGAATATTTGGGAGAATGCAATCTAGAATGTTCTACAAGCATAGGGGAGCAGAAACAGCTCTCAGCACTAACCACTGTCAACACTGAGGAAACTGATGGTTTTTTTCATTCTGTTAAACTCTTCGTGAGAAATGACTGCTCAGTGATCTGATGCAGGACACAGGACTGGGGCTACCTGAGCTTTTCAGACAGGCTGTGTGAAAAGTTTAATGCTCTGCTGGAATGGCCACACAGAAAATGATAGCAGTATCTAGATAAAATGAGGCCATGTCTGGCCCTCACAAACTCTACCCCACACAACAAGCTTAGTAAATTCAGCCAGGAAAGAGATTAAATTCTATATTAGGGTTGAAGATACAGCTTAGTGGTGTGGCGCTTCCTGATGGATGAGGCCTTGAGTGAGCTCCCCAGCACTACAAAACAACCTAAAACAGTAACTGAAATTTACTGAGCTGCAATGTGCTGAAACAATGATAGCTGAAGGTCACAAGCAATCTCGCTACTCCACCCAGTCACCCACCTGCAGTCTCCCTCTTTGACAGTATTGCTAGGGAGCCCAGGTGAATGTGAACCCCATTCCTCCCATCTCAGCCTCTCGAACTTGGACTGCAGGCATGAACCACCCTGCTGGACTCTGCTTTTTCTTCCATTGTGTAGAGCTTGCTAACAACCAATCCCTCTCACACCTAGGTTTAATTCAGACACTTTCTGCATACCGTTCCCAACACTAGAGGAAGGAATCAGACCTGGTCCACAGCAGGGAGGACTGGCACCAGCCTGGCAGCACTGGGAGCCAGCCAGGTTGGGGAAGCTGGTCAGTCTGCTGCACCAAGTCACCTACATGTACTGGGGCTAAGAACTACTTGTTAATGAAGGACAAATGAGACAGTGTACACAAGAACCATCTTAGCAACTACAACCCAGGTGTGCATTTCATAATGAAGAAACCGTGACAACTGTAACACTTCTCCACTCTCCCTCACCACATCCTACTCGGCCCTCGGAGCAGTCAACAATGGCCAACAATGGCCCCGGCTTCTAGGAAGGTGTTAGCTTCTCACACCAGATCAATAAGAAATTGACTTGCTGGAAAGGTTTCAGTTCTGTCCTCTCAGCTCTCAAAACTTAAGCCTGATCACAGCCTCATTTTATTCCTTTAATCTAATTAGGGCAAAAGAATCACTAAAGTCAGCTCTGAAAGACATTCACCAACAAAGCCTTGAAGGCCCTGGGCTTGACAACTGGCGGCCTCCATGAGACCCAGGAGTACAGATGGAAGGCAGCTTGCTCAGGTGCCAGCCTGTCAGTTGGATTAAAATGACTCATTTATTTACCCAAGAACCTCACAAAGTGCTTTTACTAACAGGGAGAGGGAGCCTCTCTCTCTCTAAGAAGGGACACACAAACTCGCCTCTGACGCCTTCCTGGCCTGCCAAAAGTCATTATTGCCATGTGTGGAAAGCCATCAGCAGGGTACAGGCCCCCGTTGTCCGGGTGACAGATTGGGCTGCGTAATCAGAGGAGGAAGGGGAGAGTGCAGAAGCTGTCAGAGGCGAAAGATCTTGGCTAGAGCCGCCAAAAAACTGGCAACATGAGTTAGCGTGACTGAATAAACAGCAAACAATCTCCAAATGATCCTTCCATTAGCAGTGCAGAAACTAAGTGTTAAGGATAAACTTCCCTTGAAAAGCACAACCAGAAGTGTAAGAGTCATATTCATGCGGAGCACTGAACCCAGTCTGGGGACACATACAGTCCTTGCTCCTTTGTCTCTTGGCCGCTGGCACAATAAATTTCCCAGGAGGAGAGGAAATTAAGAACTGCAGACAACAGTGTGTTTCAATCAGAGAAAACAAAACAAAAGCAATGAGCCAGTGGAGGGGCAGCAGAGGGGACTCCCATGAAGCTCTTAGGTAGGAAACCTACCTGGTGAATACCCATAGTCTATCCACCCTAGGTGTGCTTAGATAACAACTCAGGCATCAGAGGCCTCTCCTTTTTGAGCACAACACTCCATTCCACTTGTCCAGGGACAACCAAGGAGAGCAAACACCAGGAAAAGTCATGATGCTGACCTTAAAACCAGAGGGGACTCTGAAATTTCATTTTGTGGGCACCCAGTGGCATTTTCCTGCATAGAACTAAAGACAGTACTTCCTGCCATGGCTCTGGGCAAGTTATAACAAAGAAACAGCAGGAAAAAAAAAATACTCTGTAGATAAACCAAAGCCCTGAGCCCAATTCCTTTGATTTCTCAATTCTATTCAGAAAACAGGCCTCTAAGTTTCAGTATCCTTTCTCATCCTTACTCCTTGCCTCATTGATGTTTTACTTCAGACAGGATGTTTTGAGGTTTGGGTCTTTCTGCTTCTACTTCTCCAATTCTGCGATTACAAGGAGCTGTGTACCATCACACCCAGTCCATTCCTCTTCAGTTAAGACTTCTCTTGCACACAGAATGCTTCTGTTCAACTCTCCTTTAGTTCGGCCCACTCATGCCCTCACCACAGCCCTAGTCTACCAAACAGCCAGTCTACAAGAGCCATGTATGGATCAGGACCTGGGACAGCTGCATGAAATTACAAAGGTCCTAGCTTGTAAAACAAGTAAAATTAAGGCGAACACACAGCCACATACCCGTAGCCACTACTAGCAGGAAGGAAAAAATGGAGTAGAGAAACTTGCAAACAGTGAAGAACACAATTTAGTTATGCTAAAGCTTCCTTATTTTCATAAAGACATCCATCTAGTCTTCTCTGGCCTTATTAAAAGGATCTTAGGGCTGGAGAGGTGACTCAGCAGTTAAGAGCACTGGTTACTCTTCCAGAGGGCCTGGGTTCATTCCTAGCATCCAAATGCAGATCATGCCTGTCTGTAACTCTAGCTCCAGGGCTTCTGACACTGTCACACAGGCATAGACACAGGCGAAACACCAGTGAACATAAAAAAATAAAAATAAGTTACTAAAAAAAAAGTAAAAGGCTTTGTATAAAGAGAAAAAGACCCACACAACAATTAACATGATTCCTTTTATCAAGAGAAACCAATTCTCGACCTGCCTCATTCTGACATGGCCCTCATTCCTCATTAACACCTCGGAGGCTCCTGAAGTGTTCAGATAGCCTGGCAAGCAACAGGCTGCTTATAAGAAGGCAGAGTGACATTATTTCCCCAGACCAAGCATCATCTATCCCAGTGTGGCTCACAGATACAGTGTTGGGAGAAAGCAAACAAATACAACAGCAACATCAGGAACACAGAGGGATACACCACCTATCATCATGGAACCTTAGTTGCATCATGGCTTACAGGTAAGCCTCACCCAGTCTTTGCAGAGCTGAGAAAAGTTGAGACTGCAGTATGCATGCTGGAACCAACAAAGACAAGCCAACCACTATGAACAAAAGGTTCAGGTAATTAGATGTGGACAAGAATTTATTTCACTCACGATGGGCAGGAGCTGAAGGGTCTGTGACAAAGCTAGCTGACATCAACTGCCTGCAGGCAACAGCCAGATGGAATAGAAAGTGCGTATGTGCTTTTGACCCCACCAAGATTTACCTTCAAAAGGTATGACCTTTTCTTTCAGATAGAACCTCTAAAACACTGCATTTCATTCAGGTACCTGGACTTTTTCTTTTAAAGACTTACAGCTCCCCAGATCAGGAAAGCATATCTTTTACATATGGGAGGCCTCAACATTTTCCAAGGCATATCCAGGATCTTAAGGTTCCTAACTCTCATACCCATCACAAAAGTTCCTATTTTATGTTTCAACAGAGACTATGTTTAAGTTCACCTTTCAGAACTTATTCTGAAATAAGCAAGTACATTAAACTCCACCTGTTTGTCTAAAAACAGGCAAGGTCCACAAGTCTCTGAGGCCTATCTGCTTACCCAGCTCCTGCGGAAACACCACGTGCCTACTACACTCCTGTTGTGTTGTCACTGGGATAGAACTGAGAACAAACAGCCCTGTCTTCACGGAGCTTATGATCCTGCACCTGAAACAGATGTGAACATCAGAGAGCCTAATGTGAAGGAACTAGAGCTGTAAGTGGGAGCCTATTAATCTGTTCCAGGCAGAAAGAAAAGCACAAAGGCCCCAGGCCAGAAGTCAGAATGACACCGTCAGAGAACTGCAAGATGGGCCCGGACAGTGAACAAAGAAATGTGGTGAGAGCTTTGGAACATTCCTGCAGGCAGCAAGGGCCACAGTCCATTTCCTTACCAAGTACCATATTTGGATTTACTCTTCGCTTCAGACATTTGAAGATGCTTTTAGAATAAGCATGAGCATCTGACATAAAGAGAAAGGTTATTTGCTCTGACACAGGTTTCTTTGGGAGGCAAGCCATTTAAGAGAAATTAAACAACATATGTAGGTCTGACAATATATGCAGGAGCACTTTGCCATGCACACAGGAAAATGATGGCACTGGCGTGAGGTGGTGGGTAGGCCTTATAGTAAATGGGAAAATATAGCCTACCCCCAAAGCTGACCTTACCTGCAAACTGCATATTGAAAGAAAAAAGACTCTATTACTTTTGAATTGAACATGGAGTAGGAGTTCCTGAAAAAGTAACTGCAGTAAATGAGGCATTCAGATAGCTAAATGTCACTGTTTCCACTTAGCAGAGGCCTGCAAGATTTACTAAGTTCACAGTGCAGTTTTCTTATTGTATATACAGGAGTTTTTCCAACAGCCATTTGTAAGTTATGTCACTCAAATGGCAGAGGAAGAAAAAGTATTTTAATCTTGGGAGGAAGTAACAGCTAAGAAAAAGTGGATCCCTAGAGAGATAGGGAGCAAGGAAGGCATGAGTTTTCAGTCTCAAAACATCATTAGCGATGCGCAGTAAGAAAGGTGAGGTATGTGCTGGAGGCCACAAGACAGGACTGCACACTGAGGCAAATGAACTGGGCTAAAGCTCCTAGAACAATGATAGTCTTAGACAAGAGCAGACGGACCCTGCCAGGAGCTTTGACTTTTCTTTAAGAAGGTAAGCAAGCATAGGAACCTTGTTGTGCAAAGACTTTCTCAGCTCCAACTACTCCCAATAGTTGTAATTTACAAGTTTTTGGTTGATAAATTCACACCTTTTCAGACTAACTGCTGCCACTATTAGTGAGCAAATCGCCAAGTCTTCTCAACAGTGGCAGCCCATACCATGTAGCACAGCCAGGTGGCAATCCAGAGGTGCAGAGAAACCAGCTCCACCATTAGGGCCCAGGTATGCTAGTTTTCAGGGGGTTGGACATAGGGCAAACTGTCAAGGGATCAAAAGTTATAGCCACCTTTGGGCATGGTAGTACACTCCTTTAATCCTAGGACTCGGGGGCAGAGGCAGGAGGATCTTTGTGAAGCCAGCCAGGACAACATAGTAAGACCCTATCTCAAATAACAGCAACAAAGCAACAACAAAATAATCACAGCTACTGTTGTCATAGGAACTGACCCTGACACAAAGAAGCATGACACTTACCGTGCAGAGCAGGACTCCTGTTCTGGAATGTGAGAAATCATGAAATACGGAAGTTCTTTCCTACAGGAACAGAAAAAGCCGGACAAACTCTTGAGATAAAACACTTAACAAGGGGGGTTTGTTTAAATTTATATAAATTCTCCAATTTCCTTTGTTCTAATTTTTTTTCCTGGCACAAAGAGGCTCAGCAGCAAAGAAGAAGGGCCTTCTTCACATCTCAAGAGAGGCACTTTTATGGCTGAACCTGAGACCGGGTAAAACAGCAGAGCCTTGTCAGCATCAATGGGGCACTGCCTTAAATGCCACTTATTCATAAATACCAGCACCAGCAAAGGTCCCCATTTAAAATAGTCTTAGAGAAAAATTAGTGCAGAGTTTAAAACTTTTCCCAATCAAGTCCAGTTTTTATCTAGAAATTATGTGACCCCAGGTGAATAAATTAGGTACATAAATCATTTATTGCTAGTGTACCACACAAATATTTATTGATTTATTTAGAGGCAAGATCTCACTATGTAGCCCTAGCTATCCTGGAACTCACTCTGTAGACCAGACCTGCCTCTGCCTCGGGAGTGTTGGCGGTAAAGGTGTACGCCACTACGTTTAGCCGAAAAAAATTAATTTAAAAAACAAACTCTTCAGCCAGGCATGGTAGAGAATACATATAATCCCAACACTTAGAAGACAGAAGTAGGTACAGCACTACCAGCCTGAGGTCAAGCTACCAGAGTTCCAAGCAGCTTTGGAACTGAATGTGTACCTAAAAAAAGTGTGACCATGTCTCAAAAGAAGAAATAGAAACCAAACTAAACCAAATCAAAATCAATCAAACAAACAAAAAACCAAACCCCTATTCTTTGTTAGGCATGCAACTTCAATTATTCAAGACTAAAACAAAGCTGAGCACTAATGAGTTGGAAGTACTTGCTTATATGCTGAGTACCTGATTACAGAACAAAAAGTATCAGCAGCCGTTTTTCAGAGTTAGGATATCAGCTGCAGAAACCCAGAGTACAAAATGACAAACACATGCTCAGCCTTAGAAGTGCTTTCTTGCCTACAAGAAATCTGAGGGCCTGAGTTCAGTTCCCCAGAAACCACGCCATAAACCTCAACAAAAGCTGGGTATGGCAGCACACACTTGTCAAGGAAGAGGAGACAGGTGGATACCTGGGCTCCCCAGCAGAGACCTGGTAGAGGGTTTCTGAAGAACAGCCCCTCACCCTTACACACAGCCACACACCTACAGACATGAAATTGCTGAAAATTATCTCAAGCCAAAACTACTTAATGATTTTCTATAAAACCCAAGCCAACAACTTAAACATTAATTTCTTTGTTTCTTTCTTTCTTTCTTGTTTCTCAAGACAGGGTTTCTCTGTGTATCTCTGGCTGTACTGGAACTCACTCTGTAGACCAGGCTGGCCTCGAACTCACAGAGATCTGCCTGCCTCTGCTCCCTGAGTGCTGGGATTAAAGGCGTGTGCCGTCACCACCCAGCTTTAAACATCAATTTCTAAAATCAAACATTTTAACAAAACATAATTTAAAGATGTATTAGTTTGGTATTTACATGCTAAAAAATAAAGATAGGAAAATATTACAAGGCTTTGTTTTCCATAATTGAAACCACTGTTTCTATATGAGAGTAAGATTTTGTATGCGCAGCATAAGCACTGCAATTCCACACAGAGCAATCTGAGCTGAGGGTTTTGGGTAGCTTTCATTTGCGTTGTGTAGCATGTGCAAAACACAGTGCACACACTGCATGTTCAAAACCAATGCTGCAGCGAAGTCACATGAAGTACCTTATGTTTGAGTTTAGTGTTGCTGTATTTTCACAGCCTCATACATGCAGTTTAAGAAGCTGTGTTCTAAGCCGGGCGGTGGTGGCGCACACCTTTAATCCCAGCACTTGGGAGACAGAGGCAGGCGGATCTTTGTGAGTTCGAGACCAGCCTGGTCTACAAGAGCTAGTTTCAGAGCAGGCTCCAAAGCCACAGAGAAACCCTGTCTCGAAAAACTAAAAAAAATTAAAAAATTTTAAAAAAAAGAAGCTGTGTTCTAGAGGAATAAAGTAATACCAATTTTCTTAGAGGGCAATCTTCTAAAGTTAAAATTTATAGAAACTGGGCTTGAGAAATAGCTCAGCAGTACTCCTGTACATGCAGAAGGAACCTAGGTTTGGCCCCTGATATCCATGTCCAAAGTCACTTGCAACCCCAACACTACTGAGGTAGACAGGCAGACAGATACCTGGAATTTGCTGACCAGACAGTATAGTCTAACTGGTAAGCCCTAGGTTCCAATGAAAGACCCTAATCAAAAGACAAGATAAAAGACTCCTGAGGAACCACACCCAAGGTGACCTCTGGCCTGCACAAGAACACATACATTTATATGAACAACAATCACACACAATTTATAAAATTACTAAGTCAGGGTTAAATCACATTTGTAATCCCAGTACTTGTGAAGTTAAGGTAGGAGGACTTCTCTGAGTTCAAAACTAGTTTGGGACTGAAATGAATACTAGGCAAGTCTGGGCTACAGAGGGAGACACTGTCCCAAAAGAACAAAAATACTGATAATAACACTAAGCTAAAATTATACATTTTAATTGTAGAAAATTAATATCTATATTAAAGAAAAAAATAAAATTAGCCTGCACTAAAGCATGCCATCAGCACCAGTAATACCTCAATACTTCCCTTCCTATGCCCAACAAAACCAAACATGTGGTTAACAAACATGGTACCTCACTATACTGTAACATGCTTTAATCATGCACCAATCGAATGTAAGCATCTCAGCCAATAAAAAATCCAAAGACTATAGTATCTTATGAGGTGAAACTGATTCAGTCAATCAGTTGTAACATTATTGCATGACCAGTGTTTTGTTACCAGGTGAGCCTCTCTAAAGTAAGTTTCTATACTCATCAATAGATCCCTTAGCTAATTTTTAAAAAAGAGATCGTGGGGGTAAAGGTGAGTGAATCCTGAGGCTTCAGCATGAATTGAAGAATGCACACCAAGTGTGCCTCTAAGTCACAGCACAGCACACACCTGAGATCTGGCTAGACCTGCCATCAACAGATAAAATAGAAAAGCTACTAACAATGCTGAGAGGATGTCTCCCTGTGGACATTGGCACAGCCCCACTGCAATATGGTGAACAATTCTGGTCATCTGTGGACATGCACTCTGTCCCATGGCTACAACCCAAGGCTCAGGGCACCATCAAGGGACATAACACCAGGGACTTTTCAAGTCTCAATGTAAGTAGGAGGAGAGGTTAAGGAAGTTGCCTGTAGGATTAGAGGAGAAAAGGATGTAGTAGGGTCCAAGCTGGATAGGACAGACATGTGCTGCATGGTCTCTGTAACATTTACTGCTGTATCATTAAAACAAAACCAGAATGTTACAGAGACTAGATATGATGGTTTCACATACTGAATAAAAGAAAAGCCTACCAAACTCTTGGGCTTTCATTACCACTATGGTACATCTCCAAACGGTAATGTCTCTAGTCATCTAGGGACACCATTCCCAGGTATTGGGGCCGTACTGAGAACACACCAGGAAAATGTAACTGGGATTCTTTGAATTAGTCTAGAAAAAGACACTTAACTTTGATAGAGGACAAAAGGCAGGAATACTACCTCCTGCCTTCTTTTTAGCTTATGGGGAGTCTGTGTAGACTGAATACTAACAATTATCAATTTGCAAGGAACGTTGAACTATCCCTGAGAAAGATAAAATTAAGACCAGCAGTAGATAATGATTGCTGAGCACTCACTACATACCAAGTTCATCTGCATGAACTAGATGGTAGGCCAACCCTATTCATGTCACACTGGAAAACAGAGACAGGTACAGAGGGTTTAAATTCTTTTTTTTTTTTTTTTTTTGGTTTTTCAAGACAGGGTTTCTCTGTGGCTTTGGAGCCTGTCCTGGGACTAGCTCTTGTAGACCAGACTGGTCTCGAACTCACAAAGATCCACCTGCCTCTGCCTCCCAAGTGCTGGGATTAAAGGTGTGCGCCACCACTGCCCGGCCTAAAATCTTATCTCAAGTTAGAGAGTTAGTAACTGACAAAGTCAGAGCCAGAACGCAGGCAGTCTTTCCCAGAAGGAACACCATATAGGACTACCATATCATCCCTGAAATGGACAGTCTGAGATCATTTACCTAGAGGCTCTTTTCTGATCTACTGGATCAGAAACCCCTTGAGGTCCATAAGTTACTCAGCACCTCCCCCACACCCCTGCCAAATGACTCTGGAACTGCAAGTGCCCAGAGAATTAAAAACCAAGTTTAAAATAAAACCCAAAACCACACATTGTTCTCAAGAACAAAACCGATTGACTCAACCAGTTGAAGAGCTGAAAAGTATAATAGGAATCTAACAAAGGTGAGAATGTTCTGTAGATCTAGTGGCATAGAAGCTGTATCCATGAGTGACCTTCAGGAAGATTACTTATCTAGGCTCCATTTCCTTAATTGTTAAAGCCAAAGAACAAAACCATGAGGGAACGGACTTGCTTCCAATCCCTCAGACCACTGCCGTCTCTTTAGCTCTCAACATGCTAACATGACTTGCAGCTTTCTAATGTTCTAAGATGCCCAAAACCTCATCACAAGATGGCTCTTATTTCAAACCTATGTACCGTCTAGAAGGGAGGTGCCCCTCCCACAAACCACCCAATTCCCAAAGGGCGGCTTTGTTAAGAGCCTATGAGTGAGGCTTATACAGATCATCTAAAAGCAGGGAAGGGTACTCTTCTTCAGGAAGCTCACTCTGCAGGGAAGGAGAGAGACCAAAGCCTTTTGGTGTACAGTACCCTCTCCCAGCCCAAAGTGCTCACAGAGTGCAGCGCTGTGTCTTGTTGACAATGACAGCCGCCGCGCTCAGCAGTACCATATGGGATCCACAATTTAGCTCCATTAATGCTCTTAATTTGAAGACATCAAGCCCTAATTACACACTGGGTACTAAAAAGGCAAAAGCCTTCCCTGGTGCCAGCTACTTAGTGCTACTCAGTTGCCGTAACAGCTGGCTGAGGTAGATGCAGGCCAAGCGGGCTGTGAGCTCTCTCAGGTGGAAGAGAGCTCTAAAGCAGGAGCCCAAAGAACAATAGGCTCCCTCACCAGCATCTACCAGCAGCTCCTCCATTTTGGGCTGTTTTTGTCGTGGCCCAGGAAAGCCTAAAAGGACACAAGTGCAACAGGGCTCTCTGTCTACCAGGCTCATGGAATGTGGGGTGGGGAAAAGTGAGCTCACCTCTTGCTCCATGTTGCCGTGCAGCCGAAGGAATTTCAGTGGCCAGGAAGCAGATGGTAGCTGCTCTGAAGTGGGGGCCCCTGAGCGGCAAGACAGGGTGTGAAGGAAGAGGCTGTAGTGGAACTCCACCAGCTCACAACTTGAGAAAAAGACAATCATCTTCTGATCCTTCTCAAACTACACAAACAGATGGGGAAAGTAAGTATATGGCTATAAGCATAGATGCCCCTAAAACGAGCACATCTCTAAGGTACATGTACATGCTGGCCCAAATTTGGAAACACAGTGACACAACCTTTAATTATTAAAAAATACCAATACTGATATTCCATTCCACAAAAACAGAAAGAAAAATGGCAAGAGCCTCAACCTCAAAGAGAAAACAAATGTATTTTATACTTTGGGCCTGTCACCAACCAGTAACTCCAGGCCACAGTCCCAGGGTGCAGCAGCTCCTAAAGCTATCATTTCATATCCCAGAGTCACTCTATGAATCTGGTAAGCAAATACACTAGGTCTAAGAGTCTACAAAAAATGCCTCACTCCTACATGCCTCTATCATCTATGACATTTCCCTGTTAGCCCCAACAAGGTATATTCAAATTTAATGCTATGACTCTCACTGCCCTTAACTTGGGTTCTTCACCACTGTTTTGGAATTCATAATCACATGCATTCATGCACTAACTCAGAACAAAGTTAATTGCCTCTTCCTTTCTTGTTTTGGAGCCTTACCTCATCACTATGTTCACCCAGCACAAATGAAACATGTGCTACTTCCCCAAATCTGGCCAGATCTAAGACACAGTCCTACCTTACATTTCTGCAGGATGAAGGCTGCAAGGCAGACAAGGCGCAGCTTATTGGGAACCAACACCACATGCTGGTCAAGACTCTCTGGTATGGCAAAGCTGTCCATCTGGGTACTAATATCTTCCTTAGGGTTGGGCTGGTCCCAAATTTTGTCCAGGACAGAGATACTGACTGGATTGTGCAAACTGATATCAGCTAGCCGTGTTACCCCTTGAATATAGTAAAAAGGACAAAACAGGGTAGTTACATATGCATCCCCAGAGTACCCACCTGGGTTTTTCAGGAAACTCAGCATTTTCTAGCCCGCATCAGATATCTGTACCTCACTTTACCAAAGGTTCTCTACAAAACCTTAGATTAAAATAGTTCCATAGACTTCTTGGTTGAAGGTCTTCCTAGAGACTTTACTGAATTAATGTCTACCATTACCCAAAAGAGGGAGGGAATAAAGCAAAAAAAAAAAAAAGTGTTTTGTTGTTGTTGTTGTTTGTTTATTTGTTTTTGGAGACAGCATTTCTCTGTAGATTTGGAGCCAGTCCTGGAACTAGCTCTTGAAGACCAGGCTGGCCTTGAACTCAAAGAGATCCACATGCCTCTGCCTCCTGAGTGCTGGGATTAAAGGTGTGTACCACCACCACCTGGACAAAGCAGTATTTTTTTGATAAAGCAATATTATTTGATCAATAATCCCTCTTCTAGAGATTATCTCTAAAGACTAACATTTCTTAGTAATATTTTCAAAGTCATCATGCAGATGACAATTAACTCACAGGTATCATATTGGGGCCTACAAGATCAACTAAATCATACATGGCACTGGTCACATCTACACAGTGACTCCTTATGCAGGATGAAACTGGTGAAGCAGTTTTGTTTCCTAAGCTCACTTTTCATCTGTAAAACAGCCAAGAATTTCTTGCATGGGTAGAGGAGTCAGAAGGAGCTAGAGAATGTAGACTCTTATTGAAAAAGGAGGGTGCTCACACTAAAACTAGTGCTGAGGAGAAAGCATTGCCTGCATGGTGGGACCTGCTTCTGCCCCACCATCAGCAAAACCAAACAGTGGCCAACCTGTCTCCCATGTACCCAGGTGTGTACAACAGCAGCCACTTCACTTCTCCCAGACCTTAGGTACAGAGAAGGCTGTCCTTTCCCCCTAAGAAGGGCATCTACTGGCATCAGCCCACAGTTCCTTCTCAACTCACCTTCTGTGAGTGTCGCTGACAGCAAGACATTCTGCCGTTTCTGACATTCAGCATTTACAGCATTCAGAATCACTGTGATGTCCTTCTCAAAACCCAAATCCAAGATCCTGAAGGTGTAACAGAAGAACTTCAACCCAGGTAAAGAGAAAACCTGACACTACCAGGCTACAGAATTGTCCCCAAGATGGCAGGACAAACAGTCCCTTTCTCCCATCTTTCCTGCTTCCTAGACCAGGCTCACCTGTCTGCTTCATCCACAACTAGCCATTGTATTCGGCTAAAGTGAATGTTCTTTGTAGATTTTATATGATCCACCAGGCGCCCAGGAGTCGAGATAAGGATATTTATGCCTTTGCGGAGTCTGTTTAAATAATGTATCATAAAAGAAAATAGGTCAAACAGTGTAGCAACAAAACTACAAGTAATAGGTAAGGAGACAGTCATTCTGTGTCTAGCACAAATGCCGAAGCCTCAAGCGAAAACAACAAAAAGGTGAGATTTCATTCTTCTATGTATAGAACTGTGATTTAGTTACACTGAATCACACTAACTTTACTTTGAAAGAATTTTTAAGTATTTGATCCAATGTTTTCTATCTGACTCAAAGATCTTTCTAGAATATCCTGGATAGATGGGCATCTAGCCGTTCCTTTTCTTCTTGTTTCTCCTCCTCTTTTTTTTTGAGACAGGGTTTCTCTGTAGTTTTAGAACCTGTCCTAGAACTAGCTCTTGTAGGCCAGGCTGGCCTCGAACTCACAGAGATCTGCCTGCCTTTGCCTCCCGAGTGCTAGTATTAAAGGCATGTGCCACCACCGCCCAGCTTCTTTTTTTCTTTTTAAAGGATCAATTTTTGTTTTGTTTGAGATAGGGTTTCTCTGTGTAGCCCTGGCTGTCCCAGAGTTCACTCTGTAGACAAAGCTGGCCTCAAACTCAGAGGTCCGCCTGCCTCTTAATCAAACCCATTCCCTAATTTTCATTTCCTCTCCCCTCCAAACTTTCCCTAGCACATCCTTTAAAAAAAAAAAAAATCATTAACTTTCCTCCTCTTCCCCAAACAACCATAATCTCATTACTCTACAGCAGAAGACAGAACACAAATCTTACTTGACTAGGTTTTCTCGTTTTCAGTCAAGTATGGCAACATGCCTATGCTTTGGCTATGGAATAAAGTATAAAGAATGTGCAATCACATATGGCACCTTTAGACAGAGATCTATGACAATTTTTGTCACTTCTAGCATGAAACTAAAGTGTAATGGCTGAAGTTCTGGCAACAATCCAAGGCTATGAGGTATCCTTGCAAACGGAAGCCTCCACAAGGACACAAAAAGTGGAGAAGCTGCACCCTGCACCCTATTGTTGTTGTTTATAACTGAATCTAACCTGATCAATGTTTTTAAGTGTCAAGATTTATGTTCACTCTCAAGTTACAGACGATTCAAAGAACTGGTTTAACTGCTAAAGTGCCACTTACCTATCTAACAATTTTCTAATGACATCCATTGCAAGCGCCAATGCAGAGCTGGGAAACAATGCACTAAGATCTTCCTAAGTAGTAAGGAAATTATCATCCTGTTATTGTTACTGTTGATTTTAAAGACAGAATCTCATGTAGCCCAGGCTAGTCTTTAACCCAGGATGTAGCTGAGGCTAGTCATGAAACTCCTGATCTCCTGCCTCATCCTCCTAAGTACTGGGATTACAGACGCAGGCCACAAGGTCTAGCTATCTTGTTTTTATAAATCTAAACAGCAAAACCAAACTCTCAATATGTACCAAAGGGAGTCACATGTAGGGGTTCATATCAAACAAGGGGCCCATGGAGCATTCAGTGGATGGGTTAAGCAGGTCATAGCACCATCACTAATTATATCAGAAGGGAATCTGTGATAAACAGCACTGTCTAGAGGTGACTGCTGACCCAGCCTGTCTCTGCATGTGGGGACCAGGGGCCACAGTAGCAGAGGAGGCTCTCTGAAGAACCAAGAGTTATTGAACAAGAAAAACTCCAAGGGGAATAAAGAAACCCACTTCCGGGGGCTGGAGAAATGGCTCAGCGGTTAAGAGCATTGCCTACTCTTCCAAAGGTCCTGAGTTCTATTCCCAGCAACCACATGGTGGCTCACAACCATCTGTAATGAAGTCTGGTGCCCTCTTCTGGCCTGCAGACATACACACAGACAGAATACTGTACACATAATAAATAAATAAATATTTTAAAAAAACAAAGAAAGAAAGAAACCCACTTCCTCCTACCTAGCTTTTTCCGATTTCCTCTTCTCTCCGCCCATCAAAACTCCAGGGACAATCCAGGTAAACGGCTACATAAAAATACCACAACACAATCAACATAAGCCCCTTCCTGAGAAGCAGAGCTGATCCTAAGTTCCTAGCATAAGCCCGTGTGCAGCAGGGGGCACTTGGACTTTGTCCAAGTTTCTGTGCAGATGCAGCCTGGTGGCACTGAGGTACCTGGGGTTATTAGTTGCAGCACTAGACCAGCAGTACTGTCAGGACAAACGTAAGCTTGTAAAATAGTCCACGTGCCGGCCCTGCTTTTCCTAATGGTGTCCAAATAGAAAATATATTTTACTGTCGTGCAGGCAGGGTGGGGGATAAAAACCTAAGCAATACACTCCCCACTCACTATTAGATCACAGAAAGGAAAAATAGACTCCTGGCCAACTTTTGTGGGTGCTGAACCTTGGCTCTGCTGTCTTCTCTCTCCTGAACGCTTTTACAGGTTCTTGCTGCTTTCCCTGGGCTGGGTCTTTAAGCCATTTCAAGTAAAGTGAGTCAACAATAACACTTAACTTGTAGCAACTACTAGCATAAGTTATTAGATGGGCAGTTGTGGTACACACCTTTAGCCCCAACACTCAGGAGGCAAAGGCAGTTGAATCTCTTGAGTTTGAGGACAGCCTGGTCTATAAAGTGAGTTTCAGGACATCCAAGGCTGTACAGAAAAACCTAGAAACTGCCCTTAGGGAAGCCAGAGACACATTGGCGAGATGAGTCGTGAGCCTTTCTCACGTTCTGATAACTTAGACTGTTCAGACTGTGCCACATGGCTCTTCTCACAATGTCAGAAAGGAAGACAACATAGCCTCATGGCTTATCTTACCCTGAGTAGCTTCTGGACGGTGTTGAAGCTTTGCAGCGCCAGCTGTAATGTTAAAAGTTGGAGACAGTGAGCAGGGCCCTTGCTTCCTTTTCACACTTTTTAAGAAAAGATGATCTAAACTGATCAGGTGAAAATTCTACACCTCAAAGCTTAGGACAACTAATCCTCCACAGAAAATCCATCCTGGAAATACTCTTTTCTTAAACAGGCTTTGGAATCTGTCAGTTTAGGGAATGAGAGTGAAGACGTCACATATATTTCTTAGACATACAAAAAAGTGTTTTGTGCTCCCTCTGCTGGCTCAAATTCCCAACGTGTCACACAGAAAAGTTCAAGTATAGGACAACAGTGGCCTGACTAGCATTCGGGGAACTTGGCCACGTCCTAAGGCTACAGCAGGCTATCTGAAAATAGAGGTGGTCATTCCTACATTTACAAAACAAAACCAGTGAACCCAATGAATATAGGCCAAGGGAAATTAATATAGGTGACAATCATTTGAACACCACCAAAATAGCCCCTACAGCATTTCATCCAAGGTTCTGTGTTGTTCCACGTGTCTAGTGTGGGTGGTGGTCTAGGGAAGCAACAGAAACTAGAATCATCTCCCTGTGCCTGCTCCTTCCTGGGACAGAACAGAGACAGACAGAGCAGGCTGGATGAAAGGCTGACCAGGGGGCTGGAGAGAGGGCTCAACAGATAAGAGGACTGGCTGTTCTTGCAGAGGACCCAGGTTCAGTTGCCAGCACTCACAGTAGTGGCTCAAAATCATCTCTAACTTCAGTTTCAGGCATCTGGCACCCTCTTCTGGCCTTGTGGGCTCTGCACATGTGGTTCACAGGCAAAACACTAAAAATATAAAATAAAATAAAAAAATCTAGATAGGGAGGGAGGGAGAGAGGGAAAGCTGACTGGAAATTTCCATTTTCCTGTAGGTTTTCAAAGGAGTCATCTGAAGTTGCCCCTGTGAACACATCTTGCAGCTCTGACAGAGGTGATTTCTACTTAATGCTCACAAAGAAGAAAGAATTAACAGTAGCTTCATTAAATAAAAAAAAGGTTGAGTTTTATACCCAAATATTTTCAGTTATTTTCTTATATTTAAAGTTTAAAAATGCAATTCTTCCCCAAGCAGTTAATACCAGCACTGGGGAGGCAGGCAGATCTCTGTGAATTCGAGGTCAGTCTGGTCTGAAGAGTGAGTTTCAGAACAACCAAGGTTACACAGAAAAAGTCTGTCTCAAAAAGCAAATAAACAAAAAATGTAATTCTTTACATTCCTTTTGAAGGGTCATTAACTTAAGTATCATTACATTTTTTTTGACAATGAAGAAATGTTTTCTTATACCTAGCTCATTATTTTCAAATAGCACGTAAACCTCCCTCCTTAACAGAAATCAGCACAATGGTTCCCAGAAAGAAATGGAAGGAAAGCAAGCATGCACAGCGGCTTGTTTAGCAGGGAAAGAAGCACTTCAAGACAACACGCCATCACAAAGTGCACACACAAACCTCACCCTACAAGCAAGTTGCTTACCTCTCTGGTGGGCACTAGGACCAAAGCATAGGGGCCATCACTACGCTGTTAATAGAAAAAAAAATGTCAATGAGAGTGTCAGGTACAGGCTGAGGTAGGAGAGTCAAGTTTTTAGTTTGATGCCAGCTTGAGCTTTATGAGATCCTTCCTCAAAGGAGGGAGGGAGGAGAGAGAGAGAGAGAGAGAGAGAGAGAGAGAGAGAGAGAGAGAGAGAGAGAGAAAGAGAAATTAATTCCATTTCTATGGAAGAAAAGGAGACAAAAATGCCCACTGCACCTACAATGACAGACTACTGTGCTGACAGTGGTGCCCCATTCAACCAAACAGGAGGAAGAAATATGAAGAAGATGATGCCATTTTATCTTAGATGAGGGAAACTCTAACAGAATCAATAGGTATTTTAGTCAAGTAGCTAACTGCAAAATATAAAAATCGATAGCCAGTGGGGGCTGGAGTGATAACTCAATGGTTAAGAGCATTGGCTGCCCTTCCAGAGGAGCAGGACTCAGTTTCCAGCATCTATATAACGGTTCACAACTGTCTGTAACTCTAGGTCCAGGGGATCCAAGACCCTCTCTGGCCTCTATACACATGCGATACACAAGCATATATGCAGATAAAATATTCACTTAAAAAAAAAAAGCTAAGTTGGGCAGTGGTGGTGCATGCTTTTAATCCTAACATGTGGGAGGCAGAGGCAGGTAGATCTCTGTAAGTTCAAGGCCAACCTGGTCTACAAGAGCTTGTTTCAGGACGTGCTCCAAAAGCAACACAAAGAAACCTTGTCTTGAAAGAACAAAAAATAAAAACAAAAACAAAAGCCAAGTGAGGCATGGTGGCACACACCTTTAAATTCACACACCTTTAAATTGGGAGGCAAAGGCAGGCAAATCTCTGTGAGTTTGAAGCCACTCTAGCCACTATAGTGAGTTCCAGGACAGCCAGGGCTACATAGCAAGATTCTGTCTCCAAAACCAACAATAAGCAGGCCAGGTGCAGCAGCATACATCTACATTCACCCACAGTATCCAGGAAGCCAGGGCAGTGCAGCAAGCGAGAGGGAATTCCAAGTCCTCCAGGATTACATATCATGACCCTATCTCAAAGAAAAATAATAATAAAAAATAAAGGAAGACCAAGGAAAAATTTCAATGGCCTTCCAATATAAAAAATTCGAAAATGTGGCCAGGTGGTAGAGGTACACGCCTTTAATCCCAGCACTCTGGAGGCAGAGGCTTGCAGATCTCTGAGTTTGAGGCCAGCCTGGTCTTCAGAGTAGTTCCAGAAACAGAGAGAAACCCTGTCTCAAAAAACCAAAACCAAAAACAAAAGAAAAAAACAAAAAGCGGGAATGCAAGCTGGTACAACCCCTTTGGATGTCAGTGTGGAGATTTCTTAGAAAATTAGGAAACAACCTTCCTCAAGACCCAATAATACCACTTTTAG